>MU227355.1:2376287-2446621 GCA_018584345.1 Thuja plicata
TATATATATATATATATATATATATTAGGCTCATAAAGAAAGTACACAACATTATTTAATTAAAAATTTGATTCACATTCAAATGATCGAATAATCTTCTTATGCAATTGCCTCTTCATGCTTTTCATCACAATCAACAATAAATACAACCTCATCTTTTAGAACAAATTTGTCAAACCAGTTTGTTTCAGGCAGATGCCTAATATGCATGAAATACATTAAGAAATCTAAATTTCTTCTCATTGAGGGAGTTTCTTCAATATATTTTTCCCAATATTCAACAACCAGAATAGGAAAAGTTAGAATCCTTTTATCATTCCTCATGAGATGCTGGTAATGCCTCTGCTTGGGTATTGTCATGTATTCCCTAACACTAGCTATCACTTTATTTAGATCCTTTAAATACTTCCTTTTGAAGACCCTTCTACATAATCTTCCTATAGATTGTATATCCGGATCAACTTGTAATGCCGAAGCAATAAAAATTGCTGGAATATCATAGTTTACTAGATACCTATTATCACTTTCTATAAACTCACCCTCGAGGATTATTTAGACTACTCTTATAGTTATATCAAAGGTTTCCATCATCATTTTCTTGATCCTTTTCATTGTTATTGCTCCCTCAAAGGCTACCTGTAGTTTTGTACATCTTAGCTTAATTGGGATAGCCATATCCTTTAGCTTGTACCATTAGATTTTTGACTACTTTACTAATATTATAGGAGGTATACCACTTATTTATACATCTTTCCTTGACCCTACCTTTTGTTCTTCCTAGAGCCTGAACCGTCCTATCAGAATTTGAAACGCTTTCACCTGACACTTGTTATTTCTTAAACAACTTTTATAATGAAAATGTGGTTCATTTTTATCTATTCATATTGCAACCTTAAACCTAACGTAGTGTTTCATGGATGGAATTTACCTATATTAAATTCCCTAGATCTATAGAAAGCTTATCCTATTTCCATTTTGATCTTATCAACCCCTAGATTAGCTAATTTATCTGCCTCTTGATGTCCCTCTCTATAAATGTGATTAATGGTATAATGATCTATATATGTTAGAATACCCATAGCCCATCTTACAAATCCATTAAGTTTCGAGCTAGGTGTTTCCCCTTTTCTAATTGCATTAATAATTAATGTTGAATCACCCTCAATTTCTAGTTTCTTGATACCTTTACTTTTACTTAGTTTCAAACCTTCAATTAAGGCTAGAAGTTCTGCCTCATTAGTTGTTCTTATACCTATTGGTTTAGCTATACTGGGTATTAATTCCCCTTTACTATTATGGACACATGATCCTATACATGTCATTCCAGGATTTCCTCTAGATGCCCCATCAAAATTAAGCTTATACCATCCATAAGTTGGAGGTTTCCATTTGCATTCGAGTCTCGGTTTCTCAACATCTTTTTTGGGTTCTATGTCTATCAGTGGTATTTTTAATCTTGTTCAGATATTTCTCATTCTATCATCCCGAGTAGAAAAAATCTTGTCTTCTTACTCAGGGAATTTCTACTATTCACTACCTCTACAATAGCTACTTCTAGTTTATTTAAAAATTGACTAATATGTATTTCCTCCTCCTTAAAAATCCTTCGGTTCCTTTCTTTCCATACTTCCCACAAAATAACTAAGGGAGCTATAATCCATAAACTATTATAAAGATCATCATTCTTAGGTCTAGGCCACCCTTTCATGAAGTCAACTAGTTTATCTAGGCAAGCAGACTGCTAAATCAGTCTTTTTTTCAGCCATCTCCAACACTTTATTGTAAAATTACAATTTAGAATAAGGTGATCAATACTTTCTTCCTCTTTCTTACATAACACACACCTAGATGGGCCATTATACTCCATAGTATGGAATATATCTGTTGTTAATATTCTACCATGCAGAGCTAACCACGTGAACATGTTTGCCTTAGGTAGGCACAATTTATTCAAGCAAAGATCTATAGGCAGGTCAATAGTTTCATAACCTTTCCTATTATACATCCATCTATACCCATCTTTAGAGTTATATTCTCCTATTTTTGCTGGAGTCCATATCACCTTATCCTTATAGTTACTAGGGTTTATATGTCTCTTTCTAAGAATATTCATCAGTTTAATAAATAAATCATCAGAGATGTAGTCTTTCTTACTAATATTCCATTCCATCCTAACACCAGATTATCAAAAGGAAATTTAATGTAATCTTTAACATATACTCCCATATCCATTTTTAATCTTTCAATAGTTTCATTATCACTAATTAATTTAGTAATGGGAGGGTGACCTTCACATGAGTCATCCCAGAATAGGACTTCCTTACCATTTCCAAAATTTGCAAGTTACACTCTCCCTAATAATGTTTCTACAATTTCTCATAAAATTCCAGATCCTAGATCCTTTAGGAGGGTTTTCATGTCTAAGTATACATAGAGGATCACGACCATATAGGTATTTGTGTTTGATAAATTTTACCCATTTAATTTTAGGGAACCTGATAACTTTCCAAATAAATTTAGCCCCTAGAGCCAAATTCTGGTCCTTTATATCTTTTATGGTTACCCCTCCATCTTCCTTTGCCTTACATATTTTATCCCAAGCTAATAATGTAGTTCTCTTTTTATCGTTAGCACCTTGCCAAAAGAAGGATCTAAAGTATTGAATAAGTTTTTGTCTTATGCTAACAGGCAATTGTAAACATGACATCTGACATATTGGTATTGCAGATAAGACATATTTTATCATAGTTGGCCTACCTACTGAAGTTAGCCATTTACCTTTCCATGATTCTGCTTTCTTATCTACTTTTTGAATGATACTATCCCATAGGTTAGAGTCCTTAATCCCTTTATCTAATGGTAAGCCTAAGTATTTGCTGGATAATCTACCTTTTTTAAAGTCTAAAATCCTTAGGATCTCATTTTTAGTACTTGCCTGCGTGTTGAGGAAAAAAATCTCTGATTTGATTTTATTAATAACTTGGCCAAAAACAATTGAATACTTATCTAAGACTAACTTAAATTTTTCTGCTTCTACTTTATCAGCATGTCCATATAACATAGAGTCATCAACGAATTGTTGGTAAATATTTGATTCAAGTTGGCTAGTTATTTTAATACCTTTAAGGTCACCTCTAATTCTAGCATTTGTTATGGATCTACCCAATGCTTCAGCCATAATAATGAAAAGGAATGGGGAAATAGGATCCCCTTGCCTCATTCCTTGTGATCTTTCAAAGAAACCTTCAGGATTACCATTAACTAAGACAGATATTCTAGGTGTTGAAATACATTCATATATAAGGTTAATTCATTGTTTAGAAAAACCAAACGCTTCCAAGCATTTACATAAGAATCTCCAATCAACAATATCATATGCTTTTTTAATCTCCAACTTTAACAATATACTGAGCTCTTTATCACTTTGAACAATATGAATTTATTCTTGAGCAATAAATACTCCATCTAGGATAGATCTATCGGGTACAAATCATGTTTGCTCATCGGCTATAATAATAGACAGAATGGCTTTCAATCTATTAGCTAGGATTTTAGTAAAAAGTTTGTAAAGAGTATTGCAAAGGGCAATAGGTCTAAAGTCCTCCAACACCTAGTTTCAGTTTTCTTTGCTATAAGAGAAAAAAATTTATTATTGATTTCTTGAATCAATCTACCAGACTTTCCAAAACCTTCCATTACCTTGTCAATTTCATCTCCAATAAAAGACCAACATTTCTGATAGAAAAAATTTGGGAATCCATTTGGTCCTGGGGCTTTATCAGGATGAAGTTGGTTAAGGGATTTCTAATTTTTTTCCTTAGTAATCTCCGCCATCAGTTGTTGATTGTGTTCTTTACTAATAAGCTTAGGAATATTTAAGAAAATATCTTCTTGGGCACACCTATTCGACCCTTCTTTATTTTTTAATAAATTATCAAAATAATGGACAACTTCATTAGCTATTGCCTATGGGTCTTCTAAATCCACTCCTATTGAGTTATTAATCCTACTATTCCTATTAATTTTCATCTAATTTTTTAGTGCTATTATGATTTTTTTTTGTATTTTTGTCACCTTCATCTAACCAAACTTCTCTTGATTTTTTCTTCCATTAAACCTCTTCTTTAGCTAGAATATCTTCATATTGTTACAACAGTTTTTTTTCTTTTAGGTAGCTATTTAAGTCCATACCCTCTTTAATAACTATCTCATTAATATCTTTTAACTCTAATTCTGTATTCAGTTTAGCCTCATGAATATTACTGAAAGAAACCCTATTCCATTCTTTTATTTTTATTTTTATGTGTTTAATCTTACACATAAATATATATAACCTAGAACCTTTAAAGCTTGATTCGGTCCACCATTGTTTAATAATATCTAAGATGTTAACATCTAAGAAGCACATTTTTTCAAACTGAAATGGATTTTTATTTGGTTTGATATTTTCAGATATCACCAGAGCCACTAGGAAATGATCAAATCCTGAAAAAATGGAAGGATAAATGATTCAAGGTTAAAATCAAATGCTCTTAAGCTTCCTTTAAACATGAATGTGTCTAAATTTTCTGCTATATTACTTAAATCTTCTCTCCTATTTTTCCAAGTGAAAATGCCATTAGTTGTTTTAATATCCATCCAATTATTCTTATTAACCCATTCTCTAAAATAAGTCATCTTTAAGTAATCTCTTCCTATCCCACCTCTTTTTTTAATTTTGGTTAAGAATTGCATTAAAATCACCTCTAATGATAACATGTGAATTCTTATATTCCAAAAGGAAATTCTCTATCTCTTCCCAAACTTTTAATTTCTATGCTAAACATATCGGCCCATAAATATTAATTATTGTAAAGGAAATTTTACTTTGTGTACTTGTGATTATCTCTCCTATCCAAAACCTAGACCCAATTTTTCTTTCAAATACAATTTTCCTAGGATCCCAGAGAAAAGCTACTCCAGTTGAGGCATCTAAGGTTGCTTCCCCAATAAGTTTCCAAATCCCCGATTTCTTCTCTAAAATTTTAAGACCTTCCTCCCCTAATTTAGTTTCTTGAAGAAGAATGTAGTCAACTTCAAAAGTCTTTAAGCATCTCTTTAAGATGCATTTCTTGTTAGGAGCATTTAAGCCCCTAACATTCCATGCTATTAACTTCATGAGGACGAGGGAAGGCTCATCCCCTTCCCAACATATATCATTGTTAATTTAGCTTGTCCTACCACATTAGCCAAAATATTTCTTAATTCTCCAAGAGATTTTCTCCCTCTCTTTCTTGGTATTTTAGCACGATCAGGATCATCCTTTCCTTTTTCTGTTAAATCTAGACCCAAGCAATCTCCTAGATTCACTTCCTCTAATTCCTCATTCTATCTTACTACTATCTCCTTTTGTTCCTTATCTTGAATGCAACCTATCAAGTTCTCTAGAATGAATTCATGACTATTCTATTGATCAACATTCTTAGGAGGATACTCTAATCCTAAAAACTCAGATATTTCCTCATCAAGGTACTCACCATCATTGTTGGGTTCCATAGAAGAAATTTGATTCAAAATTCCCATATCTAATTCATTTTCTGCTTTAATATTACAAATCTGTAAGACATTACCTTCTCGATGATTTTTAGTTCTGCATTTACCATTTCTTTCATAGATTCATCCTGGTTTAAAATCTTAAGAAGGGAAAGTTTATATGTTTCTATATCTATATCCTATAACTCAGCTATTTGGTCAAGATGATCCAGATAACATAAAGGGTTTGTCTTACACTCTACCTCATTCTATACTATATCTTGAAATATTTCCCCTTCTTCCATGTCTTCATGATTCACAACCAGTGGTGAGTCCTCAGCTCGTCTATTCCTTTCTTCAATTCTTCTGCTAGGGCCAGTAACTAATGAATTTACATTATCCAAAGTTTTCATGTCTTTTTGGAGAGTAGTTAGGGAGATCAGAGAACCTCTGATATGATATTCATTCAAAGAGTAACTTTCACGAGATCTTGAATCATCTAAATCACAACTAGTTTTAAGATTCTGTTTGAAGTAGGATGGTGGGTCACAAAATTTTAGATTAATCTCATATAGTTCACCTTCTATTATTTTTTTTGATCGGTAAGTTCATCTTATATTCTTAATTTAATGGTTCACAAATAATTTATTGTGTTCTCTATCCAAACTGCAAATTTAATATTAGAGTTTTGTAAAAAATCTCTATCTAATTCAACCAATCTACCTATATTATTAGCAATCTCCATATTAATTTTACTATGAAAATTTTAACATGAAGATTCAGGAGTGATACCCATTGTATCAGTTCCATATTTTATACCTTTTTGGTGTTAAGATTACTGCACCAATCGATAAATAAAAAACCCAAATCCTTAAAATTAGGGCAAACACCATCCATAAGAGAAATTTTTAACAATTTATCTATGCAATCTAAGTATAAGAAATTGTTATGCAAAAGAGTTATACATACCTATCCTGGGGATATTAATTTGAACCATTCTGCTATGCTACCAGGAGAACAACCATATCCTAGCCATTTAGCAAAGAGTCCATGCTTTCTGCAATGATTTCTCATGCCTTCAGTATAAGTATTTTCTAGTACAATTTTTGTATGATATGTGGATTCAAGTAGTTTTTCTATCAAAGGTTTGAGTTTTGAATTTTTACTAGGGTTTGGGTTTACTTCATAAGTTTTCATAGAAAGAAAATCCAAAGGTTCTGAGGAGAAACATATACTATGGGAGTATCTTAATGGGGTCTTCTTATGCAGAGGGAGATATGGTTTAATAGGAGAAGCTGTTTGAAAATTTATAAGTTTTTTCATGAAATTTCCTTTAGAAGAGTTTCTAGGAAGGGATTGCCCTGAGCAATTAGGTCTAATTAAAGGTTTATATAGAGCCGAAGCCTTAGAAGGTGATTTAGATGGAATATTTTTAGGAGCATTCAAAGCATCAAAGGAATTACGAAGATATAAAGAAATATAAGGGTTTTGTGGAAAATATTTTCTAAAGGGATGATTATTCCTCCTTTTATTTCTTACCTTCCTTGATTGTATAGTTTTCCATCCATCATTATTATCATTTGAAATCCTATTTTCTAAAAATAATTTGCAAAAACTATTTGATGCATACTTTGTATATCCTTAGAAGAGCATTTGCTTATGTAAGAAATCAACATTATCAGGTAAATGATTCGTGTTACCAGAAATTGGAGATGGGTGAAAAACATGATACGGATGAAGAGGAAACTTTTCCTCTTCATGACCGAGTTGGGATCCTTTAGACTGCCTTCCATAAAACCCCCAAATAGAGCATTACTATCAGAAATTCACTTTTTGAAAGTGAAATGCACCCCAATTTTTTTAGGGTAAAAAAATTCTTTGTCTTGTTCACCAATTTAATCTACCTTTCTTTAGCCACAACTGGAGACGCCTTTGCCATTTTTTTGTGACCTCATCCATAAACCTAAATTAATTAATCTTTATTAGTTAATTAAGTTCAATTTCCTAAAATTTATGGTTTTTTAATCATTAGTTAATCATCCATTTCTTCTAAATCTAATCTTCAAATCATTTCTTCAAAATTAATTAAATAATTAATTTTATTTAATTAATAAACCTTAATTAATTAATCTTTATTAGTTAATTAAGTTCAATTTCGTAAAAGTTTAAATTTAATTATTTAAACTTATTAATTAATGGGTTCTTTAATCATTAGTTAATCATCTATTTCTTCTAAATCTAATCCTCTAATTATTTCTCCAAAATTAATTAAATAGTTAATTTTATTTAATTAATAAACCTTAATTAATTTATCTTTATTAGTTAATTAAATTTAATTTCCTAAAGTTTAAATTTAAATATTTAAACTTATTAATTATTCTTCTAATTAAATTAAATTTATTAGATTAATTTAATTTCACTCTTAATTCTATTTTAAATCAAAATAGATTTCAAATATCTCATTTATGAGTATTTTAATTTCTACAATCAAATAAATAATCAAATAAATCTTCTCTCTAGTTCTAAAAAGGGAACTCATGATCAATCTTTGTAATTGCATAAATTATTCCCTTTTCTCTCCAGTTCAAAAAGGGAACTCATGTGATATCTCTGTGATTGCATAAATTGCTCCCTCTTCTCTCTAGTTCAAAAAGGGAATTAATGTATCATAGGACCACTTATGACCTTTTAGGACCATTAATATGTATGGTAATTGGTTCTAAGGGGTCCTAGAACCCCTTATGACCCTTTAGCACCCCTAATATGTAGGGTAAGGGGTCCAAGGAAACTTTAATATGTCCTAGGACCCCTTATGACCTCTTAGTACCCTTTATGACCCCTCTCTCTACATATTAGGTGTTGTAAGGGTTGCTAATGGGTCCTAGAGCACATTAATATGTCGTAGGACTCCCTAAAACCCCTTAAGACCCCTTACCATACGCTAATGTATGGTAAGGGGTCATAAGGGGCCTTAAGAGGTCCTAAGACACATTAATATTTCCTAGAACCTCTTATGACCCCTTAAGACCCTTTAATACCCCTAAGATGTATGGTAAGGTGTCATAAGGGGTCCTAGGACACATTAATGTGTCCTAAGACCCCTTATGACCCTTTAAGACCCCTCTCTTTGTTAGGATTAAGTAATATTGAATGTGGGGGTGAATCAATATTACAAAACTTTAAAAATAAATTTAACCAATTCAAACTTAACCATGCAAGTATTGAAATACATGGAACATGCACATAAAGTAGACAAATCATAACACCATAATTTTTTCATGAGGAAACCCTGGCCAAGGGAAAACCCCGGTGGGGATGATACCCACAAATGATGCACTAAGAAGTATAGTGTCCCTGTTAGGAGACCTAGCCCTGTTAGGAGCTGAATATTACATTTAGTACATATCCTTGTTAAAGGATATAAACCATGTTAGGTGTATACAATGAGCACACTACTCTTATAAAGAAAAACTATTATGTTACAATAATTTATCAAAATGAACAATACAAGCATCTTCTATGCTTAAGTAGTCCTAGTTATAGCTCACAACAACTTCTATCTGATTCTTACATCACAATGCATCTACGCATTCCACACACATCTTCACATCATAAAATAGTTCTACTTATATACTCAATCTCAAAAAGGTTCTTCTAAATGGCTCACAAAAATATCACAAAACATGTCCAACACTTAACCAAATAGAAAATATATAGTCAGCAATCATAATTCAACAAAATAAGGGTAGGACCCAATCCAAATCCAAAGTAGCACTTCTGGATTCCTCAAACTACTGCCTTAATCATCACGACCATTCATCTACCCTGTATCATTGTTGTACTATCTTCGCCTAACTTCAACATGTTGTAACTCTATCTAGTCAACACTAAAAGCCAACCAACCTTAACTGAAGGTCCATACTATCCCATAGTACACTTATCTAAGCTCTCATAACTTAGTTCAATGCATACAATGCTCGCTGTTCAAAACTGTGTGACAGTACCGTGTTAACTGCATCCTGGACTTAGTCATTTTTACAAAACTGAATATCCAAAACTTGATTGTACTCCAAGCGACCATGCCAATGAGCAGTGTTTCCATAAATGAAAACCTATAAGCTATGATGATCAGGCCACTTGCCAATAGTCTCCCCCTTTGGCATTGATGGTAACACTTAGTGAAAAATGACTAAGCACTCAATACCAAACTACTGACTAAGTGCATATTTTTCATACTCATTAATCTCCATTAGACATCAATGACAAAGGTATACTAAAATAGTATCTATATACATATCAAAATTGTAGGACTGGTTCACAAGAAATTCATACCATATGAAGTACATCTTGAAAATAAGTTTTCAAGATCTTCGCCTCAGCTATCCATGTCTTTACAAAAATTTGACCAACATGTATCAGGCCATTTAGTGCAAAAGATGAAGTCTCAACTTCCTTCAGTTCAGTGGGCATGTTATCAACAAGTTCCTTCTCTATTTTCCCCATATTAGAAATATGTTTCTCCAAAATTGATAGTTTCAAAGTGATTAGACTCTTAAACACACCAAATCTCCATGTGACTCTCCCTTTCTATGTTTCAAGAACGTTGATTTTTTCCAATAGTCTGGACACTTCCTTATCCAACTCTGCAATAGTTGGTGAGGAGGACTCACAACTATGTAATAATGTATCCAGAGTCTTCCTATCATTGTCAATGATGTTTTCAATGTCCTTCAAGTGCTTGAGAGTATTTATATAGTAGTTGTATAACTTCCTTACATAGGCAATACAAGAATTTTCTTCAAAAATAGTATTATTTAGTATGCCTAAATCCCATGTGATTGACTTACATATTTCTTCCAACTTCTTTGTGATGTATTCTTTTTCATTTTTAACTACTGCGGCCTTCTCTAAAGAGTCAAAGTGAACATCAAATTCATCTAGGACTTTGTTCAAGTTGTCCACTGTGGCATTTACTTGGAAAGTGATAGGTAGGGGTAGAAGTTTTTTGATGCTATCAATTGCTCTTTCTAATACCTTTGACTTCTTTTCTATTTTTTTTTCTGATATCTCCTTGGCCTTATCAAAGGCTATGTAAGATAACCTCATTAATTAATCCTCATCCATACCATTGACATCAGTATTCAGAGGTTTATTGCCACTTGCTAACAATAAATTTGAAGAAATAAGAATAGATACATTACTTTCTTGTTTAACTTCAACCTTAGCTTTTGATTCCTTTATCTCCACAATTGTGCTTTCTTTTAGTTCTTCCTTAGTGTCAACTTCCTTCTTGGTCTCATTTTGTTCATCACTTCCATCAATATCAATAACATTATCACTATTCCCTTGAAAAGGGTTACTTTTATCCTGCGAGGTGTCCAAACATGCAGACACACCAACAAAAAATAAGTCTGGTTGCTTGACTGTATTGAAAAACTGACTACTATTGTCTTTTTCCTTAGGTGAATCAATCTTCATTTCTGTAGGTTTGGAGGACTCTCCTCTAAGAATAGTTTTTAAATTATTATCCTTGGACTTAGGAGGTGAAGAATTCTCAGGTTTTGTCTCCATTAGTACCTTATCAATGGCTTTAAGTGTGTCCTCTATGACCTCATCATACTTCCTCCCCATAATATTTATTAGTCTTTCTTTTATTCTTAGCATGGGTTTAATGGCTTTCAATATCCTCTCATGTTCATCATATGAGACAACTAGTAGCATATCATCTATGGCTTTCATCCTTATTCGATCATCCTCTATGAGTGCTAATTATTTCCTTATTTCCAATTTTTCATACAACTCAGGAATAATACCTTCCATTTCAATTTGATTCCTTTTTAATACAAGCATAGGATCTATGACAAAATCTTCAATTTGAATCTTATCTTTCTTATCATACCTCTCATAATACCTAGGCAGTTGATTGATCTTTCCTTGATTAATGATTCTCTTTGCCAACATCTTTAGATCTGGTTTCCAAAGATGTCTTTCCTCTATTTTCTTCTCTTCCACTTTATTTTCCTCTTCTTTCACCTCTTCTACTTTAGTTCTCTGTCTTTTAGGTGGTGAAGTCTTTTGGGAGGATCTTGTGCTTCTCCTAGGAATCTATGTGGTTTTCTCTACCTGCAATGTCCTCTTGGGTGGTGTAGGTGTAGTATTAGGTACATCGATCATAGTAGAAGGTGGAAAGGTAACCTTTTAAATTTATGGAGTTGGAAGAGTTTCATGAGCAGTGGTCACCAATCTAGAAACACCTTCTACCATCTTCCTTACTTCTTTCATTTTATCCTTGGTAAAACTTGCCTTTGCTACAAGATTGTCAACTACATTGTCAACTTTCCTTCTCCTTGCTACTTTGATCTATTATTCTATGATCTTGGCTGATTTCTCTTCATATGTTCCCCATCTTTCTTCGGAAGGATCAATCTCGAAAGATAATACATGTTCTACTTGTATAGTTAGAACTTTGGCACTAACTTCATAACCCATAGAGTAACTCCACTTCTTCCTAGGTTCTACTGCCTCAAAGCACACACAATTAGTTACAACCATGAAACCAATTTTATCATTGTACTTCTCAACAATTTCTTAAGGTATTCTTACTCTCTCCTTCATTTGTCTTTGTAGATTTTTAAACATAGAAAACAACTCCCCATATACCCAATCGCTATTCTGTCTCCTATAACTATTTGTGATTTGAATCCAAGTAGGTTCACTATCTTTCCATACCCTAGGGTGCATTCCAGGAAATTTATGTACTATATGAATGTAAATATGTATCAATAACAATCCAAACATGAATTCTTTTGATTTTTCTTTCTTAATTTTCTTGACATTCTCTAGAAATTATTGTCTTAGAAATTCACATAGATTGTACTTTACACTCTCCTTTTCCATATTGTAGGCCATCATAATGAATCCCGTAGAAACTAAATTAGGCCAGGTTCTATAAAGAATCCTATACCCTAAAATCATAGAAATCAACCTCACATCTTGCTGAAAGATGTCGCTAATGGTCATTGCCCTCTTATCCCATATAGAGTGTGTTAGGATTTCCACCTGTTTCTTTGTGTTCTTCTCTGATATAAGGATAATGCTAGAATTGTCCAATCTTGTAATATAATGTATTAACTCACTGCTAATCCTAATAGGCTGCTCACCTATCCATAGAAACTGATCATGAACTCTACTAAGAATAAATTTGATCCATTCTTCTTCGTCAAACTCATAGAGTTCTGCCATTCATATAATACTAAGGTTTTCTAAATGAGAGAACTCATCCTTCCATTTTCCTTCCTCCTTGATCATATCTTTCATCTCTTTGTAGATCTCAAAGTATCCCAGTGACTCATGTTTGTAGTGAATGTATGCCCTAATGTCTTCCACAAGAAGCATGTCGTAGGGTGTTTGTGAGAATGTACCTTTGGGATCATCTTCATTGGATTTGTAAGGATGTTTCTTGAATTTATTCCTTGGTCTTTCACTAACATCGAAAACCAATGGAGTATCCATAGTATTCAAAATCTCACAAGTAACCAAAATACATTTTCCTTGATGAATCAGGGTATGCACGCTCAGCGATCCCAAAAATGCCCTAGCTTCTTTTCTTGTTCCTTTGGTCTCCTTCAGCTCTACTCAAATTGTGAATAGAAGTTTCCTAAGTGAATAAAATTGTACTTTGCTATGCACAGATTGAAACATTTTTCAATGAACTTATAAGCTTGCAAATGATCCAGTCAACTAAATTTCTAGTGATCATTCCATCCAGTGCATACAACTATGCGATCTCAGATAGAGACTCAACAAAAAACATATTTACTATCTATAAGCTCACAAAAGCTTATTCCACATAAACAGGCACTGGATATATTTCTGTTATATTTCTCCAAAGCTCCCCCTAAGGCCTTGCTTTTCCATCTAGTTTGATGTAGCAATGTTAGCATCAGGAAAAGTTTCAGTAGCATCTATTGACTCTCCCTGAACCTTAGTCTCTCTTGGTTCCTTAACTTTTCATACCTTTCACTATGCATATCTCCTTCCTTCCTGAAATTTGTTGGAATAATGGAAGGGCATGTACTGAGAGGAGAGGGGCGACTCAGTACCCTTAAAAACTTTTATACTTTAACCTTAGTAATATTCTCTTGCATTACCAACCATTGTTTCTGTTCTACCTTATGCATGTAATTTGATAACATAAATGTAAATGTATGTAAAAAAACATAGAAACATTTATGAAACTTGTTAACGCATGACACAATAATTGATAATGTAGAAAACCCATGTTAGAAGGTAAAAACTATGGTGGGGATGAAACCCACAAAGCTTCACTGTCTGTAGAATGGAACGTGCCTGTTAAGGCTACAAGTTATGATCACTTCTGATGATCTTACCCTGTTAGGAATAACATGTTAGACTTGTTAGGTCTACTCAGTTAAAATATTTCAGCAACATAATTTATGTGTGCACTCGGTTAAGAGATTTACGTAAAGACTATTAAGTCCACCTTCTTGAAGGATTTCTTCTATTTGCTACAATTGTTAGAGAGTAGATAAAAATATAGATGACCTGATAGTTTGAAATATTGAATTTTTGATTATAGATATTTTAAGTTCACAAAAACAATATCACCTTATTGTGATGAATAATACCTTTGTTATGCTTGATAGCCTTGAATCTAGTTCTTCATTATTGAATTCTTCTTTATCTTTCCTTGTGCATGAAAACCTCTATTTGATCCATAGATTTTCTCTGCGGCTACAATCATCATGTTCTTGATTGATTACTACATCTCTTTATACAAGAGTATGACCTAATTAGGTTTCACACTTTTCTTGATAACTCTAATGATCTAAGATTTACAACTTGACCTTGATCTCCTAGTTTGCATGAAAACAATTAGTTAAAATGATTAAATCCATCAATTACACTTTAGTTGATCCTCAAGAAATGGTTTTACAGCTAAGCATAAAGATAAATTAAAGACTAAAGTACTTTAGCTGACGTGTAGCTCATATCTACTTTTCTCGGGAGTAAAATTATCTCTCGGTAGACTCTGTAGTCTTTGCTCGGTGATGTCTTTGTAATACTATGCTCTGTTTACTCTATAGACATTCTACTTGGTTTACTTTGTAGACATTTTGTGCTTGGTTTACTCTATAATCTTTTGTGCTTGGTTTACACTATGAACTATCTTCCTCAGGTTACTCTATAAACTGTTTGTCAGTGTACACTGTGACCGACGGTCCAAAACTGTTTCCTTGTATACTAATGACAAATTATGACCCTTTTAAGGATTACCAATCTCCCCCTTTGGCATTAGTATCAAAAACTGATATGTACAGTGTATACATCAAGTGTAATTACCTTTTCAATGACCCCCTATGTGCAATCCCTTGTAAAATGTATTTACATGTTTTCCTTGGTACATTTTCCCTTTTGGTACATTCATTTTCCCCCTTTTTTGAAATTAATGACAAAGATGTAGTACTTGCAGCTTGTGAAATATGTGTGAATGGGATTTTTGTATGGCTTCCATTAGCTTTTTGCATTTTTCCTTGAGGTGTTAGAGGGTCATGTGCTCCAAAGTTATTCTTGCGTGCATGTCATAGATGCTCTCTGTGACGGACATTTATGGGGTGGCAATTAGTGTCTTTGCCAAAGTCATGTGTTGTAGCAGAAATATGAGATTTGGTAGTAACATAGCTTGGAGCTTGGTTACTTTATCTCGGATTTTTATTTCTTCCTTTTGAATTTCAATTCTCAATCATTTTGATTCTCCAATATTCTCATAATGTAGTTGGAATGAATTTGGCTCAGTTGACAGGCTTTGTTCACTAGCCTTCAGATCATCATTTATCTTGTCACTATGCTCGACAATGAATTGCTCTAGTGTGCACAACTTTTGAACTAAGTTAAATACTTATGATATGATTGGTTCTAGTATAGTTACTAGCTCATAAAGTTTTACCTTGTTCTCTGCCACTTCTTGGCTGATTTTCTCGGTTAACTTGTAGTGACACTTCTCTTCTGCATGTTCTTCAATGACCTTTTCATCTTCTACATTCTGTGATGTTATGGCCTCAGTCAGAAATGCTAGTTGATCAAGGATTGGTGCATCTTGATCAATTTGTGTTTCAAGAACTATTTGCAATAGTATTTCATTTGTAGTATCCAGAACTTGTGAATTTTTGTGTTCCTTCTTGAGCTTGTCCTGTATTTCCTTCCTTTTGCATAGTTCTCCATACTTTGTTAGTGACTTGGGATCCAGTGTTCTTGGATCATAGTCAGAGGTATGTCAATTATCTCATCAAGTGTGACTGGTTCTTTATTCTTTTTATTCCTCTTCTTCAGAATGGTGTTGGAAGTAGGGGAATGAAGGATTATAGCAAGATCCTTCTCTGGCTATTTTGATTTTGGTGATAACTCAGGAGGTGTGGTGCCTTTGATATGCTGCTCGGTATGAACCTGTTGGTTGGTTGTAGATGTCTCTACATCAACCTTGTATTTATTTGCAAGCTTGTTTTCCTCTTTGGTGTCCTTGGTACTGGCATCACTTGGTTTGTCCTCTCCACTTGTATATTTCTTCTCCTCATTTATATCTTTCTGATCCCCATGTTCATCACCTTTGTCCTCTGGTATTTTTTCATTAGGCTCAAGTATTTTCTACTTTGCTTTTGTTATTATATTGATAGCTTGTATCAATAAAGGCATGTTACCTGGTACATTTGCCTGTGCAACATCTGTTGTTTCCTGTTTATTCATTTTCTCAGTGGCAATGTTTACATCTTCATCAACCTTGACATTATCATCAAAATCACCTTGTGTTATATCTTTTATGGTGATATCTGGTGTTTCACCTAATGATTGCAATATCTGAGTTATATCATCCATTGCCTTACTTGCATCAATGGTTAAATCAATTGGAGTGACTGTTAGTAATAACTGAGAGGGGGGGTTGAATCAGTGGCCTTTAAAAATTAATCCTTAAATCAACCCTTCAACTCTTATAACCACTAATTATTTCTCAAGTTATCTTTTGTACTACAAGATGAATGCCTTGAATAACTTATATCAATTTACTACTTGTCAGATTTCTCTATTAAACCTTCTTCTTAATGTTTAACGATAAGCAGTCATCTATTTACCAAAAAATAGTAAATATGTAGAATATACCGATATATCCAGAATGAATTATGTAAGATACAAAATAGAAAAGAAATGAATCATACACACATAAAACATGGATTTTAACGTAGAAACCTTGTTAAGGGAAAAAACCACTGGGACCAGTACCCCAAATTTTCACTCTTCTGAAGTGAGCCCTGTTAAGATCCAACCCTGTTAAAGGTTACAAACACACTGTTAGGTGTGACCTTGTTAGAGGATTTTACACATATCGGTTGTCACTTAGTATCGGGCATCTAATGCTGCCATCCTTGAATAAACCTCTCTCTCTCTCTCTTAGACTGTTAATAGGCATCGGGCATATCCAATGCTACTTTCATGAATCAAACTTTTTGGCACTCCTTGGGATGTACCTCAATATATATAAGATTGTTAAGTCCTACTCGGTTAAGAGACTTGATGCTTCAATGGTTAAATTGAAACATTATGACCTATTCATGATGCAACTTTGAATTGCAGATTTTCAGATCTATTTAAGTACATTACCTCTCTGATCAATGTATCAATTCAATCGTTGTGCTCCATTACTTTCTACTCTATGATGCTGTGCTCACTGTTCGTCGATGTCTATAGAATTCCTTAGCTCTCCTTCAGCTTGATTGATCAGGACTACATGAAGTATTTCTAAATCAGTTTCTCTTTAGCATCCTCTTTTCATTCACTCCCCTTAATCCCCTTTTCATGAACGTATATCTTTGAAAATGAATTAAGCTTGTCTCTTATATAGACATGATATTTATTGTTTCTTGATTCTTGATTCTTGGTGTGAAAAACAATCCAACCAATTAGATTTAAAGCATAACTCCTGATTTGTCTCGTAGTTATCTTCTTGCCAGCTATATAAATCAGCTTTAAATCAATCACTTAACTCTGGTCAAATAAAAAAAAGAAAACAACCAGTTAAGTCTATCTTTAGCTCTTGCCAGCTAGACATTTTGTCATTTTCTAAACTCTCTATTCCATTGGTCAATTCTGCAGTTATTCGTCGGTGACAACTGATAGTTCTGTCAGTGTGACTCCAGTTAGCTTCGTGATCTCTGTTCATCGGGTATCATTGGAGTTTTACTCATCGGATAACTCTGTCTTTAGCTCATTAGACAAGTTTGTGATTTTTCTTCGTCGGGCAATACTATAACTCTGATCATCAGGTATCGCTGTGACTTTTCTTCTTTGTCTTTACCGATGGTATGCACTCCATTGGTGTTGTCTATCTCTTAGTGAATTCTTGACTTTTATGCATTTTTGAAAGCATAACCTTTTTTCCATTGATTCTCTGAAGTCTTTGGCATTATGTACATGACCGTACAGATGATATCAAGTTGACATCAATGACAATACAAACCATTAACTGATTTAATGCCTTGCATTATCTTCAACTTAACATTATCAAACATTCAGTCAATTATATGTCATCAATCTCTCCCTTTGGCATTGATGGAAACATACTATATTATCACACTATACTATTTCTAATACAATATGAAATACAATAGTTGAGATTCATCAAACTACCAATCTTTTTGTTCTGTTAACCAATAAATGTCTGAACTTTGGTAAGCTCTGTTTTAGCTTAGATTTGATTCTTGTAGTTCTCTTTCTTCTGATGTGTTATGAGCTCTCCTTGTGTCAATTTCTCTCGTTTGACTATTCTCTCTCTTTTGATGTCTTTTTCTAGAGTCAACAACTCTCCCTTTGTATAATATTTCATACAATTTTTCTCCCTTAGGATATAATCTCTCCCTATCAGAGTAATCTGATAATGGATAATCTTTCACCTTTTCCCAGAAAGATGTCATAATATGGATAATTCTCTCCATTTGACAACAATTCCAAACAAATATCTTCCAGATATATGACATTCATGTCAAATAATCATTTTTCTCCTATCCATAATATATTCTTTGAATTTCCCTTATCCATCAACAATACAACAATATGCTCTGGTGCTCGATTTTGATATATACCTCTCTGTATATAGATGTAGCTTTGAAGTTCATCTCTTTGCTTGCATCAACATTAATGACATTTTGATAATATGTAGGCTGATGCAGCCTTCAGTCATTTTACTAACTGGTAGACAAGGGTTTGACCCCTAATTTCTTTCTTAAGTACTCAAATGTATCCTTAGGCAGTGGCTTGGTGAAGATATCAGCTAATTGTTCTTTGGATTGCACATACTCAAGTATCACCTCCTTTTCTTGAACTTGTTCTCTCAAATAATGATACATGATGGTAATGTGTTTAGTTTTAGCATGCATGACTAGATTTTTGGAAATGTTTATTGTGCTGGTGTTATCACAATAGATAATCACTGGTTCTGAGATCTTCATATGCATACCTTCTAGCAAATGTTTGATCCATACAATATTTGAGCAATTTGAAGCAGCAACAACATACTCTTCTTCTATAGTAGACTGAGAGATGCATCCCCGCTTCTTGCTAATCCATGTGACAAGTTTGTCACCCATAAAGAATGCTCCTCCAATTGTGCTTTTTTGGTCATCAAGATTTCTAGCCCAATCAGCATCGGTAAACACCTTAAGTTCATATTTGCCTTCTTTTCTATACCATAAGCCATATTCCTCAGTATTCTTCAGATATCTTAGAATTCTTTTCACAACAATCATATGTGATTCCTTGGGGTTAGTAGAAAATCTAGCAACAATTCCCACTGCATGTGCAATATCTGGTCTAGTGTGTACAACATACATGAGTTTTCCAATCATTAATCTGTACAAAGTTTTATTTACCTCTGTTGTCTTGTCCTCCTTTGTCAATTTACATCTAGTAGCCATTGGTGTTCCAACTGGTTTGGAATCTTCCATCTTGAATATTTTCAGGACCTCTTTGATGTATTTGGATTGTGTAATGAAAATACCTTCACTTTGTTGAATGGTCTGTAGACCAAGAAAGAACTTGATCTCTCCAAATATTGACATCTCAAACTCTTTTCTTATCTTATTATCAGATGATTTTCATAGCATATCAGTGCCTCCAAATATGATATCATCAACAAATATTTCAGCAATCAAAGTGTTAGCATCACTATCTTCCTTTAAATAAAGATTACTATTTTCACTAGTCCTTACAAATCCAATACTTATTAGATAGGAATGAAGTCATTCATACCAGGCTCTAGGAGATTTTTTCAATTCATACAAGGCTTTGTGAAGTCTACATACCATGTTTTTCTTTCTTGGATCAACAAACCCTTCTGGTTGTTCAATGTATACCTCTTCTTCAAGTATTCCATTTAGGAATGCTGACTTGACATCCATCTGATATACCTTGAATCCTTTGAATGCAGCATAAGAAAGTAATATTCTTACTCCTTCTATTCTAGCAATGGGTGCAAAGGTCTCTCCATAGTCTATACCTTCCTCTTGCACATACCCCTTGCATACTAATCTTGCTTTGTTCCTTGTGACCTCTCCATTCTCATTTAGCTTATTCCTAAATATACATTTTGTACCGATGACATTTTTGTCATCTGGTCTTGGCACAAGTGACCATGTCTTGTTCTTCTCAATCTGCTCAATCTTGTCATTCATAGCACTTATCCTTTCTTCATTATCAAGTGCAGCGTTGATAGATTTAGGATCAAACTCACAAATTAGACAACTTGAGTGTAGAGACTTACTTCTTTTTCTTGTACCAACTTTCTTATCTCCTATGATATGGATCTCTAGATGGTTCCTTCTTACATATCTTGCAAGTATAGGTACAATTCTTTGTCTATCAGTTTTATCATTGTTTTGTTCTTCATTCTATTCTTCATCACCTTGCACATTATCTTGACTGTCGGTATTTGCAGTCTGATGCTCAGGAGAAATGATTTGTAGCTTAGGATCTCTACATTGTTGGTAGGGTAGAGTGTTAGGTTCCTCATTGTAAGTGAACTTATTGTAGTCCTCTGGTTCTTTAGTGATTTCCTGTTCATTCTTCTCTGCAAATTTATCTATCTTTACATTTGCACTTTCAATAATTTTTTTAGAGGCTTTGTTTAGACATTTATAAGCCTTTCTCTTGGTAGAATACCCTAGAAAAATACCTTCATCACTCTTGGCATCAAGCTTTCCATTTATATCATCCTTTAAGATATAACATTGACTGCCAAAATTTTTGAAATAACTTACATTGGGTGTGTATCCATACCATAGCTCATAAGGCATCTTTTTGGTGTATTTCTTCAATTGTACTCTATTTAGTGTGTAAACAATAGTACTAATAGCTTCCCTCTAGAATATTTGGGTGATGCCTTTCTCTATCATCAGTGTCCTTGCACAGTCAACTATGGATCTATTCCTTCTTTCAGCAATTCTATTATGTTGTGGTGTCTTTGGTATAGAGACCTGTCTTTTGATTCCATGCTCATTAAAAAAGTTAGTGAATTCATCTGATATAAACTCACCTCCTCTATTTGATCTCAAACATTTCAGATCCTTGCCACTTTGTTTCTCTACCATAGCTTTATACCATTTAAACATCTTGAATGCTTCAGATTTATCTTTTAGAAACTTAACTGTCATCATCCTAGAGTAATCATCAACAAAGAGAGTAAAATATATATCTCCATAATAACTCTTTGTCCTCATAGGTCCACATAAATTAGTATGGAATAATTCTAGAATAGCATCAGATGTATGGGTTTTTCTTTTGAAACGAGATTTTGTCATTTTTCCTTTTTGACAATTCTTACACATGATATTGTTGGGATTGGTCATTGTCGGTAAGCCTTTGAAATTTATCTTTTTGCTAATCTTTATCATGTTGTCAAAGTTCACATGACACAGTCTTTTGTTCCATAACCATATGTCTTTGTTTGTAGCAATCAACAAGTGGAGTCAGTATCATTTAGATAGAATAAGTTACCTTTTGTCTGTTCATCAGTACTAATCAAATTTCCAGATTTGTTGAAGATCTTTTCCTTATTATTTTCAAATGCAACTTTGTGACCTGAATTATTCAATTGATTAACACTCAATAGATTATAATTCAATCTATTTACCCAATAAGCATTCTCACACTTTATCTGGTTATTCAACATTATTGTTCCTCTACCTTCAACTGGACAAGGTGCATTATTTGCCATTCTTACTGAACCACCTTTATAGTATTCAAAAGTCTCAAACTTTTTCTTATCACTGGTCATATGGTGAGTGCAGCCACTATCTATGATCCAAACATCATTTTTTCTAATTTTAGATATGAGAGCTATTTCTACATACCTTTCTTCATCATCATCTGAATCATCTTTTACAGCCACAAATACCATCTCGATATCTTCATCAGATTCGGTGTCAGTATCATCATCCTTGCATTTTTCTAGGTAGCTGACCTTCTTTCCTTTGTCCTTATAGTCTTAGGTATCTCTTCTTTTTGATTGTCGGTAGCTTTTGTAATCAAATCTGTCAGACTTCTTCTCAAAAGATCTGTCATTACTTCTATCATATTTTCTTCTGTTAATACATCTTGTAGAAAAGTGTCCAATATCTTTGCAATTAAAACAAACAAGTGGTAATTTACCCTTGTATTTACCTTTGCCTCTCTGCATTCTTCTGGCCATAAGTGCTTCAATTTCATCAAGATCATCTTCTTCATTTTCACTATCACTATCTTTTATCATAGTGTTTTTGTGACTTGATTTACTTATTCTCATAGAAGTTTTGAATCTAGACTCTATGTTTGGCAAGACACTATTATCAAAGTTATTCATCTCAAATGAAATCAGTCTTCCAATTAAATTGTCTAGAGTAACATTGCTATTTTCTATTGCCCTCATTTCTTGAATGGCAGATACTCTAATAGCATAAGTAGGCAGTAAGGTTCTTAGTTTTTTACTTACCACTTTATCTTCTTCTAGTACACCTCCAACTCCTCAGATAGCATTGACTACCTCTTTGATTCTTGTGCTATACTGAGTGATGTTTTCACCTTCTTTCATTTTGAGATCATCAAACTTTCCTCTAAGGCTTTCTGCCTTGGCTCTCAAAACATTTTTGTCACCGCCATGTACAAGCTTCAATTTGTCCCACATCTTCTTTGCATTTTTGCATTTTTTGACATCTTCAAATTCAACATCGAAGAGTGAGGAAGCAAGCTCTATCATTATGCCATCGTGTTCATGCTTCTCTCTCATTTGTTGAACTATTGGTGCTCCTGTGGGAAACACATATTCAATTTCTAGGAATTGAGTAACATCATTACCAATACCTAATAAGTGGAGTTGTATCCTACTCTGCCATGAAGCAAAATTATCTTTGTTCAACTTGGGCACATCTCGTCTATTCATCTTGTGATCTTTGGCTTAGGTTTTGAAACCTTCCTTCTAAGCACACAAGCTATGATACCAATTGTTAGTAATAACTGAGAGGGGGGGGGGGGGGAATCAGTGGCCTTTAAAAATTAATNAACTGAGAGGGGGGGGGGGGTGAATCAGTGGCCTTTAAAAATTAATCCTTAAATCAACCCTTCAACTCTTATAACCACTAATTATTTCTCAAGTTATCTTCTGTCCTACAAGATGAATGCCTTGAATAACTTATATCAATTTACTACTTGTCGAATTGCTCTGTTAAATCTTCTTCTTAATGTTTATTGATAAGCAGTCATCTATTTACTGAAATACAATAAATATGCAGAGTATACCAATATATCCAGAATGAATTATGTAAGATACAAAACAGTAAAGAAATGAATCATACACACATAACACATAGATTTTAACGTGGAAACCCTGTTAAGGGAAAAAGCCACAGGGACTGGTACCCCAAATTTTCACTCTTCTAAAGTGAGCCCTGTTAAGAGCCAACCCTGTTAAAGGTTACAAACACACTATTAGGTGTGACCCTGTTAGAGGACTTTACACATATAGGTTGTCACTTAGTATCGGGCATCTAATGCTGCCATCCTTGAATCATCCTCTCTCTTAGACTGTCAATATGCATCAGGCATATCCAATGCTACTTTCATGAATCAACCTTTTTGGCACTCCTTGGGATGTACCTCAATATATAGAAGGCTTTTAAGTCCTGCTCAGTTAAGAGACTTGATGCTTCAATGTTTAAACTGAAAAATTATGACCTATTCATGATGCAACTTTGAATTGCAGATTTTCAGATCGATTTAAGTACATTATCTCTCTGATCAATGTATCAATTTAATCCTTGTGCTCCATTACTTTATGCTTTATGATGCTGTGCTCACTGTTTGTCAGTGTCTACAAAATTCCTTAGCTCTCCTTCAGCTTGATTGATCAGGACTACATTAAGTATTTCTTCATCAGTTTCTCTTCAACATCCTGTTTTCATTCACTCCCCTTAATCCCATTTTCATGAATGTATATCTTTGCAAATGAATTAAGCTTGTCTCTTATATAGACATGATATTTATTATTTCTTGATTCTTGATTCTTGGGGTGAAAAACAATCCATCCAATTAGATTTAAAGCATAACTTCTGATTTGTCTCATAGTTATGTTCTTGCCAACTGTACAAATCAACTTTAAATCAATCAGTTAACTCTGGTCAAATAAAACAAAGAAAACAAACATTTAAGTCTATCTTTAGCTCTTTCTAGCTAGATATTTTTTCATTTTCTAAACTCTCTATTATGTTGGTCAACTCTGCAGTTAGTCATCGGTGACAACTGACAGCTCCATCGCTGTGACTCCAGTTAGCTTCGTGATCTCCGTCCATTAGGTATCATTGGAGTTTTACTTGTCTGACAACTCTGTCTTGAACTCGTCGAGCAACTTTGTGATTTTTCTTTGTCGGACAATAATGTAACTCTGATCATCAGGTATCACTATGACTGTTCTTCTTTATCTTTACCGATGGTGTGCACTCCGTCGGTGTTGTCTATCACTTAGTGAATACTTGACTTTTATGCATTGCTAAAAGAATAACCTTTGTTCCATTGATTCTCTGAAGTCTTTGGCATTATGTACATGACCATATAGATGATATCAAGTTGACATCAATGACAATACAAACCATTAACTGATTTAATGCCTTGCATTATCTTCAACTTAACATTATCAAACATTCAATCAGTTATATGTCATCAGTAACATCCTTGGTGTCATTGATGAATATGTTCTTGGGGCTCAGTTTGATCTCCTTCTCCTCATTGTTAGATGTCTTGGTTAGAGCTAGTACCTTCTCGGGTGGATTGAAGATTTGCGTCCAAATCTTATTGCTTTCTATATCAATCTCTTCTAACTTGTCTTGTAGTACTTTGTATGCTCTTGTCTTTGAAAAAAACTTCTTGGAGTGCTCCTGCATGGCTGAGTTGGTTTCTTCAAGTGTAGACTCGGGCATGAATTTAACTAGGGATATTTCCCTCATCTGTTTCTCCATGTGTATTGCATATGTCCACCTAACTGATATTCTATCATTTAGCTCTTGTGGAATACGTTGGCTAAATTGTAGAGGTACATATTTGTATGCAACCATCATTTTGATTATGGCCTCTTCTATCTTATTTTGATCTTTGGTAGACATATGAACCCATTGTCTAATTTTATGATTTTGTAGGCTTCTAGTGTTGATGATTGAATCTGCAAATTCATCGATTGTCTTAGGTATCTTATCCTTCTCTGCTTCGAGTCTTTTTTCTCTTTCATCCTTTTTTGTATCATCCTTGTCTTCTTTTCATCTTAGATATCTCCTTCTCTATTTTGGTGGTAATTTCCCAGTTGAGGATGTATTCTTTCTTTTGTGATAAGTTCTCACAGTTCCTTTCTTTAAGGGTGGTGAGTCTACTTCTTTTGTTGTCTTTCTCCTTGTTCTTGATGCAGCTATTGAATTAGTAACCTTTGATTTCCTGACAGGTGGTGCATCTGATTTAGTAGACTCTGAATCAGTTATCTCTTTAGCTTCACTGACGAGTGACTAATCCTCGGTGATATCTATTGATTGTTCTAAGTATTCATCATTTCCTGATAGTTTCTTTTGAAGAGTGTTGATTATTTTTGTCTTCTTCATGTCTATCTTCTTTACTACTAAACCAATCTTGATTCTAGACTTGGCTTCCTCATATGTTCCAAATATTTTCAAGGTTGTATCCACTGGCTCATTTAGTAGGGTTTCAATAGATGATGTATCTTGATTAATGTCAATTTCATATTCTAGTGGTGGTAACCATTCTATTCTTGGTTGTGTAGGTTTGATGAGTGTTGAGTCGGTGTCAACTGCAAAACATATCTCATCCTTGCATTTATCCACTAGTTGAGCAGGGATTCTCATCCTCTTCTGCATTCTATCCTTGATTGTTGTTAAGTATTCATCCATTATAAGTGTAAATTTATCTCCTAGTGACTTAATGAAATCACTAATCTATGCTGTGATTGGTTGGTTTGTGTCCCAAGTGACATTACCGATTGAAGGAAAGATGTTTTGCAAATAGAAGAATGTGCACATAAGGAGGGATCTAAACTTACATGTGTTAGATCTGGCTGATCTAATTGTTCTCATGTTCTCCTCTAGTTTCTTTAGTAGCAACTCAGATATGTCTAGTTGCAGTCCCTTCTTCACAATTTTATATGCAGTGTCAACTTCTCCACATGCTATGTTGTCCATCCTGCTAGCTTGGAATATCTTGTACCCAAGTACACATGTACCAAATTTAATCTCAAGGTTGGTGATTGTATTGAGTTTCAACCCTTTGTCATCCCATACTGATCTAGTTATCTTTTCAATGTCAGGGCATGAAGGATGCTTTAGGGCTTTTGCCTTCTCGGTGATATGGTAACTGGTCACTGCATGAATCACATCTTTTGTGATCAGTTTGGGTTCATCTAGCCACATTTTCCCATCATGTACTCGGTTAGATTTTGATCATGAATCTCTATCCTCGTAGTCTTAGGTGGGCGGCTAACTATTTCCGGGTTCCCTAAGAGCTTCAGAAGGGACTTCTTCTGCTCAGGGCAATTTAACAAAACCTCCATCAAGGTCATGGAGGTGGTGGTCTGCTCTAACGCCTTCGTGATATCGAACCTTCCTCGTAGCCAGGCTATTTTCTCTCTATCTAGCCACATTTTTCCATCATGTATCGGCTAGATTTTGATCATGAATCTCTATCCTCGCAGTCTTAGGTGGGTGGCTAACTGTTTCTGGGTTCCCTAAGAGCTTCAGAAGGGACTTCTTCTGCTCAGGGAAATTTAACAAAACCTCCATCAAGGTCATGGAGGTGGTGGTCTGCTCTAACGCCTTCATGATATCGAACCTTCCTCCTAGGAACTGGTGATTTTCTTCTGCGAGATCCTTCGCTTGGTTAGGGCTAGGACCTTTTGGAAGGATGGGTCGATCAGTTGCATTACTCTGGGGAGGAGGAGTATCTTTGGCAGGAGGTACGGGCCTATAAGCTGGTCCTTTACCCGCCTGGCTACGAGGATAGACAGAAAATAGCGTTTACCACCAAGTGGGGAATGTTTGCGTATAGAAGAATGCCCTTTGGTTTGATTAACGCAGGGGATACCTTTTAGAAGGCCATGGATATTGCGTTCGAGGTCCTTGTAAATCGATGCATAATCATCTACATGGATGATTTGACCATCTTCTCCTGGGACAGGCGCGATCACGCCGCCCACCTCGCTTAGATCTGCGAGAGGTGTCGCCAGTACAGAATATCCCTCAACCCCAAGAAGTGCATATTCAGGGTCACTGAAGGGAAGTTTCTAGGGCATATCATCTCTGAGAAGGGTATATCCATAGACTCTGATAGAGTCAAAGCATTACTGAACTTACAGATGCCCGGTAGTAAGAAAGAAATGCAATCCTTCTTCGGAAAAATTAACTTCGTGCGTCGATTCATCACAGGATTCGCAGAGATAGTTAAGCCACTCAACGAAATGATGAAAAGAGATACCAAAATTGAGTGGAGTCCTGAAGCAAAACGGGCGTTCACCCAGATAAAAAAGACCATAATGGAGGCACCCGTCCTGGCTAGTCTGGACTATCCCTTCCGTTCTACATCTATTCGTTTGCTTCACCGCATTCTACTGCGACAGTACTAACTCAAAAGGTTAAAGGGGAGGAACGACCAATTGCTTTCATAAGTTCCCCCTTTAAGAATGCCGAAGTCTGGTATTCATCATTAGAAAAATAGGCCTTTGCTCTAGTTCGCGCCATGAACAAATTTTGACATTATATTCTCCGGAGCAAAGTGCATGCTATCATCTCGGACCAGGCTGTTAAATCTCTGTTGATGCAGAGTGAATTGGGTGAGAGATGGGGGAAATGGATGGCCATCCTCTAGGAATACGATTTAGAGATGCAGCCCATGAAAATAGTCTGAGGCCAGAGACTAAGTCGAACAATAACAGAAGAGACTCCCCACGTAGAATGTCATACTTATACAATAGAGTCCATTACCCAAGATCCGTGGTATACCGATCTGGTATATTTGCTGCTGAATAACAAATGCCTAGAGGGATTACCTCCGTACAAATGCCGCGCCCTGCGGATAAAAAGCACCCATTTCATGATAAAAAAATTCTGCGCTTTACCGTCAGAACTACGAGGGAGTATACCTCCGGTGCATCGACAGGGACCAAGCTGTGAAAATAATTGATGAATTCCATGGACAGTTTGGAATCGGGCATGGTTCAGCTGACGCCACTGCCCATCAGATCCTCCAGGACAGATACTATTGGCCCTGTATCTTCAAAGATGTTTACGCTCATGTCAGGAAATGCCATACTTGCCAAACTGCAACGCATCGTGAGCGTAACCCAGCCATGCCTCTGCAACCAGTCTATGAGGCTAGACCCTTTTCCCAGTGGGCATTTTACTTCATCGGGGAGATCAACCCTAACTCGTCTGCCAACCATCGATACATTCTGACTGCTACTGATTACTGCACTCGGTGGTCTGAAGCTATCCCTTGCAAAAACAACACGGTGGACGTAGTTATCAAGTTCTTGGAGGAGAACATCGTCACAAGGTTTGGAATGCCCTTTGCTTTAGTATGTGACAATGGTCCGGCATTCTCTTCCACACAATTACTCGGATGGACCTACAACCGAAAGATCACACTGAAGTTCTCCAGCAACTATTACCCCCAGGGAAATGGCATTGCTGAATCGATGAACAAGAACCTACTTGAGGTGATCAAACATTTGTTAGAATAAAATCCCCGAGATTGGCACCAAAAATTGAAATTTCCCCTCTGGGCGGATCGTATTCATATTAAAGCCGCCTTGGGGACATCCCCATTCCACTTGGTTTACGGTCAGAACCTTGTATTCCCAGTCAACTTACAGATCCCAATTTTACAATTTATGCAGGAATTCAACAACAGGGACAACATTGTGGAGGTTCGGCTCCTGAATCTGGTGTGGATGGAGGAACAAGGAGACGCAGCCCTTGAACATTTCGCGCGTCATCAAGCAGTAGTAAAACGATGGTTTGATAGAAGAGCCCAATACAAGGCTTTTCAGACCTCGGATCTAGTCTTGTTGTGGGATAAGGCCCGAGAGAAGAAAGGAAAGCACACCAAGTTCCAACGGCTCTAGCTCAGACCATATTTAATCTCAGAAATTGGCGGGGCAAATACTTACCACCTTAATACCTTGATTGGAGAACCTGTCGCATTGCTTGTTAATGGGCAGTTTCTCAAACATTACTTCGAGTAAGGGTAAGTTTGTCCAAAGTTGTATTATATGTAAATATCCTCTTGTAAATAGTCTTGTTGACTGCCTTTCGGGGCAGTCTTCCTTTTTGCTTTTTATTGTCTTTGTTTTCGCTCTTGGCTTTCTTTTGGTGCCGGTGTTTTGCTCCATCTTGTGGGAACGGGAATGCTTCACATAACTTTGGCTTCTGGTGCAATGCCTCCGGCATGGTGAACTTTAGAATTTGTCTTTATCACAGTGGAGTCAACTTGGTCTCTGGGATTGTTTGTAGGTTATGGCGCATTTTTGAGCAATCTCCATTAGGTGTTGTCTCCGGGAGTCTGGCAATTAGTGAACAATAATAATATAAGGAACAAGTAATCGGACACGCCAGGGGTAGATCAGCTGTACTGGTTGGTTGATCCACGTCTGAGAATCCAAAGAATTTCCTTTCGGGTCTGGAGTTTTATCCTCTCCAAATATCTAAATATAGGTGGATACGTGAAAGAAGTACCACCATTTGAATTTTAGCTAAGCTTGGGCTCAATGGTGAAAGAAGTACCGCCTTCTCCACCCAGAAATAATTGAAGTAATGAGGAAAAGCGGGATGAAACTCCGGTCTCCGGGGGAAAGAAATTAAATTGATGACTGGTTCGATGTGATTAGTACCATTTCTCTATTTCCTCTAAGGTCATTGGCTTGATTTCCTTCCAAAGCACACACGAAACCACTGATGAAAGGCTACAGAATGACTCCTGTGTGGTTGGGTTCTTTCGGACATGCTGCTCTCTACTTGTCAAACGCTTCGGGAGGACGATTTGTTCCAGTTGTGCTAACCAGAGATTCTATGGTTCTCAAATGCGCTAAGGCATTTGTCCCAGATAGTCGCCATTTTTTATGCCCTGCATCCCCGTCCCTACATTTTGTGTGCAAAATGTTGGGTCCCCTTTTTTTTTCTGCTTTTCTTTTTGTTCCGACCTTTCCTTGTCTTTCTTTTCCTTCTTGCTTTCTTCCTCCGGGTTTGTCTTCCCTGGAGTGTGTCGTTTCCTTGGTTCACTTTTCCCCTCCAGGATCCCGGATCCCGGAGGTTGCCTTTTGGTTGGAAGTTTGATTCCGGACTCCAGAATTCTTTGTGATGATGTTCCTAAGTTTTGGGAACATCATCATAAGGAATCCTCGAGCTCGGAATCTGGTGTTTTGCCTAACCCAAAATCTTCGGAGGGGGTAGGATTACTTCTTGCTGTGGGTATAAATAGACTCACCTGTCATTATCACACTTACCACGTTTAAAATATTTGAAGCACTTAGAGCAAAATAGAGAAATTTTCAAAGCAATTAGCAGAGCAGTTACAGAGAGATTTGCGATAATCAAAACTTAACACCTTCTACTGTTCTCAGACGTACGATAGTGCTCTATGGTGGTGATCTTGACAGCTTGATGATTCGAGGCTGTTGCAGAGTTCTCCTGGTAATCTTCCCTTCCTCTGCCTTCTGCATTTTCAGGTTGGTTTCTCTACTTCCCTCCTTTTCGCTTTGATTTTTGTTTCCTGGTTTTCTTTGTTTTTGCTCGTCTTTGTTTTTGTTTGCTTCGTTTTTGGTTGGCTTGTTTCTGTTTTTGTTTGCTTTGTTTCTCTGTTGTTCATTTGGTCTTCTGGTTTTGTCGCTTTCTGGTGGCTCAGCTCTGCCAGAAGGTTGTCTGCCTTCTATGCAGGTGTAGATAATTTGTAAATATTTTGTGAATAAGCCTGTAGATAGCATGTATATGATGTAAATAGCTGTATATTCTTGTTTCAGCTTTGTCTGGTTTTTTTCGTGGGAGTCACCCATGTGCATATTCATGTATATATGTACATCTCTGTAAGCAACCCTTGTATATATCCCTCCTTTACCTACATATACCCTTTAGCTCTCTATATATCCTTCCGGGTGGCTTGACGAGCTGGTCGAGTTTCCCTTGCTGTTGGTTTTTCACTTCAAGTTTGCTTCGAGGTAGAAAACCACCTGTTTGAAACTCGGCTCTTGGCCAGTTTCAAACAGGAGGTTTTCTCTCTCCTCCATCAAGGCTGTCAGAGCCTCATTTATTTCCCATGCGTGCAATTACTTCTGGCCAAGTGGCTTTCCCTTTTCGCGTGTTCGGGCAGTCTCCTCCGCCGCCAGTGCCATCCCATCCATTCAATGCTAGTGCACGTGGCGTCCACGTGGATCTGCTTCCACATTCTTCTTTACTAACGGTCACTTCTCCGGGTTTCGGGTCCCTTTCCATCATTCATCCCATGTCTTCGTCAAGTGTGACAAAATTTCCTGAACCTGGAGATATAATGAAGATGATAAGTTTATGTTTTGCTTTTCGGGTACTTATGCAAAAAGACTAACTTTTTAGGAAAAGAAAACAGCACGATGGTAAGAACTCTAGACCCCGGAGTTACTGATTTATTTTGATAAATACGTTCTAATGGTCGCCTTGTCTCGCAGGTCCAGACTTCACTTTACAACCATGTCTGGAGCATCCACCTCATCTCCTCCCGGAAGTCCGGAGTTGCCATCCACAACCGAAACTAGGGCAGCAGCAAAGTCTAAGATAGAGAAGGCCCTGGTGAAGTTACCCCTCACCATGAAGTATATGCATGGTGAAGATATTATAGGCTCAAAGATTGAGTCTCAGGTGAAATATATGACCGACACCAGTGTCAGAACTTGGGTAGAAATGCAGGCTCTAGTAAATATAATACATATGCAGCAAAAGGCTGGAGATACAATTGTGACTAACATTGGAGGTTCTAGAATTCTTTGGGCAGCTTTCTTCCCATGCTCCGTGCAGTCTCTGAAGCTTGTTCTTACTCTGGCGGCCCACTATAACTCTTCTGTCCCGGCCGTCATGTTAGCACCAGCAGAACCGTCGGGATTCCCCACTCCACTGGTGTCCCTTGACCTAGTTACTTTCTAAGCAGGCTTGGGAATCTCACAATTTGAGAGATCCTCGGTACTCACGAGGATAGAGGCCTTGAAACAATTCAACCTATTGGAGGATGCCGCCTGGGTGTACTTGAACACTCACTGGCTAAAGGTCCCAAAGAGGGATCCAAAAAGAATGAAGATAGATATCCCCCGCTCTGAATTCAAGGAAAGCATTCAAATGGGGATGATAGCATTGGCCCAGGTATTCGGGCAACCCTCCGCCTGGGAATTTGTAAAGTGGATGTACTATTTCCTCCTAGGCATCTCCACTATGGGAGAGTTTTTCGACTGGGCGACCATTATCTCCAACCACGTCGACTCCCAGTTTCGATAGCTGAATGAGAATAAGAAGTTCTACATGACTTCTTATGTTTTCTGGGCTTTGGCCCAATAGAAGCCCCACTCTAATGGCCTACTTATAGATGGTGTTCTCAGACTTGGCCGAGGACAAAAAGCACCATGGGACCATCTCCCACAGATTCAATGGGAAGCCAGCTTCCCCAGTTACTGCCGGGTAAATGACTCCTTCATTTACTATCATTTGCTCACACCCACCCGGGATGTCGGATACCGCCTGTCTACTGAGGTGATGAAATTGGTTAGTAGTTATGGGCACTACTATATCCAATTCCAGCATCACACATACATTAGGGTCACCGACTTCTCTAGGAAACCCTACTTGTTGCCCAAGCATTGCGGGGACAAGATCGTGCTGCTAGAATATTGCCGACAGATGATGGAGCTGCATACCCTCTTGGCCCATAAAAAGGTCCCAAACATTTTATTCCCAATCTCCTATGGGAACTACACCTACAATCTGGCCACCGCAAAGGAGGCAGATAATGAGCTTCAATATTACAACTTGCAGGAATTTTACCTGGCACAAAATTTTTTTGATCCGCATGGTAGAATTGCAACGGCACTGCCCTGGGCTGCGGACCCCCACCACACACACACGGAAGACTTCTGGGCGGATCACCAGGATGATATGGATGTGCACAGCTGGCATTATGATAGAATGATGGCTGGAATGATGCAGAGCTAAAGCTCTGGAGGTTCCCAGCGGGATTTTCAGATGACGCCCCCACTGCAGATCCCCAGTATAAGGAAAAGGGGATAGACAAAATGCCACTGGTGCCAATGAATTCGGCCACCCTGGAGGACCACACAATTGAGAACTTCACTCGGGAGGTGGTTGAGAGAGGTCATGCCTATTTTAAGAAGGCATGCCCCGGGAGTACTCGCCTAGCCTCCCGGCCATTAACCAAAGCACCACCACCGGTACCAAAGTTGACTCTGGGGGCCGGGACTTCTGCACAAGGCGCAGATAAAGGAAAAGGGATAGAAACAACACCCTCTACGCAGCAAGCTCCCATCCAAGAGCAGATTAGGAAATCTGTAGCGGCCTCCCAACAAATGAGGGAGCAATTGATCACAAGGCTCGCCACTCCCCCGCTAATGGCCGAAACAATCCATCCTCCTTCCTCCCCATCATTGGCAGCCTTAATGGCGAAGGCGACGGGGGTGGATCCTCTGGAGGCAGCAGCAATAGCAGGTGCGGGGCCACCTTTGATCACTCGGAGGAAGAAGAAGCACATAAAACAGCCCAAGGCAGAACCGGCGCCCAGGGCTTCCCTCCCAAAAGAATTAGAGATCCTTTCCTCCAGTTCTGCGGAACCGGAGAAGGAAACAGAACAGGCAGACATCCCAGCCAGTCCCCATCCAGAGGGGGAGTTTGACATGTTTGCAGCCGACGAGTTCAGAAATCTGCAAGGGGATGATACACAAGCAGGGACAGAGGTCCCAGAGCAAGAACAAGAGGCTGTGAACCTGGAAGATCGAGAAGAAGAAGCTGCGGGACAAGAAGAGCAACGAACAGAAGAAAAGAGGTTGGAACCGAAGATTATTTCTGGGGCCTCAGGAATAGAAGGTCCGGGAGTGGACCAACAACTGCCAAGTGAACAGAAGGCATCTGTTGGGGAACCCAGACCTGAAACTTTGGGACCAACCGTAACCCCAACCGCTGTATTCCAAGGGCCACTCCCGGGGGAAACCTTCGGGCAGATGATTACAGTGGCCCAAACTTTAAATCTCAGCCCGATCCCGCCCCTACTACCCACAGATGAAGCAGAAGAAGAAGAGCAGCATGAAGAGGATATCCCCGAAGAAGCCGATCAGGGTCTAGACACGACAATTGACATCACAGACTAGGCTGAGGAGATAGAAATTGAAGATGTCGCTGTAGAAGAGGTTCCAGCAGGGAGGGAAACAGAGGAAATACCTATTGAAAAGGAGTAGCCACCACTAAACACCGGGAGAGGATCCGAAGAACAAACTCTGGCAGGAAGGCCACCCCTCCCACCTCCATGGTTGGCAGAGAGCAGAAAAAGGAAAGCCCAATCAGCTTCAACAGTCCCTATCTCCCTGGCTGAAATGATGGCCTTGGCCCAGGCCCCGCCGAAAGCAAAGAAGGCCCGGACAGTTCATACCCTTCGAACTAGGCTGGGCGGAGAGACGATTGCGGTGGTGGCAACGCCTCCCCCAGATGTCGATGAAGTAACCACAGATCCCGTGAATTACAGTATCACAAAGGTATCCTTGGGCAAAAGAGGAAAGCAGGGCGAAGTGGACCTGCTAAAGGAAGCGGCAAGGGCAGTGGAGGCCTGATACAAAAAAGAGGCCCAAAGGCTCAAGGCAGAAAAGGAGAAAAATGCAAACCTCATGGGGTTGCTTACAGAGCTGGCCTGACCCCTCAATGCCGTCCCTCCACAGACCTCCACATCAGAGGAATTACCGTAGAGTGACATAGACTCCCTGCGTGTAATGAAGAAGAAGGCCCAGGCAATAGACAATTGGGTCGCGCTATAAATAGGAAACACCCAGCGTTTCCTAGTGGCCACTCTCCCAGATTTATGTACAGCCCGACAGATTATGTTGCAGGTGGAAGCACTGATTGAGCAGTCGGAGAGTGACGCCGAGAATTACCAGGCGTGGAAGGTAGAGTTCAAAGAACTCTTCGCCCTGGGAGAAGACATAATTTCTGAATCCGGGATTCTGGGTGAGGAATCATTTGATTTCGTAAAGGCTCAGCACTGTAGACTGGACCTCACATTAGAGGTAACCAAGCAACTAGTAGAGTCTTTACAAGAAAAGATAAACACAATAAAGTATTTTTTTAATTTATACAAATCATTTGTAATAAAGGCTTCCGGGGTTGATCCCCTTGGTACAAATACTTATACCCCCGAGGAGTCAGTTTTGGGAAATTTTGATGAAAGGATGGCATCCCGGTATCAATCCCCGGAGGGAATGGATGGGGTCCGAATGGCAAAGATAACCAAAATGGTGCTTAAGGGCCATGATGCCGCCAGGATGGCAGATAAGTTCTGAAATAATGTTCTGGACTTGGCGGAACAGGTTGAAGTGGCCAGACACAGAAGGGCCGGCCTAAGGAAGATTGATGAGGATGGCATTTTTTGCATCCTTCAGGCCTTCAACGATAACAAACAGCCTTGAGTGTTCTCCGGGAACTGAGGAAATTTGAGCATTAAGCACTCTTTATTCTTGTGGGGATGTAAGTTCCCGGATCCCGGAGCTCCAGATCCACAATTTTGTATTCTTTAAAGTGATCTGTGTCCCAGTCCCCGAGGCCGACCAGTCGCTTTCAGAGGCGGTTAATAAAGACTGTCAGAGAGTAGTTGGGCACATCAAGAGGCATTGGCTCGGCAGTTGGCTTGTGACAGGGTGATCTTTCTGAGGCACCGTTCAAAGGTACACCTGACACGTTGGAGATAGGGCACCACATTTCCCATTTATGAGGCATGTAGCCTTGGTCCTCGGGGGACCTTCTTTCTTCTTTCTTCTCTCTGGCTCTTTTTTCGAGGCTGATTCTTCTGATGTATATTCTTGTCTTCTTCTTCTGACCTGGCAGACCTATTCTGTCTCCAGGTCTTTTGTAGGGTGGCGCAGGTAGTACCAGCCCCCAGATATTGTATTTTATTGAAGTGCAGTAAAATAGGATTAGGGTTAAAGAGTTGTATAAATAGGTAAATTGGCCCATTTCCAAGGGTGGGCAAAATTGATGATTTTGTTGTCCATAAGAAATAGCAAAGTGATTTTTGGTTTTAGTAGCAGAGCTCAATGCTCCATTGGTCTTTGTAGTTAGAAGCTCCCCTGGAGCCACCATTGTAACGTGCACCAGTGCTTGCTGGATTGAACATTAATGAAGAAGGAAGGATTCTTGGCAATAAAGTTGTTAACGTCTCTGCTTCTGAGTTAATGGTATTTCATGTTTTGATGTTCTATATGTCCTTCACTCTGATATGTTAAAGTAGATTAACGACCCTCTTTATTTCTGCTACTGATAAAATGCTAACTGATGGTTGTGTATTTCTTCAGTATTTAGTGTAGTCTTTCAGAGTGTTGTTGATGTTCTAGACTTTTCAACATGACTATAGTTAGATAAATGTTTCTAACCCTGCAGGATCTTTTCATTTTATTTGCTAAGTGTGGAATACTACGGGAAACCCTTACTATTTTGAATCTCCGGGAGAACGAGTTGAAGTAACCAACTATCCCCCTCGAAAATAGTCACCTCTCCCAACCAAGCCCCGCACCGTCGTGACCCGACACCCAGGTGCTTGAAGGCCCAGAGGATTTATCTCCCCCAGACAACCTTTGCAGGCAGAGTTGGCTAGTTTCTCCGAAACCCGGTGACAACTTATGACTGTTGGTGGACCCAGTCAGCAAAACCCCGTCAACAGAAACTGGCGCTAGAAGGAGGGCATGAACTCGTCCCCCTCCCAAGATTCTAATTTTACACCTCCTGAGGGTTCCCCGAGTTGTAGTTTTAGGAGACAAGCCTTTAGTGGGATTAGGTCCTTTTCCCCAGCTAAATTTGAAAGAATCCTTAGATTCGCCCTGAATCTCGGAAGGTTTGTCAAACTCGAGCCTCCTGCTTGAAAGAAATGGACGTCGAAAGTCATACCAGCCACTGTTGTCTGGGGATCTACCATATCTCCGAATACCCAAACTTCCCAGACAGTCCCGGGAACCAGTACTCAAACTACCCAGCATATAGTTCCCCCAATGGTTGCATACTTTGGAAACATTGGGTCCCCAATGGGCACTTTTCCGGGCGGAATCAACGACTTACCTTCTCACCCAAAAAAGATTTGCCCGCGATATGAGCACTTAGGTTCACGGACCACAGAAGAACATTTGCAGGCATACAAAGATGCCATGAATCGACACCAGATCTAGCATGAAGATGTTGTGACCCGCATGTTTCCCTTGTCCTTAGGACAAAGCGAGTTGAACTGGTACCTAAACCTTCCCGCCAACTCCATCAACACTTGGCAGGATATGGAGGACGCCTTCTTGGCCGCCTTTCGTGTGCATGTGGACCCAGCCTGGTCCCATAGCTAGTTCATCTCCATCAGAAAGGAACCCAACGAACCTCTTAGAGCATTCAACCATAGGTTCTAGCGTGCCTTGAAGAGGTGCACAAGCCCTTTTGTCCCCTCGCCAGACGTTACCATACAGACATACCTTAATGCGATGGACCCTTTTGTTGCCACTCTCCTCTAGAGAAAAACCACCCCGGGCGACCGGGATACTTTGGCAAAAGTCTACAACCTGGCCTTAGAGTTATCCTGCAGTCTCAATAAATCCCCGGGTGGGATTGGACAGTTCACACCTTTCAACATGATCCCCGGCGTAACCGCTTATGCTGGGGGTTACAACCCCAATCTGGCAATAGGTGCCCCTTCGATGGCGGTGAATCACCCGCCACCTTTAATAGACCAACAGGCGTGATATGTTTACCCCTCCCAGACCCATATGGCACCGGGTCTGAAAGTCTTCCCTTGGAATTAGCCACAACAGACACAACAAACTCAGACACAACCATCCGGAGTGCCCTTCTTCCAGTCGTCCGCGGCTGGAGGATTGCCGCCCTCGACTCCGGCTAGTCCTGCTGCTTTCCTGGGAAGCCAACAACAGCCATAGCCATCCCATTGTGATGCTAACACTCAGTTGACCACCGAGGTTGAGTCCCTCCGGTGAATGCTGTCCACCCTGACCATGGACATGGGTCAACTGAAGGCTGGGTCCTACGCGCCCCAAAATTCAAATTCCCAAAGAGGGAATATCTTCTCTGGCCAACAAAACAACAATGTGAGGGGAAGAAACTTCAACAATGGGCCTCGGCCCAATCAACAACAATGGAATAATAACGTTAACACCGGAGGCCCGCCTCCGAACCAAAACACCAACCAAAATGGTGCTGGGCCATCCCACTTTACACCAGTCGTAGACTTTCAGCCCATGACTAATTGGTGTCGGCTACACGATACAGGTTTGCATAATGAGGTAAATTGTGCCACTTTGGAGAAAGTCATAATGATCTCCCAACTGGACAGGCAGCAATCACACGATACCGCTCCCCTAGAGCCCCCTATCCAAGAGAAAACCCACAGTGCCTTCACCTGTGAAACCATCTTCTTCGGTACTCCCGGGGAAGATGAAGAAGAATCCAAACTACAGGGATTCTTTGATGAGTCCATTCCGCCCTTTGAGGCCAACGCCTTTACCAACCTACGGGCTCCATACAACACCCAGAGCCAGGCGGGTAAAGGACCAGCTTATACACTCATACCTCCTACCAAAGATACTCCTCCTCCCCGGAGTAATGCAACTGATCGACCCGTCCTTCCAAAAGGTCCTAGCCCTAAGCAAGCGAAGGATCTCGCGGAAGAAAATCACCAGTTCCCAGGAGGAAGGTTCGATATCACAAAGGCATTAGAGCAGACCACCACCTCCATGACCTTGATGGAGGTTTTGTTAAATTGCCCTGAGCAGAAGAAGTCCCTTCTGAAGCTCTTAGGGAACCCGGAAATAGTTAGCCGCCCACCTAAGACTGTCTCATTTGAAGATGCTAACGCGGCTGTCTTCCAGGGAAATAATAAGGATCCTCCCTTCCTGCTAGGCCTGAATATTTATGGCAAAAATATACACAACTGCCTAGTAGATTCTGGAGCTTCGGGTAACATCATGCCCTTATCCATTTGTCAGAAGCTCAGACTCCACCCGACCCTGTCTAATGGCGCAGTGATCCAATTGGATAAGAATGCTGTGAAAATGGTGGGGGAACTGAAAAATGTCCTCATACATCTTATCCAGGACCCCAGGATAGCCAGCATTATCGACATCCAAGTGGTGGACATCCCAGAGACTTACGGGATGTTACTAAGTCAGAATTGGTCTAAGTCCTTAAATGGGTACTTTTTGACCGACTTCACCCACTTGTGACTTCCATGGGAAGGAGAATCCAATCAGATCTGAGTCAAAAGTGAACCCTGGATGAAACAGGCCCTTACCAAAGTCGGGAGGGTCAATGAAGTCCTTTTCTCTGAGTCTTCTCTGGGGGTGTACCGACTTCTTGAAATCTTGATATTCGATTTCATCCCTGGAGAGGACCCCATAGTATTGCAAAGAGCACGAGACTTGGAAGAAAAGGTGAGAGTTGAAGTTAACTCTCAGGGTTCAATAGCGACCCTTACCACACTCCTGTCTGGCACTTGGTGCCGGGTGCATTACCAAAAATATTCAGAGAACGAGTGTGAGCCCTGCCTATCAATCACTACCCGACAGCTTGATATCCTCCGGAGTGAACATGCAACCGATTCCCCGGGACCCAGTACTTCTACAGGATGCACTCCTTTGGTGCCATCCACCTGGGAATCACAAACCGAAATGCCTCCGGGGATAAATTCCACTTTTATGCCAGTAGTCTGGGAGAAAATTCCCAAGTCCCCCAGTATCAATCCAAAGAAAACTCCCCCTCCCCAGCCCCAGATTACAAATAATGACTTATGGACCCTTAAATTCAACGGGTCCTGATCCAAACAGGGCTGTGGGGCCGGAGTAGAATTAATCAACCCGTGAGGGAAGTCCTTCCTCGCATCCTACAAGTTATAGTTTAACTGTACAAACAATGTCACGGAGTACGAGGCCTTGGTCCTTGGACTCCTATTCGCACTAAGGAAATGTATCACCCGCCTCCGGGCCCTGGGTGATTCAGAGTTGGTTGTTAAACAAATTCGGAGTTAATACACATGTCATGACAAAAGGTTGGCCGCATATCGCAACCGGGCTTGGGGCCTCATCGAAGATTTCTATGCCTTTGGCATTGACCTTATTCTCTGACGACGGAATTATGTCCCAAATGCCCTAGCCGTTTCTACCAGCACACTTGAGCTGATGGCTGGCACGCGACTCTAGAGATTTTCAGTTGAGATGGTCCCCACCCCCTCCATTCCAGACAATGTTACTCACTTTCAGGTTTTCGAGGATGATCAACATATCCTGGCCTTCATGGCCAATGTTAGTATTTTCGAGGATCAGATAGTGGAGGAACGAGACCATGATGACACCGGATAGGGTGATGAAGATGATGGGATCATGGACTTTCCCACCAACACTATCCCTAAGGGGATGGTTGCATTAGAGTGAATCTTCGACTCGGATCCTCAAGCCCGTGAGAAGTTATCATCCTCCCCTGAGGGAGGAAAGTTTGAAAAAGTTAACATCGGCCAGCCCGATAAAGAGAAAATCATCCACATAGGCACCTCCTGTTCCCCTGAGGAAAAGGAGAAGATTCTCGCGGTCCTCCAAGAATACATTGATGTAATTGCCTGGGGGTATGAAGATTTGAAGACGTATGACACATCCATCATGACTCACACCATTCCCCTAAAGCCAGACGCTAAGCCCTTTTGGCAAAAACAAAGACCGGTTAACCCCCTGATAGAGCCTCTGATTCGTCAAGAGGTAGAAAAACTGCTGTCGGCTTGGATCATCTTCTCAATCTGGCATACTACATGGGTTGCCAACCTGGTCCCAGTCAGGAAGAAAAGCGGTGAGATCCGCCTTTGCGTGGATTTTTGAAATTTGAACAAGGCATCTAAAAAAGATAACCACCCTCTCCCCTCGTTGGATGAGGTGTTGCAGAAAGTAAATGGATCCCAGATGATGTCTTTCCTGAATGGATATTCTGGATACAACCAGGTCATGGTCATGTACGAGGATAGAGAGAAAACAACGTTTACCACCAAGTGGGGAACGTTTGCGTATAGAAAAATGCCCTTCGGTTTGATCAATGCAGGGGCTACCTTTCAGAAGGCCATGGATATTGCGTAAAAGGGCCTTGTAAATCAATGCATAATCATCTACATGGATGATTTGACCGTCTTCTCCCGGGACAGGCGCGATCACCCCGCCCACCTTGCTCAGATCTGCGAGAGGTGTCACTGGTACAGAATATCCCTCAACCCCAAGAAGTGCATATTCGGGGTCACCGAAGGGAAGTTGCTAGGGCATATCATCTCTGAGAAGGGTATATCCATAGACCCTGATAGAGTTGAAGCATTACTGAACTTACAAATGCTCGGTAGTAAGAAAGAAATGCGATCCTTCTTCAGAAAAATTAACTTCGTGCGTCGATTCATCATAGGATTTGTAGAGATAGTTAAGCCACTCAACGAAATGATGAAAAGAGATACCAAAATTGAGTGGAGTCCTGAAGCAAAATGGGCGTTCGCCCTGATAAAACAGACCATAACGGAGGCACCCGTCCTGGCTAGTCTGGACTATTCCCTTCTGTTCTACATCTATTCGTTTGCTTCACCGCATTCTGCCGTGACAGTACTAACTCAAAAGGTTAAAGGGGAGGAACGACCAATTGCTTTCATGAGTTCCCCCTTTAAGAATGCCGAAGTTCAGTATTCATCATTGGAAAAATAGGCCTTTTCTCTAGTTCATGCCATGAAGAAATTTTGGCATTATATTCTCCGGAGAAAAGTGCATGCTATCATCCCAGACCAGGCTATTAAATCTCTGTTGATGCAGAGCGAATTGGGCGAGAGACGGGAGAAATGGATGGCCATCTTCCAGGAATATGATTTAGAGATGCAGCCCATAAAAATAGTCCGAGGCCAGGGACTAAGTCAAACAATAGCAGAAGAGACTCCCCACGTAGAATGTCATACTTATACAGTGGAGTCCATTACCCAGGATCTGTGGTATACCGATCTGGTATATTTGCTGCTGAATAACAAATGCCTGGAGGGATTACCTCCGTACAAACGCCGCGCCCTGCGGATGAAAAGTGCCCATTTCAGGATAAAAAACTCTGCGCTTTACCGTCAAAACTACGAGGGAGTATACCTCCGGTGCATCGACAGGGACCAAGCTGTGAAAATAATTGATGAATTCCATGGACAGTTTGGAACTGGGCATGGTTCAACTGACGCCACTGCCCATCAGATCCTCTGGGCCAGATACTATTGGCCCTGTATCTTCAAAGATGTTTACGCTCATGTCAGGAAATGCCATACTTGCCAAACTGCAGCGCATCGTGAGCGTAACCCAGCCATGCCTCTGCAACCAGTCTATGAGGCTAGACCCTTTTCCCAGTGGGCATTTGATTTCATCGGGGAGATCAACCCTAACTCATCTGCCAACCACCAATACATTCTGACTGCTACTGATTACTGCACTCGGTGGTCTGAAGCTATCCCTTGCAAAAATAACACGGTGGACGTAGTTATCAAGTTCTTGGAGGAGAACATTATCACAAGGTTTGGAATGCCCTTTGCTTTAGTATGTGACAATGGTCCGGCATTCTCTTTCGCACAATTACTCGAATGGACCTACAACCGAAAGATCACACTGAAGTTCTCCAGCAACTATTACCCCCAGGGAAATGGCATTGCTGAATCGACAAACAAGAACCTACTTGAGGTGATCAAACATCTGTTAGAAGAAAATCCCTGGGATTGGCACCAAAAACTGAAATTCGCCCTCTGGGCGAATCATATTCGTATTAAAGCTGCCTTGGGGACATCCCCATTCCACTTGGTTTACGGTCAGAACCCTGTATTCCCAGTCAACTTATAGATCCCAGTTTTACAATTTATACAGGAATTCAACAACAGGGACAACATTGTGGAGGTTCAGCTCCTGAATCTGGTGCGGATGGAGGAACAAGGAGACGCAGCCCTTGAACATTTCGCGCGTCATCAAGCAGTAGTAAAATGATGGTTTGATAGAAGAGCCCAATACAAGGCTTTTCAGACCTCAGATCTGGTCCTGTTGTGGGATAAGGCCTGAGAGAAGAAAGAAAAGCACACCAAATTCCAACGGCTCTGGCTCAGACCATATTTAATCTCAGAAATCTGCGGGGCAAATACTTACCGCCTTAATACCTTGACTGGAGAACCTGTCGCATTGCCTTTTAATGGGAAGTTTCTCAAACATTACTTTGAGTAAGGGTAAGTTTGTCCAAAGTTGTATTATATGTAAATATCCTCTTGTAAATAGTCTTGTTGACTGCCTTCTGGGGCAGTCTTCCTTTTTTATTTTTGTTGTCTTTGTTTTCGCTCTTGGCTTTCTTTTGGTCCCGGTGTTTTGCTCCATCTTGTGGGAACGGAAATGCTTCACATAACTTTGGCTTCTGGTGCAATGCCTCCGGCATGGTGAACTTTAGAATCTGTCTTTATCACGGTGGAGTCAACCCAGTCTCTGGGATTGTTTGCAGGTTATGGCGCATTTTTGAGCAATCTCCATTAGGTGTTGTCTCTGGGAATCTGGCAATCAGTGAACAATAATAATATAAGGAACAAGTAATCGGACACGCCGGGGGTAGATCAGCTGTACTGATTGGTTGATCCATGTCTGAGAATCCAAAGAATTTCCTTCTGGGTCTGAAGTTTTATCCTCTCCAAATATCTAAATATAGGTGGATAGGTGAAAGAAGTACCACCATTTGAATTTTAGCTAAGCTTGGGCTCAATGGTGAAAGAAGTACCGCCTTCCCCACCCAGAAATAAATGAAGTAATAAGGAAAAGCAGGATGAAACTCCGGTCTCCGGGGGAAAGCAATTAAATTGATGACTGGTTCGATGTGATTAGTACCATTTCTCTATTTCCTCTGAGGTCATTAGCTTGATTTCCTTTCAAAGCACACACGACACCACTGATGAAAGGCTACGGACTGACTCCTGTGTGGTCGGGTTCTCTCGGACATGCTGCTCTCTACTTGTCAAATGCTTAGGGAGGATGATTTGTTCCAGTTGTGCTAACCAGAGATTCTATGGTTCTCAAATGCGCTAAGACATTTGTCCCTGATCGTCACCATTTTTTATGCCCCGCATCCCCGTCCCTACATTTTATGTGCAAAATGTTGGGTCCCCCTTTTTTTTTCTGCTTTGCTTTTTGTTCCGGCCTTGCCTTGTCTTTCTTTTCCTTCTTGCTTTCTTCCTCCAGGTTTCTCTTCCCCGAAGTGTGTCATTTCCTTGGTTCGCTTTTCCCCTCCGGGATCCCAGATCCCGGAGGTTGCCTTTTGGTTGGAAGTTTGATTCTGGACTCCGGGATTCTTTGTGATGATGTTCCTAAGTTTTGGGAACATCATCATAAGGAATCCCCGAGCCCAGAATCTAGTGTTTTGCCTAACCCGAAATCTCCGGAGGGGGGAGGATTACTTTTTGCTGCGGGTATAAATAGACTCGCCTGTCATTATCACACTTACCGCGTTTAAAATCTTTGAAGCACTTAGAGAGAAATAGAGCAATTTTCAAAGCAATTAGCAGAGCAGTTACAGAGAGGTTTGCGATAATCAAAACTTAACACCTTCTACTATTCTCAGACATACGATAGTGCTCCGTGGTGGTGATCTTGACAGCTTGACGATTCAAGGCTGTTGCAGAGTTCTCCTGGTAATCTTCCCTTACTCTCCCTTCTGCATTTTCAGGTTGGTTTCTCTGCTTCCCTCCTTTTCGCTTTTCTTTTTGTTTCCTGATTTTCTTTGTTTTTGCTTGTCTTTATTTTCGTTTGCTTCATTTTCGGTTGGCTTGTTTCTATTTTCATTTGCTTTGTTTCTCTGTTGTTCCTTTGGTCTTCTGGTTTTGCCACTTGCTGGTGGCTTAGCTCTGCCAGAAGGTTTTCTGCCTTCTGTGCAGGTGTAGATAATTTGTAAATATTTTGTGAATAAGCCTGTAGATAGCATGTATATGATGTAAATAGCTGTATATTCTTGTTTCAGCTTTGTCTAGTTTTTTTTGCGGGAGTCACCCGTGTGTATATTCATGTATATATGTACATCTCTGTAAGAAACCCTTATATATATCCCTCCTTTCCCTGTATATACCCTTCAGCTCTCTGTATATCCTTCCAGGTGGCTTGATGAGCTGGTCGAGTCACCCTTGCTGTTGGTTTTTCGCTTCAAGTTTGCTTCAAGGTAGAAAACCACCTGTTTGAAACTCAGCTCTTGGCCGATTTCAAATAGGTAGTTTTCTCTCTCCTCCATCAAGGCTGTCAGAGCCTCATTTATTTCCCATGCATGCAATTACTTCTGGCCAAGTGGCTTTCCCTTTTCGCGCGTTCGGGCAGTCTCCTCCGCCGCCAGTGCCATCCCATCCATTCAATGCTAGCGCACGTGGCGTCCACGTGGATCTGCTTCCACATTCTTCTTTACTAATGGTCACTTCTCCGGGTTTCGGGTCCCTTTCCGTCATTCATCCCATGTCTTCGTCAAGTGTGACAAAATTTCCCAGACCCAGAGATATAATAAAGATGATAAGTTTATGTTTTGCTTTTCGGGAACTTATGCAAAAAGACTAACTTTTCAGGAAAAGCAAACGGCGTGATGGTAAGAACTCCGGACCCTGGAGTTATTGATTTATTTTGATAAATACATTCTGACGGTCGCCTTGTCTCACAGGTCTGGACTTCACTTTACAACCATGTCTAAAGCATCCGCCTCATCTCCTCCCGGAAGTCCAGAGTTGCCATCCACAAACGAAACCAGGGCAGCAGCAAAGCCTAAGATAGAGAAGACCCTGGCAAAGTTACCCCTCACCATGAAGTATATGCACGGTGAAGAGATTATAGGCTCAAATATTGAGTCTCAGGTGAAACCAATGACCGACACCAGTGTCAGAACTTGGGCAGAAATGCAGGCTCTAGTAAATATAATGCATATGCAGCAACAGGCAGGAGATACAATTGCGACTAACGTTGGAGGTTCTAGAATTCTTCGGGCAGCTTGCGTCCCATGCTCTGTGTAGTCTCCAGAGCTTGTTCTTACTCTGGCGGCCCACTATAACTCTTCTGTCTGGGCCGTCATGTTAGCACCAGCAGAACTGTCAGGATTCTCCACTCCACTAGTGTCCCTTGACCCAGTTACTTTCCAAGTAGGCCTGGGAATCCCGTAATTTGAGAGATCCTCGGTACTCACGAGGATAGAGGCCTTGAAATAATTCAACCTACTGGAGGATGCCGCCTGGGTGTACTTGAACACTCACTGGCTAAAGGTCCCAAAAAGGGATCCAAAAAGAATGAAGATAGATATCCCCCGCTCCGAATTCAAGGAAAGCATCCAAATGGGGATGATAGCATTGGCCCGGGTATTCGGGAAACCCTCCACCCAGGAATTTGCAAAGTGGATGTACTATTTCCTCCTGGGCATCTCCACTAAGGGAGAGTTTTTCGACTGGGCGACCATTATCTCCAACCACGTCGACTCCCAATTCCGACAGCTGAACGAGAATAAGAAGTTCTACATGACTTCTTATGTTTTCTGGGCTTTGGCCCAACAGAGGCCCCACTCAAATGGCCTACTTACAGATGGTGTTCTTGAACTTGGCCAGGGACAGAAAGCACCATGGGACCATCTCCCACAGATTCAATGGGAAGCCAGCTTCCCCAGTTACTGCCGGGTAAACGACTCCTTCGTTTACTATCATTTTCTCACATCCACCCGGGATGCCGGTTACCACCTGTCTACTGAGATGATGAAATTGGTTAGTAGTTATGGGCACTACTATATCCAATTCCAACAGCACACATACGTTAGGGTCACCAGCTTCTCCGAGAAACCCTACTTGTTGCCAAAGCATTATGGGGACAAGATCGTGCGGCTGGAATATTGTCAGCAGATGATGGAGCTGCATACCCTCTTGGCCCATAAAAAGGTCCCAAATGTTTCATTCCCAATCTCCTGTGGGAACTACACCTACAATCTAGCTGCCACAAAGGAGGCAGATAATGAGCTTCAATGTTACAACTTGCAGGAATTTTACCTGACGCAAAATTTTTTTGATTCGCATGGCAGAATTGCAACGGCACTGCCCCAGGCTGCGAACCCCCACCACACACACATGGAAGACTTCTGGGCAGATCGCCAGGATGATATGGATGTGCGTAGCTGACATTACAATAGAATGACGACTGAAATGATGCAGGAGCTAAAGCTCTGGAGGTTCCCAGCGGGCTTTTCAGATGACGCCCCCACTGCAGATCCCTAGTATAAGGAAAAGGGGATAGACAAAATGCCACTGGCACCAATGAATTGGGCCACCCAGGAGGACCACACAATTGAGAACTTTATTTAGGAGGTGGTCGAGAGAGGTCATGCCTATTTTAAGAAGGCATGCCCCGGGAGTACTCGCCTGGCCTCCCAGCCGATAACCAAAGCACCACCACCGGTACCAAAGTTGACTCCGGGGGCCGGGACTTCTTCACAAGGCATAGATAAAGGAAAAGGGATAGAAACAACACCCTCCGCGCAGCAAGCCCCCATCTAAGAGCAGATTAGGCAATCTGTAGCGGCCTCCCAACAAATGAGGGAGAAATTGATCACAAGGCTCGCCACTCCCCTGCTAATGGCCGGAACAATCCATCCTCCTTCCTCCCCATCACTGGCAGCCTTAATGGCGAAGGCGACGGGGGTGGATCCTCTGGAGGCAGCAGCAATAGCAGATGCGGGGCCGCCTTTGATCACCCAGAGGAAGAAGAAGCAAATAAAATAGCACAAGGCAGAACCAGCGCCCAGGGCTTCCCTCCCAAAAGAAGTAGAGACCCTTTCCTCCAGTTCCCCAGAATCGGAGAAGGAAACAGAACAGGTAGACATCCCAGCTAGTCCCCCTGCAGAGGGGGAGTTTGACATGTTTGCAGCCGACGAGTTCGGAAATCTGCAAGGGGACGATACACAAGCAGGGACAGAGGTTCCGGAGCAAGAACAAGAGGCTATGAACCCGGAAGACCGGGAAGAAGAAGCTGCGGGACAAGAAGAGCAGCGAACAGAAGAAAAGAGGCCAAAATCAGAGATTATTTCTGGGGCCTCAGGAACAGAAGGTTCAGGAGTGGACCAACAACTGCCAAGTGAACAGAAGGCATCCGCTGGGGAACCCAGACCTGGAACTTCAGGACCAACCGTAACCCTAGCCGCCGTATTCCAGGGGCCACTCCCAAGGGAAACCTTCGGGCAGATCATTACAGCAGCCCAAACTTTAAATCTCAGCCCGATCCCGCCCCTACTACCCATAGATGAAGCAAAAGAAGAAGAGCAGCATGAAGAGGAGATCCCCGAAGAAGTCGATCAGGGTCTAGACACGACAATTGACATCATAGACCAGGTTGAGGAGATAGAAATTGAAGATGTCACTGTAGAAGAGGTTCCAGCAGGGAGGGAAATAGAGGAAATACCTTTTGAAAAGGAGCAGCCGCTACCGGACACCGGGAGAGGATCCGAAGAAAAAACTCTGGCAGGAAGGCCACCCCTCCCACCTCCATGGTTGGTAGAGAGCAGAAAAAGGAAAGCCCAATCAGGTCCAATAGTCCCTATCTCCCTGGCTGAAATGATGGCCTTGGCTCAGGCCCCGCTGAAAGCAAAGAAGGCCCAGACAGTTCATACCCTTCGAACTAGGCTGGGCGGAGAGACGATTGCGGTGGTGGCAACGCCTCCCCCAGATACCGATGAAGCAACCACAGATCCTGCGGATTAGAGTATCATAGAGGTATCCTTGGGCAAAAGAGGAAAGCAGGGTGAAGTGGACCTGCTAAAGGAAGCGGCAAGGGCAGTGGAGGCCCGATATGAAAAAGAGGCCCAAAGGCTCAAGGCAGAAAAGGAGAAGAATGCAAACCTCATGGGGTTGCTTATAGAGCTAGCCCGACCCCTCAACGCCGTCCCTCCACAGACCTCCACATTAGAGGAATTACCATAGAGTGACATAGACTCCCTACGTGTAATGAAGAAGAAGGCCCAGGCAGTAGACGATTGGGTCGCGCTACAAATAGGAAACACCCAGCGTTTCCTAGTGGCCACTCTCCCAGATTTATATATGGCCTGACAGATTATGTTGCAGGCGGAAGCACTGATTGAGCAGTGGGAGAGTGACGCTGAGAATTACCAGGCATGGAAGGTAGAGTTCGAAGAACTCCTCGCCCTGGGAGAAGACATAATTTTTGAATCTGGGATTCTGGGTGAGGAATCATTTGATTTTGTAAAGGCTCAGCACTCTAGACTAGACCTCACATTGGAGGTAACCAAGCAACTGGTAGAGTCTTTACAAGAAAAGATAAACACATTGAAGTATTCTTTTAATTTATACAAATCATTTGTAATAAAGGCTTCCGGGGTTGAGCCCCTTGGTACAAATACTTATACTCCCGAGGAGTCAGTTTTGGGGAATTTTGATGAAAGGATGGCATCCCGGTATCAATCTCCGGAGGGAATGGATGGGGCCTGAATGGCAAAGCTAACCAAAATGGTGCTTAAGGGCCATGATGCCGCTAGGATGGCAGATAAGTTCTAAAATAATGTTCCAGACTTGGCAGAACAGGTTGAAGTGGCCAGACACAGAAGGGCCGACCTAAGGAAGATTGATGAGGATGGCATTTTTCGCATCCTTCAGGCCTTCAATGATAACAAACAGCCTTGAGTGTTCTCCGGGAACTGAGGAAATTTGAGCATTAAGCACTCTTTATTCTTGTGGGGACGTAAGTTCCCGGATCCCGGAGCTCCGGATCCACAATTTTGTATTCTTTAAAGTGATCTGTGTCCCGGTCCCCGAGGCCGACCAGTCACTTTCAGAGGCGGTTAATAAAGACTGTCAGAGGGTAGTTGGGCACATCAAGAGGCATTGTCTTAGCAGTTGGCTTCTGACAGGGTGATCTTCCCGAGGCATCATTCGTAGGTACACCCAGCACGTTGGAGACAGGGTGCCGCATTTCCCATTTATGAGGCATGTAGCCTCGGTCCCCGGGGGACCTTCTTTCTTCTTTCTTCTCTCTGGCTCTCTTCTCAAGGCTGATTCTTCCGATGTATATTCTTGTCTTCTTCTTCTGACCTGGCAGACCTATTCCGTCTCCAGGTCTTTTGTAGGGTGGCGCAGGTAGTATCGGCCCCTAGATATTGTATTTTATTGAAGTGCAGTAAAATAGGGTTAGGGTTAAAGAGTTGTATAAATAGGCAAATCAGCCCATTTCCAAGGGTGGGCAAAATTGATGATTTTGTTGTCCATAAGAAATAGCAGTTGTCCATAAGAAATAGAAAAGTGATTTCTGGTTTTAGTAGCAGAGCTCAATGCTCCATTGGTCTTGGTAGTTAGAAGCTCCCCTAGAGCCACCATTGTATCACGCACCAGTGCTTGCTGGATTGAACATTAATGAAGAAAGAAGGATTCTTGGCAATGAAGTTGTTAATGTCTCTGCTTATGAGTTAATGGTATTTCATGTTTTGATGTTCTGTATGTCCTTCACTCTGATATGTTAAAGTAGATTAACGACCCTCTTTATTTCTGCTACTGATAAAATGCTAACTGATGGTTGTGTATTTCTTCAGTATTTAGTGTAGTCTTTCAGAGTGTTGCTGATGTTCTGAACTTTTCAACATGACTATAGTTAGATAAATGTTTCTAACCCTGCAGGATCTTTTCATTTTATTTGCTAAGTGTGGAATACTCTGGGAAACCCTCACTATTTTGAATCTCTAGGAGAACGAGTTGAAGTAACCAGCTATCCCCCTCGAAAACAGTCACCTGTCCCAACCGAGCCCCGCACCGTCGTGACCCGACACCCAGCTTCTTGAAGGCCCGGAGGATTTATCTCCCCCAGACAACCTTTGCAGGCGGAGTTGGCCGGTTTCTCCGGAACTCGGTGACAACTTATGACTGTTGGCGGACCCGGTCAGCAAAAACCCGTCAACAAACTCTTTCAGGAATAGTAGGGCATTGATTAACCCTTTCACTTCTATGTTCTTATACTCATCCCATAGGTTTTCATCTTTACATAGCTTCTGGTAAGATTCCTGAATCTCAAGGTCTCTGATTTGTACAACCTTGCAGTGAATATACACACGGATATCTTCAATCAAAAAAACCCTAGGACGAATACTTGAAAATGCTCCCATTTCATTGGGTTGTGAAGCAACCTCAGGCTAGAACTTGTAGTTAAGTTCTTCACATGTTGAGTTCTTTATAAGATAAACCTTCTTATCTTTTTTCATCTTGATTTTTGCGGTCTGGGAAGTAGATGCCATTGTTCGTGAAAATTAGGGTCTCATAAATGAACTGTGAGCTAGGTAAGTCTAGTTACTTACTGTATGCTTGCTGAGAATGCTCGAGATCTATTGGAGTTTCTTTGGAGTCACTAGTAATCTCTCTACAATGTTCTCTATGAATCACTTCTTCGCTCTGCAGTCTGCTCGTAAATGCTAGGTGAACAAATGAGTTCATGTTTTCCCTTCTTATAAAAAATATAACCTAAGTGACACAATAAATGCTTCACCTGCCACTTGGTTGACAAAGCGTAGATGCTTAGTTGATACACCAAGGACTTCAGCTTGGTGAGTATTCAATACTTAGTACAAGGTGTCAACTCAGTTGTCTCCCACATGTTTACTGATGATGCTCGATACATAGTGTCAACTCAGTTACCTTTCATATGTTTACCGATGAGCAATCTATGCTTAGTTTATATTAACCGACCATACTAGATTCACATTAAAATAACAAGTAATACCATAGTGCATATTTATTCATGCTAGTTTGGCATATTATCAATGAATGTTGTAACTGATGTAAAATATAGCTTTGTAGAGAGTAGTTTCGTACTTGTTTTTCTTAGGTGGGTTGGTGGAATCACCTAAACTATTAGATGAGGTGTCACCAACTGTAGTACTTGGTCCAACATTATAATTGTCTGAAGCTCTCCTTCACATTTTATTTCTCATTCTCCTAATGTCTTCAATAGTATTGCCATTAGCAAAAGTGCTTGACTCTGTCATTCGGTCTTTGCAGTCCTTGCTTAGGTGACCAACCTTATGACAATGTAAGCATGTCATTCCGGAGTTAGTCCAATTTCTAGATCTTCTCATCCATTTCCTCATGTATTTAGTAGCTATATGTCCATATCTACCACATGTTGTGCAATTTACCCAAGTGTTGTAATCCCAAACATATGAGTTACCGACTCTTCTTGGTTTATAAGCATTTTCTTGGTCTTTGGGTTTCCATACTTGATTTTTATTTTTCCTACATTCATAAGATGTGTGGCCATGCATTTTTCAAGTAGGACAATATTTTTCCATGTAGGATTCCTTCTTTGGTTTTATCACCATAGATCTGCATTCATGTGCTTTGTGTCCATGCTTGTTACAATTATAACAATTACCTATAATGTAGAAGTAGATTTAGGAATACCTTTAGCCTTTCTCTTGCAGACATTTGATGTGTGGCTTGGTTTTTCACAGTGATTACATGAATGCTTCTTTGTTCTTGTATTTGTGTAGACATCTCTTTGATCAGCTCAGTTTGATGATTCTCCATGCTTGGTATACCCTAAACCAGTATTGTTGTTGAGTCTCCTTTGTCCATTCAGAAAATCATCCATTCTTTGTATTGTCTTCAGCTTTCTTGATCATATCATTATGTTGTTGTTGAATCCTTACTTCATGCTTCAGCTTCTCATTTTCTTCTCTTAGTTCACCAATAACTTCCAATTTCCCATTAAGTTCTATGTCTACTCGGTTGGCCTCATGACTCATAAGAACTATTTGATTGGTGATCTCTATGTGATGTTCAGTAAGTCTCTGTATCTCAAAATCTTTCTCTTGTAACTTTTCAGTGATCTTTCTCCTGTCATCAATAGCTAAAGTTCTTTCTTGTTCAACTTGTCTTGCATTATACATAACATCAATCATTCTTACCATTTGTGCCTTGACCAATCTATAGTGCCTTCACTTGTTCAGTCAGATGTTGATTGATCTCATTTAGATTTGTGATACTTCCTTCAGATTTGTCAGATACATTACCAGATCCAGATCCTGATGAATCAAATAAATCAGGTATCTCTTCTTCATGATAGTCAGTTTCATTGTAGCGAGATGCCATTACTTTTATGTTAGCCAATAACTCTTTCATCTTGGTTCTTGCTTCTTTGTATTGCTCAAATAAAATCTATATCTGCAACTTCTGATTCTCAATATTCTTATCAATCTTATACCTTTCCATTGTATGATATTTTCTCTCAAGTGATTTAAAATTTTCTAAATAAGGGATCTAGCTTTGATACCAATTGTTGGAATAATGGAAGGGTGTGTACTGAGAGGGGAGGGGTGAATCAGTACCCTTAAAAACTTTTATACTTTAACCTTAGTAATCTTCTCTTGCATTACCGACCATTGTTTCTTTTCTACCTTATCCATGTAATGTCATAACATAAATGTAAATGTATGTAAACAAACATAGAAACATTCATGAAACTTTTTAACACATGACACAAGAATTGATAACGCAGAAAACCCCTATTAGAAGGTAAAAACTGTGGTGGGGATGAGACCTACAAAGCTTCACTATCTGCAGAATGGAAGGCGTCGGTTAAGGATACAAGTTGTGATCATGTTTAATGATCTTACCCTATTAGGAGTAACATGTTAGACTTGTTAGGTCTACTCGGTTAAGATATTTTAGCAACATAATGTATGTGTGCACCCAGTTAAGAGATTTACATAAAGACTGTTAAGTCCACCTTCTTGAAGGATTTCTTCTGTTTTCTACAATTGTTAGAGAGTAGAAAAATATAGATGACCTCATATTTTGCAATATTGAATTTTTTATTACAGATCCTTTAAGATCACAAAAATAATATCACCTTATTGTGATGAATAATACCTTTGTTCTTCTTGGTAGCCTTGAATCTAGTTCTTAATAATTGAATTCTTCTTTATCTATCCCCGTGCATGAAAACCTCTGTCTAATCCATAGATGTCCTCTATAGCTATAATCATCATGTTCTTGATTGATTACTACATCTATTTATACAAGATTATGACCTAATTACCTTTCTCAATAACTCTAATGATCTAAGTTTTACAACTTGACCTTGATCTCCTAGTTTGCATGAAAACAATTAGTTAAACTGATTAAATCTATCAATTACGCTTTACTTGATCCTCAAGAAATGGTTTTAAAGCTAAGAATAAAGATAAATTAAAGACTAAAGTCCTTTAGCTAATGTATAGCTCAGATCCACTTTTCTTGGGAATAAAACTGTCTCTTGGTAGATTGGTACTCGATATACTCTGTAGTCTTTTCTTAGTGATTTCTCTGTAAGACTGTTCTTGGTTTACTTTGTAGACTTTCTACTCATTTTTCCCTGTAGAAATTTTGTGCTCAATTTACTCTATGATCTTATGTGCTCGGTTTACACTGTGAACTATCTTCCTTTGTTTACTCTGTAAACTGTCTATCGGTGTACACTGTGACTGACGGTCCAAAACTGTTTCCTTGTATACTAGTGACAACTTCTGATCATTTTAAGGATTATCAGAAATTATTGTTAAATTCAACCATATATTGTGCTAAATTTTTTCCAACATCACCAACATTCTTCTTCACAACTATAGGTGGTAGTCCTCTTCTGTTACTTGCACCTCCATTGTACCTGCAAAACATTGCTATATGTCCTTGATTTTTACATTTGTAGTATGTAGGAGATGATATGTTCCGATTAACCTGCAACTTTTAATAATTTTCAATGTGCACAAAGTTGTTTCACTTGTAACATGTAATCTTAGCTGATGTTTATTCTCTAATATAATCTTGCTTGGTGCTGGATTGATCAGGTTTCCTGCATTCTTCCTTCTTGTACCCATATATATAACAATTAAAACAATAACCAAAAAAGGGATTGTAAGGAGCTTTACCTCTGCAATCCCTCTTGATGTGACCAAATTTGTTTCATCCAAAGCATCTACCTCTGAAATCTCTGATCTTCTCTCTAGGTTCCTCTTCAGTGGGTTTTTCTTCGTCCATCTTTTCTTCAGATTTAGAACATTCAACTTCATTAAAACCAACTCATGTCATGTGTCCTTTAGGTTTTTGTCTTTCTCTTTGTTCATCAATCTTTTCACTACTTGTATGAAGTTTTTCAATGTGTTTCTTAGCCTCAACAAGTTCTCCTTTAATGACGAGATTGTATTTTTCCAGTTCCTGATACTTGATTCTGTAGTCATCAAGTTTAACCTGCATCTTTCCCATCTGAAAATTTGCATTCTTTAAGATCTCTTCAATTTTGGTTTTTCCATTTGTCTCTTGCTAAATTTTTTTAGCCATATGAATAGAATTAGTTTCATGTTCCTACTTCAATGCTTCTTTTTCTTGTTCAAGCTTCTTGATCTGATCAGATGAATCATTGTCATATTCCTCTTTTATATTTTCCATAAGGTCTTTCCTTTGGTTCCTAGAAAGTTCAATTTGTTCCTTAATATTCTTAATGAAACCCTCTTCTCTTCTCAATTTAAATTTAAGATCACCATTTTCAGCTTTATCCTTATCAAGGTCTTCAAGTGCTACCTCAAAGTTCTCTTTCAAACTTCCTAAATCCATCTGGATCTCCCTTAAGTTGTTAGGCTTTCTCTCTAAGGGCCACAATCTCTGATACAAATTGTTAGGCTTTCTCTCTAAGGGCCACAATCTTCAATACAAATTGTTAGGATTAAGTAATACTAATATAAGAGGTCCTAAGGGGTCCTAGGATATATTAATGTGTCCTACAACCCCTTATGACCCTTGAAGATTCCTCTCTCTACATCTTAGGGGTCGTAAGGGTTGTCAAGGGGTCGTAGGACATATCAATGTGTCATAGGAACCCTTAGAACCCCTTGCAACCCCTTTCCATACAATAATTTATTATAAGGAGTCCTAAGGGCTCATGAGTGGTCTTAAGGGGTCATATGACACATTAATGTGCCCTACAACCCCTTATGACCCCTTATGATCCTTTAAGACACCTAAGATGAATGGTAAGGGGTCCTAAGGTGTCCTAAGGGTCAAAAGGGGTCCTAGAACACATTAATAAATCCTAGGATCCCTTATGAACCTTGAAGACCCCTCTCTCTACATATTAAGGGTCATAAGGGTTGTTAAGGTGTCTTATGTCACATTAATGTGTCCAAGGACCCCTTACAACCCTTTAGGACATCTTACCAAACATTAGTGAATGGTAATGTGTCCTAAGGTGTTATAAGGGGTCCTAGGACACATTAATGTGTTCTAGGATCCCTTATGACCCCTTACGACCTTTTAGGACCCTTAAGGTGTATAGTAATTGGTCATAAGGGGTCATAAGGGATCCTNCTAGGACCCCTTATAACCCCGTAGAACCCTTTAGTAGCCCTAAGATGTAGGATAAGAGGTCCTAAGGGGTCTTAGGACCCTTTAATATGTCCTAGGACCCCTTATGACCCCTTAGTACCCTTTATGACCACTTTCTCTAAATAGTAGGTGTTGTAAGGGTTGTTAAGGGGCCTTAGGACACATTACTATGTCTTAGGCTTCCCTAACACCCCTTTGGACCCCTTACCATTACTAATATATGGTAAGGGGTCATAAGGGGTCTTAATGGGTCTTAAGACACATTAATGTGTACTAGAACCCCTTATGACCCCTTAAGACCCTTTAATACCCCTAAGATGTATGGTAAGGTGTCCTACGATTTCCTAAGGGGTAATAAGGGGTCTTAGGACACATTAATGTGTCCTAAGACCCCTTATGATCCTTTAAGACCCCTCTCTCTACATCTTAGGGGTTGTAAGTGTTTTTAAGGGGTCATAATCCACACATTAATGTGTCTTAGGACCCCTTAGACCCCTTACGACACCTTACCATACACTAATGAATGTTAAGGGGTCCTAGAAGGGGTCGTAAGGGGTCTTAAGGGGTTTTAAGACACATTATGTGTTGTAGAATCCCTTATGACCCCTTACGACCCTTTAGGACCCCTAAGATGTATGATAAGGGGTCTTAAGAGGTTGTAAGGGCTCCTGGGACATGTTAATGTGTCCTACAACCCCTCATGAGCCCTTAGGACCCTTAAAGACCTGTCTCTCTACATATTAGGGGTTGTAAGGGTTGTTAAGGGGTCGTAGGACATATTAATGTGTCCTAGGACTGCTTAGAATCCCCACGACCCCTTAGGACCTCTTACATACAATAATGAATTTTAAGGAGTCCTAAGGGATTGTAATTGGTCTTAAGGTATCACATGACACATTAACGTGTAATAGAACCCCTTATGACCCCTTAGGACCCTTTACAACACCTAAGATGTATGGTAACGGGTCCTAAGGGGTCATAAGTGATCACTTAAGATCATTGAAGACCCTCTCTACATCTTATGGGTTGTAAGGGTTGTTAGAGGGTCGTAAGCCACAATAATGTGTCCTAGGATCCCTTATGACCCATTGCAATCCTTTAGGACCCCTAAGATATATGGTAAGGGATCCTAAGGGATCATAAGAAGTTATAGGACATGTTAATGTGTGCTAGGACCCCTTAGGACCCATCTCTCTACATCTTAGATGTCAAAAGGGTTGTGAAGGGGTCATAAGGGGTCCTAGGACATATTAACGTGTCCTAGAACCCCTTATGACCCTTTAAAACCCCTAAGATGTATGGTAAGGGGTCCTAAGGTATCTTAATGGGTCATAAGGGGTCCTAAGATAGTAATGTGTCCTAGGACCCTTTATGACTCCTTAGGGCCCTTGAAGAACCCTCTCTACATATTAGGGGTTGTAAGGGTTGTTAAGGGGTCCTAGGACACGTTAATATGTCCTAGGACCCCTGAGATCCGTTACGACCCTTTAGGACCCCTTACCATACACTAATGAATGGTAAGGGGTCCTATGGGTTTATTGGTGGTCTAAAGGGGTTCTTGGACACATTAACATTTCCTAGAGCACACTATGACCCTTTTGGACCTTTTACGACCCCTAAGATGTATGGTAAGGGGTCTCTCTCTCTCTCTCTACTAACATGGTTAAACATACATGTCAATTACAAAACTAACCATAGCATATATAATACAATTAGAAATGATCCTTAAATTATCATGCACAAGTCAAGGGCTTAAGGTTACAATCAATAGTCCACTCAGAATCACACTAAAGACAATGTGTTGATTCCTAAAATTTGGCTGTCTAAAATTTTATAAAAACCCTCAAAATCCAGAATATTTATCTTAACTCCTATGAAGCTAAAACCTTTCTCAACCATCCTAAAATTATATACATAAAATATAAGTTATACTTAAATATTACATTTTATGTATTGTCCTAGTGCTAGAATTTGTGTGGCAGGGCTTGTTGCTCTCTCTCTCTCAATCATTTTCTTAGTGTTACATAGCATGTACGCACTATAGTGCGCATGCGCTATTGGATTTGATTTCCCAAGTCGTAGGCTCGGGCAATTCAAGCCATAGCGTGTGCTCCCTATAGCATGCACGCTATAGGGTGTACGTCCTATTGCTTTTAAGGGACCAAAAACAAATTTGGCACCTTTTTGGTCCCCCATATTTGTGCATATACCTTGGTGGATGGGAAGATTGCAGAGGTAGTTGTCAAATTGTATAATGTTTTCATGTATGCGCTGAAGGTGATGCACAACTTGGATACCACTATGTGCTTGTTGCAAGCTAACACTGGAAAGGATACCAAGGATGCAGAGGATTGTAAGAAACTCTTCCAGTTCCGCACAGAGGATTGGGTGGTGATGATTCTTACTAGTGAAGGGAAGAAGCCAAAGAACTAGGGCTTCCTCTTTTTTTTTCATTTTAGTTTATTTGGGCCTTCTTAGCCATGTGATTGTTTAGTTAGGCTTTACTAGTTTTCTCTGGACTTATACTCTGGTTACTACCGTTAATGAACTTAAAAGGTCCTTGTTTAAAACTATCTTTTATGTTTTGATAAACACTACGATGGACACTATTATTTTTTGGATTGATATCTTTAGGAGTAGTACTACTATTCTAGTTGTCTTTCTCTTTACTAGGTATAGTTTAGTTATTTCTTTTTTGTTTTTGTTGGTTTTTTTAAAGTGATGTGAGGGTTATTTCTATTGTTTACCCTTGGATGGATAATTATCTGATCATTCTAAACTGTTGAGGTTGTCTCTGTGTTGACAATGTTACTCTATTGTTAGTCTATTTTTGTTTGTTCTCTCCCTTGTGGCTGGTTGTACAGGGTCAGCACCCTTGTTTTGCTACATTACTTTATCAAAAACAACCTAAACAAATATGCGTTGGAATTCATCAACAAATTTACATTCTTTTTCCTTACTACATTGGACGAATATTCCTAAACTCCACAAACACTTAATGACATTCACCACTTAACAAATAAAAAGAATTTAGCAAAATTAGAAAACTTTTCAAAGCGCAAAATGTTATACTTTCTATTTCCCATCAAGAAATTTAGTTTTTACTAAGGTTCTAATTGAAAAGTTAAAAATTAGATCTGAAAATCAGAACATTATTCTTTTAACTAATGTTATAATAATGCATTTCTAATTTCCCATCTCCATATTAAACCTCATAATTCGCAACTTTAAAAAATTAAAAGGGAAGTTCTTTTTGTTGAAAGAATTCAAACTTTGTCAACCTTTCACATATAGGTGGCTCACAAATATTTTAAAAAAAAAATCTACAAAATGCAAAAGAAGTGTTTTGAACTTAGGAATAGTTGTACTTTTAACATCATTCCAAAGAATAGTAATAATGATATTTGCATTAATGTTTTTTATTATGCATTGTCAACAATAAATATTAACATTTACCTTTTAAGTTATATTTATATCATTGTGTGCTTTGTTTTTATATTATAACATTTTTTATTTCATTAAATCATTGAGCGTGTTTAACAGTCTCGTCTACATATTTACAGGGTATGAGCCCATCTAAATTTATCTCAAAGAATGAAATTTCAGAAAAATTCAATGACAACAACGCAAAGGGAAGACAAATTAACTCATCTGTATTTATTGGACAAAAAAATTACACAGCTATCCATGAAGAATTTAAAGAGCTAAAGTTTAATCAGAAATAAATCTATCAATTGCTTGTTGCGCACAGTTCTAGCCGAGGAAGTTGAGCTCTATTCAGGATTGAAGATATGAAGTACAAAAGAAAAGTCAAATATAAATGGGAACGGTTGGTAAGTTCCTTGAATATCAGTTTTTGATAGGGTATTTAGTTTTCTAACATTTTTTATTTGTGTTTATTTATGCAGTTTAGTTTCATTGTTTAAGTCATCCTTATTTGAATTTGTTTCTTCAATTATTCAGATTAATTGTGTTTTCTCCAATGAAATCCGTAAAAAATGGTTAAATATAATAATTAAAATGGTAGGATGTCAATTAAATGTGAAAATTAAGGAGATGTTTTTGTGTACATGCATGCCTCACCTCCATGTATACGATTGTAAGAATCCACTTGGTTTAATTACTCAAATGTAATACTAAATTGTCACTTTAGTGTCTTTTTCGTTATCTATTAAGGTTTTAATTAATTCACTATTTGTAAATATTGGTTGTATTGGTATGAACTTACCATTTACTAATAATTTTAATCATGTTTTATATGTTGAAGGTTTAAATCATAATCTTTTGAGTGTTGGGTAGTTAGTTGATAAGGGTTATCATTTGGATTTCAAAGATGGAATGTGTAGAATCATTGGAAGCACTAGAATTAAGATTGCATCAGGTACAAAGACTAGAGGTAGTGTATTTCACTTGAAAATTTAGAGAATAGATGTCTGATTGCTTTGATTGATGACAATTCGTTGTGGCACAAAACATTTTGTCATGTGAACTTTGATAATATTGTGAAGATAAGTACTACAAATGCAGTAAGAGATTAACCTAAATTGTTGAAACCTTCTAATTCGATGTGTAAGGAATGGGTAAGATAACTAAATCTAATTTCAAAATTAAGACCTATTGTTTGAGTGGATTGTAAGATTTGGTGCATACTGATTTATGTGGTCCTAGAACTAGAAGTTATTATGGAGACATATACTTTACTCTATTCATTGATGATTAGTAAAGGATGATGGGGGTTACATATTTTAAGGAGAAATATAAAGCATTTGACAAATTCAAGATCTTTAGAGCTATGGTTGAGACTGAGACAAGTATGAAGATGAAGTGTTTGAGATCTAACCGAGGTGGAGAATTTACATCTAGAGATTTTTATGGATATTGTAAAGAGCATGGGATAAAGAGACAAATTTTTTCTCCGCGAACCCCACAATAGAATTGAATTGCAAAGAGAAGAAACCGAACAATCCTTGACATTGCAAGGACTATGATGATTGAAGGAAAGGTTTCACAGATCTATTGGAGAGATGTTGTTAGCACTACAGTTTATACATTGAACCAAGTTAAAATCAAGCATGATACTGGTAAGACTCCTTACGAGCTTTGGTATGGTCATATTCCTACTGTGAAATATTTTAAAATCTTTGGAAGCAAATGTTATGTATTAAGAGAGATGATTTAGGAAAATTTTATCCTAGAAGGGATGAAGGAATATTTCTTGGTTTTCTACTAAGAGAAAGACATACATATATTATAATCTTAGATTGAGAAAGATGATTGAGAGTGCTAATGTGAAAGTGGATAAAATTTTTCAGAAACCTGTTAGATCTCGCAGTTATGAATCCAATGAGGAAGAAGAAAGTCAAATTATGCAAACACAAAATCAGAATCATATTGGATCGGTAGAGTAGAATGAAGATGAGGAAGAGTTCGAAACACAAGAGTCAACTAAAAATACAAGTACAAAGACTCTAAGGTATGTAAAGGTAAATCATTTAGAGAATCAGATTATTGATTATAGAAACAAAAGTGTTCAAACTAGACGAAGAATTGCTAGGAATGAAATTTGTTTGATTTATAAGGTTGAGCCTAAGAGTGTTGATGAATCTTGTAAACATGAAAGTTGGATCAAGGTCAAAAAAGAAGAATTGGAACATATTGGAAAGAATAAGACATGGATTCTTATTCCTAGACCTTTGGAAAGTAATGTGATTGACACTAAATGGGTATTCATAAACAAATTGAATGAATACGGTGAAGTGGTTCAAACTGAAGCCAAACTTGTTTGTAAGGGATATTCTCAGATGTAAGTATTGATTTTGAGGAGACCTTTTCTCCCATTTCTAGAATTTAAGTTGTTAGAATGTTTCTCAAGCATATATGCTACTTACAAAAATTACAAGGTATATTGAATGCATGTTAAGTCTACATTCTTGAATAGAGAGTTGGAAGAAGAAGTATACATTAAACAACTGGATGGTTTTCCCTTGTATGATAAAGTTGACATGGTTTTGTGATTGAAGAAAGCATTATATGGATTGAATCAATCCCCTATAGCCTAGTATGCGACGTTAGATAAGTATTTATTGAATATTGGTTTCAATAAAGGTACTGTTGATAGTAATTTGTACTTCAAAGTTCTTAATGATAACATTTTGATTGTTGAAGTTTTGCACGGATGATATTATTTTTGGTGGAATTGACAAGATGAGTAAAGAATTTTCTGATGAGATGCAGAAGGAATTTGAGATGTCTATAATAGGTAAGATGAAATTTTTTCTTGGACTGCAAGTTACTCAAATAGATAAAGGTACTTTCATATCTCAATCAAAATATGTGAAAGAATTGTTGAAGAATTTTGGTATGGATTATTCAAAAACTATTGGTACTCCTATGCTTACTGGTTGTAAGTTGACAAAGATTGATGATACACCTAATGCAAATAAAAAAAGATACATATCTATGATCGATGGATTGTTATATTTGACATAAACTAGACAAGATATCATGAATGTTGTTTGCATTCCTGCTAGATTTCATGCAAAATCAAATGAATCACATGTCGTTGTTGTTAAAAGGATTTTAAGATACTGGAAGGGAACGACTGATTATGGCGTATGGTATGGTAAAGATGATAATTTTACATTGAGTGCATATACTCATGTGGATTGGGCATGTAATATGGATGACAGAAAGAGCACAAGTGGAGGATCATTCTTCTTGGGTAAGAGATTTGTTTCATGGGCTATTAAGAAACAAGATTGCATATCAAAATCTACTGTTGAAGATGAGTATGTTGTTTAGAGATATTTTCACTTTCAAAGACAAATCATATTTATATCAAATATCATTTATTGAGATATAAATTTAGTGAAAAAGAAGTCAAATTGGAGTATGTACCTATTAAAGAGAAAATTTCATATATATTCATGAAGCTCTTTCCAAAGGATACTTTTGAGTATCTCCGAGGTAATCTTGGGGTGATTATCCCTCCTGATTAGAGCTAGAGATGCATCAGTCTAGCTTTCCTACAAATCTTTCATTTTTCTGGATTGATGTTTTTCTTAGCTGCTCCATAGCGGGATTAGTGTGCAAAGTATATTTTATGAGGTATGTTGTTTAGAGATATTTTCTTAATATGTTTAAATTTTTGGCCTCTATGACTTAGTGCATACATGTGCCTTTGTCATTAATATCAAAGGGGGAGAGAGATTCATGTTAAAAATAAGCAATATTTGGCAAGAGATATTCAATATGAGTCTAAGGGGGAGAGATTGTAAAACAAAGATATCATATTGTGGATATTGTTGGTATTGTTGTTGATATTTCTTCTTTGTGAATTGATTGAATTTTTCACATAATATGTTGTCATCAATGACAAAGGGGGAGATTGTTGGATTGGTGACATTAATATTTTGTCATTGATGTCAACATATTCTTGTTATGGAAGATAGTGTTCCTGGGACATGTTAATGTGTCCTACAACCCCTTATGACCTCTTAGGACCCCTGAAGACTTGTCTCTCCTCATCTTAGGGGTCGTATGACATATTTGATGACATGTAACAAATTGAATGTTTGAAGATGTTAAGTTGATCACTAAAATGCAGAAGAATAATGCAAGACATTAAATCAGTTAATGGATTGTATTGTCATTGATGTCAACTTGATATATTATATTCGGTTATATACAAAGTGTCAAAGACTTTAGAGAATCAAAGAGATAAATATTATGCAACCTGTAATGTATAAAAGACAAGTATTCACAATGTGACTTCAAACACCAACGGTCAGTGGAACCTGACGGATAGAGATCGCCAATAGTCAAGTCATAGTGATGCCCAAGAAAGAACACCGGTGAGCATTACCGAGGAGCAGAATCACAAGCTTACCCGACGACCAAGAAATACAGTGTAACCTAACGAATAGACAAGCCTGAAGGATAGACATAGCCAATATACAGACAACCCTGACAGAGAAGCTCGAGGAGAACTGGAGTGTTGACTTATGCTATCAAAGAGTTAAACACCAAAAATAACTTAAGTTCAGAAATGACAAAATATCTAGTTGGCAGAGCTAAATATAGACTTAACTGGTAGTTATAATTTTTTTCATCAACAAGATCAGCCAGAGATAAGTAAGGGATTTAAAGCTATTTTGTCTAGTTGGAAAAAAGATCTCAGTGAGACAAATCATGAGTTTTGATTTTAAATATAATTGGCAAAGATTGTGGATCACACCAAGATCAAGAAAATCAAAACCTAACAATGGTGATATCATGTCTATATAGAGACAACTCAATTCATTATGAATTGTGTGGGGAGAGAATGAAAAAGAGGATGATAAGGAGAAACTAATGAAGAGCAACTTCATACAATACTAATCAATCAAGCTAAGGAAAGAGATAAAGTTTTCTGTGGACACCAAGTAATAGAGCACAACATCACCGAGCAAAATCAAAGTGGAGCAAATGTATAAACAAAGTTATATTGATCAGAATAGTTTATGAGATTACAATAGATCTAAAATCTACAAGTATAAGTTGTATATGTGAATAGATCATATGGTTTTAGTTTAACCATTGATTCCAAAAGTCTCTTAACCAAGAAGGATTTAAAGATCCTTTCTATATTGAGATACATCCAATGGTGTATCAAAAAGTTTGATCATGAAGATAGCATGAGATGCTAGATACCAATTGACATGCCAACTGAGTGTTTGATCAAAGATGGTAGCATGAGATGCTAAATATCAATTGACAGACTAAACTTTTAAATCGTCTAACAAGGTCACACCTAACAGTGTGTTTCTAACCTTTAACAAGGCTGGCTCTTTACCGAGCTCACTTCAAAAGAGTGAAAATTTTGGGTTACCGGTCCCAAGTGGCTTTTCCCTTAACAAGGTTTCCACATTAAAAAATCCATTTGTCAATGTGCCTATGAGTCATTAATTTAGTGTTTTGCATTTCACATAACTTAATTGGATTGATTGGTATACTCTAGATAATTTATTGTCTGTCGGTAAATCAACAGAATGCTTTTTGGTAAATATACAGTACAAGGTTTTACAAAGCATTCTGATCAGTAGTAATTTGATAAAAGTATTTGGAGGCATTCATATTAAAGGACTAAAGATAACTAGAGGTAAAATATTATGGCACTAAGTTTTAAGGTTTGATTATTGGAATATTTTTGAGGCCATTGATTCACCCCCCCTTAGTTATTACTAACAATTGGTATCAGAGCTTATGTGCTTAGAAAGGGAGTTTAACAACTCAAGAAAAAGATCACAAGATGAACAGACGAGATGTGCCCAAGTTGATTAAAGACAAATTTGCATCATGGAAAAGTAGAATAAGACTCCACCTATTAGGTATAGGAAATGATATTGTTCAATACTTAGATACTAAATATGTGCTACCTATATGACCTCATACTCTTGAGAAATTAAGAGTTAAGAATGAGCATACCTGTATGATGATAGAACTTACATCATCACTCCCCGATGTTGAGTTTGAAGATGTCAAAACCTGCACCTTTGCAAAGAAAATGTGGGATAATTTGAAGTTGGTCCATGGAGGAGATGCTAATGTACTAAGAGCTAAGGATGAAAGCCTAAGAGGGAGGTTTGATGACCTAAGGATGAAAGAAGGAGAAAATATCACTCAGTATAGCTGTAGAATAAAAGAAGTAGTCAATGCTATCTGAGGAGTTGAAGGTACACTTGAAGAGGAGACAGTGGTAAGTAAAATCTTAAGAACCTTACTGCTTGTATATGCTATTAGAGTTTCTGCTATTCAAGAAATGAGAGTAGTTGCAAACAATACAGTTACTCTAGATAGTTTGATTGGTAGACTAATATCATTTGAGATGAACAACTTTGATAATAGTGTCTTACCATCTGTAGAATTTGCATTCAAATATTGTTTAAAGATAAGTAACTCAAGTCATAGACATGCTATTAGAAATGATAGTGAAAGTGATAATGAAGAACAAGGACTTGATGAGATTAAAGCACTAATGGAAAAAAGATTGCAGAGAGGCAAAGGTAAATTACCACTTGTATGTTTCAATTGTAAAGAGGTTGGACACTTTGCTGCAAGATGTCCAAGCATAAGAAAAGAATGATAAGGAAAGAAAAAAGGAACCAAAAGACTACAACAGGTTTGTTTATACAGAACCTGACACTCTACTTGAGAAACAATGTGTCACTCTCGAGAATCAAAACATTGCACCCGAGCATCAGGCTACAGTTATCGATGATCAGAATAATCCTCAAAATGATGTTCTGAACAATGGAGATGAAAATGAAGGTGAAGAAGATAATCAGAATGATGAACATAGAGCTGAACTAAAACTTGCTAAGTATGTCAGAATAAATCATCCACAAGATTAAATAATAGGAGACAAGAAGGCTGGAACAAGAACAAGAAAAATAGAATAGATTGAGAAGAGCAATAGATGGACACTAGTATCGAGACCAGATGACAAAAATTTCATCGGTACCAAATGGATATTTAGAAACAAGCTCAATGAGAATGGAGAAGTCACTAGAAACAAAGAAAGATTAGTATGTAATGGATATGCACAAGAAGAAGGTATTGACTATGGTGAAACCTTTGCACCCGTTGCTAGACTAGAAGGAGTTAGAATCTGACTTGCTTATGCTGCATTTAAATGATTCAAAGTATACCAGATGGATGTCAAATTTGCTTTCCTAAATGGAATACTTGAAGAAGAGGTATACACTGAACAACCAAAAGGGTTTGTTAGTCCAGAGAAGAGAAACATGGTATGTAGACTACAAAAAGCCTTGTATGGATTGAAACAAGCACCTAGAGCCTGGTATGAAAGACTTCACTCATATCTCATTAGCATAACATTTGTTAGAACAAGTGAAAATAGCAATCTATACTTAAAAGAAGATACTGATGGTAACATTCTGATTGTTGAAATTTTTGTTGATGATATCATTTTTGGGGGAAATGAATTGTTATGAAAATCCTTTGCTAATTAAATGAGAAAGGAATTTAAAATGTTTATGTTTGGGGATATCAAATTCTTTCTTGGTTTATAGATTCTTCAACAAGATGCAGACATCTACATCACTCAGTCAAAATACATCAAGGAAGTGCTAAAGATATTCAAGATGGAAGATTCCAAACCAGTTGGAACACCAATGGCTACTGGATGCAAGCTGACAAAAGAAGACAAGACAAATTAGGTAAACCAAACCTTATATAGATCAATGATTGGAAAACTGATGTATGTTGTTCACACCAAACCAGATATAGCACATGTAGTAGGGGATAGTTGCAAGATTATCTGCTAATCCCAAAGAATCACATATGAGTGTTGTGAAAAGAATTCTAAGATATATGAAGAACATCGAGGACTATGGCTTATGACACAAAAGAGAAGGAAAATTTGAGCTACAAGTCTATACAGATGTTGATTGGGATGGAAACATTGGTGATCAAAAGAACACAACTGAAGGAGAATTCTTCATGGGTGACAGACTTGTCACAAGAAGAAAGGATGCATCTCTCAATCTACTACAGAAGCAGAGTATGTGGCTACTACTGCAAATTTCTCAAATATTGCATGGATCAAACAATTGCTAGAAGGTATGAATATGAAGATTCTTGAACCAGTAATTATCTACTGTGATAATACTAGTGCAATAAACATTTCTAAGAATCCAGTCATGCATTCTAAGACTAAGCATATTGCTATCAAGTATCACTATCTGAGAGAATAGGTGCAAGAAAAATAAGTGACATTGGAATATGTTCAGTCAAAGGAGCAATTAGATGACATATTCACCAAGCCATTACCGAAGGATACTTTTGAGTACCTAAGATAGAGACTAGGGATCCAACCCTTGTCTATCAGGTAGTAAGCTGACTAGGAGGTTGCATCATCCTATACCAAATAGGTAGATCATTCATGTTGATGCAAACACTGAGATGGACAAAAAAAGATACACCTGTACTAAACAAGGTACAAATCTACACCGAAAACCGGAAACATTGTATTGCTGATGGATAGGGAATTCAAGGAATATATGCAAAAGGGATGGAACATAATATAGATTATAAATCAAGGAGAAGTATCTTTGTTTGGCATTGTTGTCAAAGGGAGAGAGATGTTCTCATTATCATACAAATACAAGGAGAGAAGATCTTCTAATTATCATAAAGTCAAAGGGAGAGAGATGTTCTCATTATAATATAGTGAGAGATAATTATCATAAAGGAAAAGAGAGAGGTGATCTAAATATCTCATTATCAAAAGGAAATATTATATCATTATCCATGAAGTGAAGTTCCTGAGAGACAGAATGAAGAGTTAATCAATATTATAAGGGAGAGAAATTGATTACATATGAAATATCCATCTAAGGGAGAGGAGTAACAAAGGGAGAGAGTTCAGACAAAGAGAAAGAATGTTGTAAAAGGAAAAATAGATTATCAAGAAGAGGAACAGTCAAGGCAGAGCACATAATAGAATAGAGATATCAGATGATAAATCTATATAGTGAAGGGATTAAAGATTGAAGACAACTACTCTGCAAGAATAAAATCTAAGCTATTTGAGCTTACCGAAAGCCAGACATTTGTAATAGTTACATTAGGAAAGCTTGATGAAATTGTGTATTTCATATTGTATTAGTGATAGTATAGTATGATAATGTAGTATGTTGCCATCAATGCCAAAGGGAGAGATTGATGACATGTAACTAATTGAATGTTTGAAGATGTTAAGTTGATCACTAAAATGTAGAAGGATAATACAAGACATTAAATCAGTTAATGGATGGTATTATCATTGATTTCAACTTGATATAATCTATTTGGTTATATACAAAGTGTCAAAAACTTCAGAGAATCAGAGAGATAAAGATTATGCTTTCTGTAATGCATAAAAGACAAGTATTCACAATGTGACTTCAAATACTAACGGTCAGTGGAACCCGGTGGATAGAGATCACCGACAGTCAAGTCATAGTGATGCCTGAGCAAGAACATCGATGAGAAGAATCACAAGATTACCCGACGGCCAAGAAACACAGTGTAACCCGATAAATAGACAAGCCTGAAGGATAGACATACCTGATGGACAGACAAGCCTGACGGAGAAGCCCAAGGAGAACTAGAGTGTTGACTAATGCTATCAAAGAGTTAAACATAAAAAATAATTGAAGTTCAGAAATGACAAAATATCTAGCTGGCTGTAATACCCCTCTTACCCTAATACAAGTTTTGTGCCTTTGAATGAAGTAAGATCTTTAGATGTTTCCTTATAGCTTAATACTTGTTTTACTGTAATTTGTTTATAATGATTTCATCGGCTTGTACCTGAGAATTCTAATATCATACATATTGTCTGAAGCTATCATTTATGTATGTGTTTGTGTCCATGTATGTATAAAGGACCTTCAATACCTTTCTAAACACAGTTAGGATGTTATGTGATATGTGCTGGATGGATATAGATATATTCTTCTATTAAAGTTACTTTTGATGAATCTTGTATGTCACTTAATGCTTTAGGATATTTATTATGATTATGGTGATTT
>MU227355.1:2450580-2461718 GCA_018584345.1 Thuja plicata
TACATGAAAATTTTGGTTTGCATTAAGGATCTATGTCCTTGATTATAACCTATTTAATTGTTTGACATTGGGTTTCCATGGTTGATAAATCTCTCACCTTGGAAACTGAATAATGTGTTATCCCTCATAAGGGTTACTTTTTCACTTCTCACATGATATCTCTTTGCTACAATATATCTTGATATAATTTGATATATCCCTTACTTTCACCCCTGGGGGGAAAGGTATTTTCCTTCTTCCTCTATCTAAGGATCTACTTTCCTTAGCTCAGTGGCATTTGTTTATCATATAACATTATTTCCTTATAAAGATGTATGTTTTTTTACTATGGATACCCTCTTATATAAGAGGTGAATGTCCTAGGTCATCACCTCTTCTTTATTTTGCAAATTATTCTTTTGATAAACTCTTTCCCTTTCTTTGGTTAGAGTTTGACTCCTTCATTCTGAGATTCCTCTTCCTCTTCATTGCAGGGGGCTTGATGATTGAATCTTTGGTCCCTATTTTCTTTAGAAGATGACATTTGATCCTAAACACTCCTCTATGGTGAGGGTCTTGATGATAATATCTCTTCCCTTTTTGAGGATCCTTTTTCCATAAGTGACATATCCATTTCATGATTATCTATGCTGTTGGATGTAAGGGTCAAGACTCTTCACTAAGAATATGGTATACATTATTGTTAAACTAGATATCTCCTTACCTTGTGAAGTAGGTATCCTCTTTTCTCTTCCTTATCCTGCCTAGCGGGTAGTCATGAAAAGGAGGGGGGCATATATAGGGTCTCCCTTGTACTATAGTTTACATTAATTTAAATTTTTCAATATGCTAAATTCTCAGAAGGTAACGCACATAAGTTGCTAAATCCTGAAGGGACACACAATTTTACTTTTATTTTTGCTAAATCCTTGGAAGGTAACACACACAAGTTGATAAATCCTGAAGAGGTACGCACCCTTTTATTTTACAATATGCTAAATCCTCAAAAGGTAACACACATAAGTTGCTAAATCCTGAATGGACATGCATTTTATATTCTATAGTGATACAAGAATGTGGATCTATGGATATTTTAAAAACCATCAGAAGATGCATTTACAATTACAAGCATAGTTTATGGGTGAACCTATTGGGCTCTCCCTCCTTGGTGATTCATAGTAAGGTGGGCATATTACTAGGTGAGGTAATCACTTTTCCTTCTCCGTCTTTCACTTTCATGCTAGTATGATTAGATCATGATGCTATGTTATTTATAGTGTTGCTCTTGTCTTCCTTATGTAATCATGTATGTTTCTATGATTGATTTCTCTTTATTTTTCATATCTTCTATGCATGTATGTTGAGTTAGAATCCTTTTCCTAAGGGCTCATGTCCTTGAATTAGTGATATTCTACTTCATTGCGATCCACCAGTGTCTTTCTTCTAACTTTACCGTAAGCATGTTTGATTTCCATACTCTCGCTAAAGTCGGGGCTAAATGTATAGTCAGAAAATGGAAGCACTTCCATGGTAGACTGGTTTAGCCTTCTGAGTAAGTAGTTTGGGATCATATCAAGCCCTTTAATGGGTTCTTGAATTTGACTTGGCTTTCCCCCAATTCTGCCTCTTTTTCCACTTTTTTCCATCTAGTTTTTGGCATCTTGGACTGCAGATTTGAGGTTTTTGACCTCGGGGTCAGGGTCAACCTTTTGGGTCTATGTCAACCTCAACCCTAACCTAGGTCAAGGTCAACCTCAACCCTGACCTAGGTCAAGTTTGACCTCAACCTTGACCCAAGGTTCAAATCTCAGGGTCCCACAGTTTTTGGATGTCAGTCTTTACAAAATGTTATTTCCCACTTCTGGGTCGGTTGCTTCGGGTTTCAAATCGATGATTCCTAAATTATATTTAACTTAGGTCCTCTTTTAGAGGCATTTGTCTAATTAGAATTTAATTTTCCTAGGTCGGCCTCCTTAGAATATTGTGCCCTAGTTTCATAGAAAAGGAAGCCTTTCTCTCTCATTTTCTCTAACCATCAACTAAAGGATAAGAGGTGATCAAGAAAAAAGTTCAAGCATCCATTATTATACATGTTTCCAAGATTTCAAGGTGTTCAATTCTTCCTCTCAAGCATTCAATTCCTCCATTTAAGATTAAGGATTCAAGCTTTCAAGCCTTTGAAGGGATTTGGTTCAAGTATTCAAGATTCATCATTCAAGCCCTAGATCTAGACATCATGATGGTGTGATCTTCCTTCAAGATCCTTTGTGCATCCTCAAGACTCTTTCATCATCTCTTCAAGGTGGATTCCAAGCATACAATCATGGAGGTTTATGGTTTCTAAAGTTCATGCTTTCATATTTACATACTTTCTTACATTTGAATTACAATTACATATCTATTTAATATCATAGCTTCATTTTTAGATTCAATTCTACTACTTGCTAGCATTCTATACTTTATTGATTTCAAGGTTAATTCCTAAATCAGGGTTTGAAGAAGGAAAACCCCTACCCCACAACAAACAAACCTCTTTTTCTTCCAGGTACAGGTTTGGGACTGCGGATTTGAACCTAGATCTGGATACACTTTTTAGGTAACTATCAGGATCCACAAACAGATTTTCTGTCAGAACTGTGTAGATCAAGGTCGACATTATTGGGTCAGGGTTGACATTTTTGGGTCAAGGTCGACCTTTTTCATAAGATGGTGTTGGATCAGAAAAATATTTCTAGGTTTTGTTCGTCTCCGCGTTCCAGTTTGAGATCATACTTTAGTTTTTCCAAAAATAGAGTACAGACCTCAGAAAACAACATTCTTTGATCTGTAATTCTTTAAGGTTGGTACATTTCTCCTATCCATTTCAATTCAAACCCTTAATCATTCTAAATCTATAACACATTTACATTCAATCATACACTACACATTTTAATAGGGAAACCTAGGATCTCCTTCTTTACTCTCATTTCCAATAGATTGATTCATTTATGCATTGATCCCTTTTGGGTTGATCAATTTGGATCCTTCCTTTGTGTATTTGAGAATAAAGGGGAATTTCTTATTTATCCCTCCACTCTAAACATTAAATGTAAGGTGATAAGTGATTTGAGTATCAAAACACTCTTAGTCCATAAACATCATTTTTCTTCTTTACACACACACACACACACACACACATATGAATGTTTATATATATGTTAAAATATATATGTGTGGATTTATGTATTTATTTATATATATGTCTTTTTAATTGTAATAAAGGAATTAACTAATTATGTATAATTAGATCCACATTATCGTTGGATAAAAAATAAAAGCAATTACTAATTATCCTTTTTAGAGGAAGAGTAACTAATCCTAATCTAATAGTGGAAATAAAGATAAATAAAGGAAATTACTTAATGCATGATAAGGTAACAAAGGTGGTAAATTAACTAAAGCATTCTCAGGAAAATATCTACACATTAATTTATCTAAGGATTAATAAAGTTCTAAATAAATAACCAATAGATGGTTGTGGATGGTTGCATCGGTTGAAATTTCCCGTTCAACCAATCCTACAACATATATATGAAAGGAGATTTGGACAGTAAAATGGGAGGAAGGAGAAGGGAGATATTATATATAGAAAACCCTCAGTCTGAATCTATTAGAGAAGTAGTGGTGGCATTTGGAAGATAAATCTGTGATTGGAAAGCTTGAGGAGATTGGGATTGGCTGGAGTGGATTTGGGTTTTCTCTCAAAGGTTTCTCCGCAGGATTCCAGGTAGGCTCTATCTGGAAAAAGAATCCTATTATATATGTATGCTATGTTGGATGTGTGTGTGTCTTATTGTTTGTCATTTGTTGTTGATCAAAGAAATCCTTTAATGGCTATTTTGGATACAATGCTTTCTTTATAATTTGAATGATGGATGAATAATTTTATGATAGATAATGTTATTATTAGATGTTTATGTATCCTTTATCCCATGAGAATTATTGCCTTAGAATGTGTAGGCTTCTTCTTGGAACCTCCTTCTGTTGATGTTATTTAAACTTTCTCCTTATTAGAATAGTGTTTCTTGATGTTATCTTTCCTTAACTTGCACCTACAGATAGAAATGAAACAAATGTATCTCAAAGGTAGAATGGGTTTGAGGGATGTTTCAGAAGGAGAAAAGAGGGATCTCAACTGGGTATCCCTCTGATTCCACATTCCCAACCTCCATCTTACCTAGTTTTGCCCGGAAGAGCAATCTACAAGTTTGTTGTCCTTAGTGCACACAGTCCTGACCACCTTCACAGTTCTGGGATCCACCTGCAAAGCTTGCATGACCACCTATGTAGCTTAGGGTTCCCACCTGTGCAACTTCATGACCACCTGCGTAGGTCTCTTCCAAATTGGTTTTTAGGGTTTCTAGAAGGGATTAAGGTGTCGTGTTGACCCAGGGTTGACCCTACGACATGTGTAAACTTGTAGGAAACTTATTTTGCATATCATATTATGTTTAGGATATTTTGGAACCCTCTCTAGAGTTTTGGATAATGTTGGGAACCCTGATTAGGGTTAGGGTGGTCTCAGTCTGATTTTAGCCTTGGGCAAAACATAAAATGTAACATTTAAGTATAAGATACATAATTTTAATTCCTTATACTTTAAGTTACATTTTATGTAATACCTTCCAAGATGTTTGAGAGTGGTTTCAACCTCCTAGGAGTTCAAATAAAGATTCTAGATTTTGAAGGTTTTAGGAAATTTCAGGAAACAACATGTTTTTTGCAACATGATCTTGTTATGATGTTTTGTGGTTTGAGTTGGTACCAAAAGGCATTGGTTATATGGTTTTGTGGAATAATTGATGTTTGGTACATTTTTATGTCTTCTTATGCATTATCTACCATCTTGAATGTCAAATTAGGGTTTAGGACTGTCTGGCGGACTAGGGTCAATCAGTGATCCCCTAAACCCAATCCTAGGTCGCTATGATGTTATAATTTATGTTTTTATGAGTTCCATGATGTTATTGTGTTGTTGAGAATCCCTTTTTATGCATTTTATGCAAAGTGGTTGTGTTTTATCTATCTGTGTACTCGATTGTAGTTTAGGGTTTCCCAAAGGATTTAGGACAACTAGTGCTTTCCTAAACTCAATCGTTGGATGCTGTAAACACTTGTGTACATGTGGTACTTATCTTTATGTGCATTTATGATGTTTTTTTAAGGTAGGGAACCTAAGAACACTAGGTGAGTTGATCATAGTGTGGGGCTGGGGCCCTAAGTGGCTAGTACTAGGGCAACCCACTGGTGAGTTGTTTAATCAAGTGAAAACATTAATAAATTATCGGAAGGGTACTACACATTAACTAAGATAAGACTCACCCACACTGGTAGTTCTAGTATAGGCTATGGATGGGAGTGGGAGAAGGTGCTACTGCGATAGCACAATTGAACAATCTCATCCCTATGAGAGATGTTCGATTCTGCATGTGCCTACTTGGGGGCCGGGGCCAAGAGTGGCTTACCAAGGTAACTCAAGGGGTGAGGTCTATGCGATGAAACTCACCTAGCATGTGTCTTAGAGTTCCCACCAATGTGGTTTATGTCCTTTTTGGTCCTTGTGATCTTTTTGTGCTTTCAGTTGTGTGATGTTCTGGGAAGGGCTATCATCACCTTGGGAGTATCCTAGTTGTTACCTTCTTGCGTGGACTTTGGTCTCTGTCTCCTAGCATGGGGGAGTGGACTCTTTTTGGATCCATGTGGTTGGGTGGTTAATATTTATTATATCGAGGTACCGTTCATGTTCAGATGGATGTTCTTGGCTCTTGTTCCTTCTGGATTATCAGTTTTGAAGACTTCTTATTGTATATGTAAAGATGTGCTTATGCATGTGCATTCTTGTAAAAGAAATCCCTTGTAAATCATTGGATCTGATGATATGATGTATATCAATGTTATTCAAAGCAATGTATAAGGGAATGGGTAGATCTAGGAAAAAGGAAAAGGGAAAATATTATACCTTATCAATATGAAAAGATAATTATTTAGGGTATTTATTCACGTATATTTTATTACTTTTGGTATCCAAGAAATGATCTTAGACTTAGTATGAAATAATTTATTTATGAATGAATGTGTTATCTTTTGATGTATAGTTGTGAAAACTATTATGAGTTAATGAATCTATGAATAAATAGCTATAGAATTTAATATTGGATTATGGTTACTATGTTTCACAAATGTGTATGAAATAATAAAGTATATAGGGCATTGCATATCCCTTGAATGTTTATCTTTCACCTCATTGCTTAATGAATAGTGTAAATAATGGCATAAGTTTAGTAAAGGATAACTCACATGGATGCATGTTGAAAATATTAGGATTTATGGTAAGATTATACATGTAACTTAATGTTAAGAGTAAAGGAATGAATTACAAACTTATATCAATCAATCAATGTGGCCTTAATGGGTAAATGAATAGATTAGATAATGTTTCTTTAATAGCAGTGTTAGGGAACCTATGAGGACTTAGATTATTTGTAATATTTAATTGAAAAAAAATAAATATTCACATCTCTTATTAGTTAGTTGGCTTGTCCTCCTGGGTTCCCTGGATGGGCGTAACACTGACAGAGCTAAATATAGACTTAAGTGGTAGTTATCATTGTTTTCATCGACAAGATAAGCCAAAGATAAGTAAGGGATTTAAAGCTGTTTTGTCCAGTTGGAAAAAAGATCTTAGCGATACAAATAAGGAGTTTTTCTTTAAATCTAATTGGCAAAGATTGTGGATCACGCTAAGATCAAGAAAATCAAGAACCTAACAACAATGATATCATGTCTATAAAGAGACAACTCAATTCATTACAAATTGTGTGGGGAGAGAATGAAAAAGAGGATGCTAAGGAGAATTTGAAGAAGAGAAACTTCATACAGTACTGATCAACCAAGCAACTAAGAAAAGCATCATCGAGTAGAATCAAAGTGGAGCAAAGGTATAAACATAGTTATATTGATCATAATAGTTTATGAGATTACAATAGATCTGAAAATCTACAAGTATAAGTTGTATATGTGAACATATCATACTCTTTTAGTTTAACCATTGATTCAGAAAGTCTCTTAACCAAGAAGGATTTAAAGATCCTTTCTATATTGAGATACATACAATGGAGTATCAAAAAGTTTGATCAAGAAGATAGCATAAGATTCCAGATACCAATTGATAGGCCAAGTGAGTGTTTGATCAAAGATGGTAGCATGAGATGCTAGATATCAATTGACAGACTAAAATTTTAAATCCTCTAACAAGGTCACACCTAACAGTGTGTTTGTAACCTTTAACAAGGTTGGCTCTTCACCGAACTCACTTCAGAAGAGTGAAAATTTTGGGTTACTGGTCCCAAGTGGTTTTTCCTTTAATAGGTTTTCCACGTCAAAAATACATGTGTCAATGTGTCTATGAGTCATTACTTTAGTGTTTTGCATTTCACATAACTTAATTTGATTGATTGGTATACTCTAGATAATTTTCAGCCTATCGATAAATTAACAGACTGATTTTCGGTAAACATATAGTAGAAGGTTTTACAAAACATTCCGATCAGTAGTAATTTGATAAAAGTATTTGGAGGCATTCATCTTAAAGGACTGAAGATAACTAGAGGTAAAATATTATGGTACTAAGTTATAAGGGTTGATTATTGGAATATTTTTTAGGCCACTGATTCACCCCCCCTCTCAGTTATTACTAACAATATTAATGTGTCCTAGGACTGCTTAGAATCCCTATGACCCCTTAGGACCTCCTACATACACTAATGAATTGTAAGGAGTCCTAAGGGATCATAAGTGGTCTTAAGGTATCACATGACATATTAACATATCCTATAACCCCTTATGACCCCTTAGGACCCTTTATGACACATAAGATGTATGGTAACAGGTTCTAAGGGGTCATAAGTGACCACTTAAGATCATTGAAGACCCTCTCTACATCTTCTGGGTTGTTAGGGTTGTTAAGGGGTCCTAAGACACATAATTTGTCCTAGGATCCCTTATGACCCATTGCAACCCTTTAGGACCCCTAAGATGTATGGTAAGGGGTCCTAAGGGATCATAAGGGGTTCTAGGACATGTTAATGTGTGCTATGACCCCTTGTGACCCCTTAGGACCCTCTAGGACCCATCTCTCTACATCTTAGATGTCATAAGGGTTGTCAAGGGGTCATAAGGGGTTGTAAGTAGTCTTAAGGGGTCCTAGGACATATTAACGTGTCCTAGAACCCCTTATGACCCTTTACAACTGCTAAGATGTATAATAAGGGGTCCTAAGGTATCCTAATGGGTCATAAGGGGTCCTAAGACATAGTAATGTGTCCTTGGTTCCCTTATGACTCCTTAGGGTCCTTGAAGAACCCTCTCTACATATTAGGGGTTGTAAGGGTTGTTAAGGGTTCCTAGGACACTTAATGTGTCCTAGGACCCCTTAGATCCCTTACGACCCCTTAGGACCCCTTACCATACACTAATGAATGGTAAGGGTTCCTATGTGTTTATTGGTGGTCTTAAGGGGTTCTAGGACACATTAACATTTCCTAGAACACATTATGACCCCGTCATACCTTTTACGACCCCTAAGATGTATGGTAAGAGATCCTAAGGTGTTCTAAAGGGTCTCTCTCTCTCTCTCTCTCTCTCTCTCTCCTAACATGGTTAAACATACATGTCAATTACCAAACTAACCATAGCATATATAATACAATGAGAAATGATCCTTAAATTATCATGCACAAGTCAGGGGCTTAAGGTTACAATCAATAGTCTACTAAGAATCATGCTAAAGACAATGTGTTGATTCCTGAAATTTGGCTATCTAAAATTTGCTAAAAACCCTCAAAATCTAGAATATTTATCTTAACTCCTATGAAGCTGAAACCACTCTCAACCATCCTAAAAGTATATATATAAAATATAACTTATACTTAAATGTTATATCTTATGTATTGTCCTAGTGCTGGAATTGGTTTGGTAGGGCTTGTTGCTCTCTCTCTCTCTCAATGCTTTTCTTAATGTTACATAGCGTGAATGTGCCATAGTGCGCACATGCTATTGGCTTTGATTGCCCAAGCCTTAGGCTCAGGCAATTCAAGTCATAATGCATGTGCCCTATAGTGTGCATGTTGTAGGGTGTACACACTATTGCTTTTCGGGGACTAAAAACAAATTTGCACCTTTTTGGTCCACAATATTGTGTGCATATAACCTAGTGGATGGGAAGATGGTGGAGGTAGATGTCAAATTATATAATGTTTTCATGTATCTGCTGAAGGTGATGCACAACTTGGCTACCACTATGTGCTTGTTGCAAGCTAACAATGGCAAGGATACCATGGATGCAGAGGACTATAAGAAACTCTTCCAGTTCCTCATAGAGGATCGGGTGGTGATGATTCTTACTAGTGAATGAAAGAAGCCAAAGAACTAGGGCTAGGCCCTTCCTCTATTTTTTGTAATTTAGTTTATCTGGGCCTTCTTAGCCATGTGGTCATTTATTTAGGCTTTACTAATTTTCTCTGGACTTAAATAATATGGTTACTACCGTTAATGAACTTAAGAGGTCCTTGTTTAAAACTATCTTTTATGTTGTGATAAACACTACGATGGACACTATTATTTTTTGGATTGATATCTTTAGGAGTAGTACTAATATTCTAGTTACCTTTCTCTTTACTAGGTATAGTTTAGTTGTTCCTTTTTTGTTTTTGTTGTTTTTATAGTGATGTGAGGGTTGTTTCTATTATTTACCCTTGGATGGATAATTATATGATCATTCTAAACCATTGACGTTGTCTCTGTGCTAACAATGTTACTCTACTATTAGTCTATTTTTGTTTGTTCTCTCCCTTGTGGCTGGTTGTATAGGGTCAACACCCTTGTTTTTCTACATTACTTTATCAAAAACAACCTAAACAAATAGGCATTCAAATTCATCATAAAATTTACATTCTTTTTCCTTACTACATTGTACGAATATTCCTAAACTAACACTTAACGACATTCACCACTTAACAAAAAAATAGAATTTAGCAAAATTAGAAAACTTTTCAATGTGCTAAATGTTATACTTTCTATTTCCCATCAATAAATTTACTTTTTACCAAGGTTCTAATTGAAAATTTAAAAATTAGATCTGAACATTAAATCAGAACATTATTCTTTTAACTAATGTTATAATAATGCATTTCTAATTTCCCATCTCCATATTAAACCTCATAATTGGTAGCTTTAAAAAATTAAAAGGGAAGTTCTTTCTCTTGAAAGAATTCAAACTTTGTCCACCTCTCACATATAGGTGGCTCACAAATATTTAAAAAAAAAACCTACAAAATGCAAAAGAAGTGTTCTGAACTTAGGAGTAGTTGTACTTTTAACATCATTCCAAAGAATAGTAATAATGATATTTGCATTAATGTTTTTTATTATGCATTGTCAACAATAAATATTAACATTTACCTTTTAAATTATATTTATATCATTGTGTGCTTTGTTTTTATATTATAACATTTTTTATTTCATGAGTATATAAATTATATAATTATTTTTCTTAATTTTTTAAAATAATAAGCAACAAATATGTGACAAATAATTCCACTTTCTTAATCTTTAATAAAAATTCAGCAAAATAACTATCTCAGAAGGTAGCATCTGGTGCAGACAAAGCCTTCTCACAAAGATCATGCGCTCATGTTATTTTTCTTTATTTTCTTATATTTCTCTGCACGAGATTGTGCTATGAGAGTTGCCGCGTGGTTTAACAATACTCTTTTTACTTACCATTTTCTATGAAACATTTTCGATGTTGGATCTCTGCAATCTATCCTCTTATTACCATGTGTATACCTATTTACAAATCAAGGCTCCTTTTTATTATCTATTAAGGTTTTAATTAATTCACTATCTGTAAATATCGGTTGTGTAATACCCCTCTAACCCTAATATAAGTTTTGTATTTTTGAACGAAGTAAGATCTTTCGATGTTTTCTTACAACTTAAGTTGTTCATGATACTTGTTTGATCTATTCCTATAGTTTGTTTATAATGATTTCATAAACCAGTACCTAAGGATTCTAATATCAGACATACTATCTAAAGGTATAATTTTTGTATGTATTTAT
>MU227355.1:2502358-2521132 GCA_018584345.1 Thuja plicata
GCTAACCCTAACCCTAAACCTAACCCTAACTCTAATCTCTCTAACCCTAACCCTAACAGTAAAAATCACCCTAACCCTAACTCTAAAAATCACCCTAACCCTAACCCTAACTCTAATCCTAACACTAACCCATAACTATACATTCCAATCATAAAACAAATCACCCTAACCCTAACCCTAACTCTAACCCTAACCCTAACCCTAACCCTAAACCTAACCCTAAGTCTAATCTCTCTAACCCTAACCCTAACTATAAAAATCACCCTAACCCTAACCCTAACTCTAACCCTTACCTTAATCCTAAGTCTAACTCTAACTCTAATCTCTATAACCCTAACCCTAACTATAAAAATCACCCTAACCATAACCCTAACTCTAACCCTAACCCTAACCTATAACTGTAACTCTAATCTCTCTAACTCTAACTCTAACTCTAATCTCTCTAACCCTAACCCTAACTATAAAAGTCACCCTAACCCTAACTCTAACCCTAACCCTAACCCTAAACCTAACCCTAACTCTAATCTCTCTAACCCTAACCCTAACTACAAAAATCACCCTAACCCTAACCCTAACTCTAACCCTAACCCTAACCCATAACTGTACATTCCAATCATAAAAAAATCACCCTAACCCTAACTCTAACCCTAACCCTAACTCTAACCCTAACTCTAATCACTCTAACCCTGACCCTGACTGTAAAAATCACCCTAACCCTAACCCTAATTCTACCCCTAACCCTAACCCATAACCTTACATTCCAATCATAAAAAAATCACCCTAACCCTAACTCTAACCCTAATTGTTACCCTATCTCTAACCCTAACACTAACCCTAACTCTAACCCTAACCCTAACCCTAGCTCCAAACCTAACCCTAATCCTAACCCATAACCTTACATCCTAACCCTAACCCTAACCCTAACCCTAACCATAAAAATCAACCTAACCCTAACTCTAACCCTACCCCTAACCCTAACTCTAACCCTAACCCTCATTGTAACCCTAATCATAAAAATCACCCTAACCCTAACCCTAACTATAAAAATCACCCTAACCTTAACTATACATTCCAACCATAAAAATACCCTAACCCTAATCGTAACCGTAACCGTAACCGTAACCCTAACTCTAACCCTACCCCTAACCGTAATTGTAACCCTAACTCTAACCCTAACCCTAACCTTAACTCTAACCGTAACTGTACATTCCAAATGTAAAAAATCATGCTAACCCTAACCCTAAATCTAACCCTAACCCTAACCCTAACCCTACCTCTAACCCTAACTCTAACTATAACCATTAATCAAAAAATGTCCTCCATGTTGTGTCGCGATTGCTACTAGCTTATATATACCTATATATATATAATACACCAAGAGTAATCCTTCTCGAGGCACCTATTTTAATCATCCCTAATCCACACGAAAATAGGCTCACTCAAGAAGGATTACTCTTGGCGTATTATATATATAGGTATATATAAGCTAGTTATATTCTTTGTCTAGGTAAAGCTTTTTCACTGGTCTTCTGTCGACAACAATAACATAAAAAGGTTAATAATGTCAAGGTAAAAAGAAACCACAACCCAAACATATTCATCATAAGAATATGTTTAATGATGGATAAATGTTAAAATAAAAATCAAAAGATCTAATTTTGTCCATTGCTTTAAATTTAATCGTCACACATTTTAAGGGAAGAGTTTATTCTCCCCTAAACAAGAGCTGATCGAGAACGCAATGTGAGATATTCTTATTATTACACCATAGGCATTTTATTTATTACGTCGTAGGTGTTTCCATCTTGGAAAGCCCCAACCTATTTTGTTTGATCAACGGTTAGTAATGTTGGAGAGGCCAATGACTACCATTCAAATCATCGCCACCATTCATCATTTTTCACTTTACACCTAGCTTTTTCTTACACCACGTTTAGTCCTCGTCATCATTGACAACATAATTTCCTTGTCGTATATACATCTATCAATATGATCTCCACATAGTTTTGACCGCCAATTTCACACGGAGAAGACCAAATGGAGGATTTCAGTTACCAAATTAAGTTTTGAAGTGAGCGGTCGTGCTTGATTTTAGCAGTGGTGGAAGGTAGAGCATCTCCATTAGTGATAGCTAACATGATTAAAGCCTCTGCTTGAGGTGAGTGCATTGCACTTCATTTCTACCAGGGATCGCATGGAGGATGGAGAGTTGCTACCCTTCCAGACCATTTGGATGCATTTTATAGTAGTCCTGAAGGCAGTGTGGCCCAAGGTGAACTAAACATCCAAGTAGTCCAAAGATAGAAGGGTGTTTGGAATGGAGTGCATTAATCACCGCAGTTGGAATATCAGCTGTAGAGAAGTCTCATGATTGATACTCATTCACTGATGTTGAATAGCAGTGTCTATCTTGTAGGTGTTTGGGATATCCATTGAGGCCTAATGTATCCTAACCACTACCCATTGAGGCCTTCTTACATACTTGTTCAGTCCATGTTTAATCCGATGCATGTTTAATATAATTAGTATATATTTTTCAACATTCTAGAATTTTTCCAATAATATGAATATTGCAAATTTGATTATATCACATAGTAATATTGCAAATTTGATTATATTGAACATAGCTACCACCAATTTTTATTGTAGTTATATCTTCAACATCATAAATAAGAAAACTAGCTCTTTACAATACATAAATCTCAATGAATAGTCAGTTTCACGGGAAAATCTACTATTGTAGTCATCTGAGAAACTCTTAGATGACCCATTTGGAATAGATTTACAAATATAAACAAGAAATGGCCATTCAGGATTTGCAGACAAAGAAAAACTGGGAATTACAGGCTTCAGATCTTACACTATACTCGACATAGTTGAAATTTACTTCTCATTAAGTTGCAGTTTACACTAACATTTTTCTCAGGAACACAGCATGAATATAATGCATATGTAAACACAAGAAGGAAACTAAGATCATAGATCATTTACATGTATTTCTAAATTCATACTAAAACATCAAACTGGGGTGTTGAGTGAGAAATTTACAGTATGTTGACTTTCAGCCCATTCTAAAACATGCTATTTGTGGAATTTGAACTCCGAACATTTATACAATTTGTGTTCCATGGATCCTATAAGACTTCAAGCTCTTTCATACCAGATTTAAGTCTGCATGTACCTTTGAACTTAGTGCAATGTAACATGTAAATCTTTGTAAAACATGCATCTTATCACTATTTCCAGAGGGGGTCGCAGGCATCTTATATTAAACAGGCATTGTTCAATCCCTGTTTAATATAATGCCTAGTTGGGATATCCTTTGAGGCCTAATGTATCCTAACCACTACCCATTGAGGCCTTCTTACATACTTTTTCAGCCCTAGCCTTCCATGTTGATGGAGGATATTCCCTAGATGCTTTTCTAGGGGCCTCTTTGAGTGTTGAGCTCTAGTTTTATCTACATATTCCCATTTCATATGTTGGGTATCCACATTGCTTTGCCATTGTTGGTGCACCACCTTAGATAAAACCCTAAAAAACATAGATACATGTTTCTCAACTGAAAAGGAAAAGAAAAAGAATGTAGAAAACAGTTTGTAAGAGTGTATGAAGTTGAAGTGTACGATGATGGGAGGAGATTGTGGGAGTTTGAGATACGTGTGAAATTATCATGCAATGTGGCACTTATGCAATATTTTAGGCTACATAAATCAGCTTGTAGATGCCACAAGCACCATTTAATTTCCATGTCTTTTGAGTATCCAACAAATGACAAAACAAATATAGATGACGTTAGTTGTTTAGAACGGTGGCAGATATTTATAAGTCACGTACATTAATTTACAATATATGTGCTAGTGGAAATGGGAATTAATAGAAATGAGAATTCATTATTTTCATTATTCAATAATAATATTAAAATAAAACATATTTTATTTAAATATTTTTATCACCTATTTTTATATACATTTGTTCAAGAAAAAAAAAATAATCAAAAAAATTAGATAAATAGGCTAATATAGAAAAATGAATTCATGCACTATCAAATGTTTGTTTGATGTGAGCTAAATCAAAGTCGTTGCAAATTGTGAATATCATTCCTTAATAATGATAGCCAAACATACACACTGCCAACATTTCTAGGACTGGGCATAATGCAACAAAAGTCCTTTTGGTGGAGTTCCAGGGCTGGGCATAATGCAACAAAGTCCTTTTGGTGAAGTTCTATGAGGTCCCATGACACTTTCCCTTCCCCTACCAAATTAGCCTCATAAAGAACAAACCAATCCAATTAGTGATAGCCATATTAGGGCACTTAAACTCATTCTCGCTTCTCATAAATATATTTAGATATGACTGTAACTCCTGTAAGTCCAATGGTGAAATCCCAAGCCAGTAATGATCTTCAATAGAATCATGTCCTCTAGCTACATAAAATCTTGCATTTATTAATAATGACCTTTGTAAGAGAACATGATGTTGTTCCCATAGTTAGTTTGCAATGCCCACACCACTGAGAGTGTTCAAAGAATCACTGCAGACTTTGCCTCATATAAATTTGTGAGATCCTTGAGCAATCACCGCCTATTTACAAACATGTTATAGATTTCTAGCATCCTTTAACTTGTCCATCTCTTTCCAATTTATAATTACCTCATGCCATTATTTCTCTCCCTCAAAAATGCCTCTCACATTGCCAATCAAATATAACCTTATAAGGGCAATCAAATACAATCCAAACACCAATTTAAATCTCAATTAAAGCGTTTAAGATTGTTTTTTGATGTGCATAATTTTAGTTCAACAATTGTATAGAAAGATATAATGAAAGTAAATAGAACCCATGTCCAAGTATAATGTGCTCCCACTTTGCAATGCCCTCCATGTGAAATACAAGATGATGTGTAATAGCTACACTTGCCTACTTTGTTCTTTAACAAGTCTACACTTCCTTTATCTTCTGAAAAGATGGATTTAACATATCTAATTTCTCATAGCTAAGAAAAACACAAAGACACAAATACAGATAAAATAAGAAATTTTTTGCCACGATCTTACTTTAAATTTCCTATCATCCCTAATAATCACAACTATCTGAAAAAAATTAGGACACATACCTTAACTTTGAATAAATTAACTTTAAATTTCTTTTACTTCCCTTGCCTTATAATTATTAGCGAAATCTACATCAGAGAATGGACACAAAGAAATGCATGCTCATGTAAATTGGTCATCTAAGAGATGACAAGATATAGTTACCTAACTAAATAATGTCAACATGAACATTCTTATTTCACCTACGAAATTCCTTTATATAATATCTAGATATATTATATATAATTTGCATCTAGCAGTGTATTTGTCAAATGTAATGACCAGAACACGCTGGAGGATATGCATGCGATATCAGGAAGCACAATCATAGCATGTAAATTGTTTGAGAAAATGCTTGAATGCAAGAAATTTGAGAATGCATGCATGAAAAGATTGTCATTGAATCATGGGTTTGAAACAACTGTGTGAGGATGAGAAGGAGTGACAAACAAAGGGAAATTCACTTAAATGATCTTTCCATAACTCTACGATGTTCCTATTGCACACTAAGGGATGGACGGACATTGAGAGGATCGTCGTTGTTCAATGTTTTCAGACCGCCCATCATTTTCAAACTGCCTGACTTTCAGAATCGACAACACAAACTTTTTGGGATGTGAGATCCTGACAGTTCAAATGCAACTATTTTTCATTCCCTGGTTTTTTGTTTTCGGCCAGACGTAATTAGGCAGCAATTGCCACACATAGATTTGAGGACAGTTTAAGTACTTTAATTTAATTCAATGGAAACCTTCACTGTGAGCCACAAATGTTTATTTACAATGTTAAATAGTATAAATCTGCTCAAAAATCAAATACCTAGCTCCAAATTTTGGCTGTACATAGGAATCACAGTTTACGGGTATTTAAACAAATAAATTAGTGTCAACAATTACGAAACAGTTGGCAGAGTTTATCTAAACTGTCTTCCAAATCAGCAACTAAACAGAAACCTAAGATGATGGGTGTATACAAACTGAGATGAAACTGATCTTCAACCTTTGTATTATTTATTAAATTATACTGGTGTATAATTTGTGTATATCTCAATTCCTTTTGTGCCAAAAAAACCCAGTTCCTCCCTTGAACTATCAACTAACAAGCAAGCTTCAATTCAGTGAAAAGCTTACTATTAGCCATGAATGTTTGTGACATGGTTCTTGTATTGGAACATGAGGAATCCCTGATTCCATACCTTCAATTATAGAGGATAAAAAGTTCCTTCACAACGTTCTCTCTTATTGGGTCTGTTTTGTGATCATGATTGTTGATTCAGACCTTTCAATGCACAATTTGGCATCCCTAGCTGCCGTGGATGAGATTTAAAATAGTATAGATCAATATAACATTAATATATAATTTTTTAATTATTTTACTGTATATTTATTTATTAGCGAATATCTTACAAAAATATATTAAATACATATTATAATTTATTTTACTATAATATACTATATTTTATGTAATATAATATTTATAATTATATATTAAAATTATATGGCTATCCTCTTTGAATTTCTTCTATTTAAAATGCATATTTCTTACTCAATTTTATTTTATTTTGTTTTAAATTGTTAATCTCACAAATTTATAGGAAACATAAAGCAATACATAACATAAAGCAATACATAAAAAACAAGTGCCACATAGTGGCAAGTATTTGCCTATAATTAATTATTGTTATAATATTTGATATAACTTTTTTTTGATGAATAGTGCCTTTTCAATTAATAAAATATCAAAGTTACATATCCACAAAAAAGGGGCCGGGGGATATAGAAATCACCTTGCAGAGTTCACATGGCAGAGCCAGAAATGGTAAACAACTATTCATAAAAAAAATAGGCATAAAGCCTTTAAGCAGCAAGAGCAGTGGTAGAAGGAGGAGGATCTTTATCATCAGAACCCCACACATCATTGGGGTTAATAGGAGGGTTGGGAAGCGACCATCCATCATCTTCAGCTTCTTTCTTGTCTTTCTCTTCCACTCTGGGTGGAGAAATGGCCAAAGCCAGGTGGGGAAACTTGGAAGAAGTGGCAGGATGCCAATCAGAGCCATGATGAGAACCAGGAGCATCAGGAGGGGAAGACTGAGCTGGAGTTGGAGACCACCTAAAAGTACAGCAAGGCAGAGAAGCTGAGCGGCACCACCAACCATTATCACCACCTCTTAGAGAGTGATGGTAGGGTACATGAGACTGTGGGGTACATGAGCGGCATGCTGAGGAGCTACGCCCATGGCAGCGGCCTCTTGGAGGAGTACCTTCAGTAGAAATGGCAGCAGGGGGAACCCTGGCAATAGTGCAGGGAGCATTGCCCCAATGATTGAGCAGCTCCTATAGGTGAGCCACTTCCAAAGCCACTTTATTAGCTTGAACTTGAGTCTGAATCATAACATTATTACATATGCAAGCCTTGTTATATAGAGCAACATTCGTATCAGGAAAGTTGTGAGAAAACATAACAACATTCCTATCTTTCCATAAAGTGAACAAAATATCCATCCTGAAAGTATGCCAAATCTGGGTAACCTTGGAGGGAAGTCTAGGAGAATCTCCTAAGACAATCATGTGCCAGGAAAAAGGCTCAGGCTGAAAGGGTTTGAAGAAATCATGAATCCACTGCCAATACTGTTGAGCTCTCCTACAAAACCACAATATGTGTAAGAAAGTCTCAGGGTGACCATAGAAAGGACATTGAGGGTCATGAACACCCAGATGTTTGAGCCTAGGTCCCAATGGGAGTCCTTTAAAAAGTAAACACCAAGAAAAAAGAGCCATCTTGGGCTCTGTAATGGCAACCCAGACAGTTTGAAAGCGAGAGCTCCAGTGAGAAGTGGAAGAATGAAGATGCCATCTCTGATTAAGGGTATCCACCATTGAAAGATGGGGAGACAACCACCTACAACCCAGCCTTGGTTTGTAATTTCTCAAAGGCATAGTAGGATACCATTTCCAATCCTTCCACTAGGGCCTAATAGTCTGAATACCAATCTTATGAATCAAGTTGGCAGGAATTGCAGAAACCAACAGATCAAAAGTCTGGTGATCGGAGCGAGCCAAATGATACTAAACCTACATATCCTCCCAGGAAAAAGGACCCATAGAGGCTCTAGAGAAAAGGTCCTTGGGAGTTTAGATGCCACATTTGAAAAAACACAGAGCACTAGTCCCTTGAGTCTTGGCCAGGGGGATGCCTTGAATTGAAAAAAATGGAGACCACCAGAGGCTCTGCTGATTGAAAGAAAGCCCATTGCGAAAGGAATCACCATCCCAATGGAGCCAGGGCTTAACATCTTCCTAGGCTTTCCAAATTCTCTTGATGATGAAGGTACCCTAAATCTGAATAGGTTCTTTCATAGTGAGCAAGGTCTGAAGACTAATGCCCTTCCGAGCTGACCTGTGAATAGGGAATCCTAAAGAGATGCAATGTATGACAAGAATTTTCCAGGACTCATCACTAGTAAGAGCATGGATAATCCACTTAGCACAAAGAGCATGCCCTTTCTTCTGAGTGGAAAGAAGGCCAAGGCCTCTAGAATCATGAGGAAGGCAACATAACTTGTTGGAGATTTGATTCAGAGCAGTTAATTGATTGTATGTTTGTTATTGATGACAACATATAATACACAGTAGTAATTCTATATGAACTTATCTTAATGATGACATGAAGACTTGTGTGGATAGATACATGTTGTGGGCATGTTTATTATGTTATGTTCATACACGCAGACCCAGATATGATGTTTTAGTAAAGTTATGCAATTCTGTTATTGGCAGTTACAGTTCTTGAAGTATAATGATTTAGGGCCGACGTATATAACATGTTTCATGAGTTGTACCTATCTTTAGGATATGCATGTGTATATGCATGACTAATTATGAGCTATTGATATAAATTGAAAGGCGCCAAACATGTTTCAAGAATATTGCAAAGTTATGGGTAATTTGGTGAGGCTGACTCAGTGAAGCGTCATGTCTATTCAGCATTGACTTGCATGGACTTAATATTGTTTGCATGCTTAGTTAAGCCAAATAAGATATTGATGAAGTGTTTCTAAGAGCCGACATGACCTTCTAGTTTGAAGAAGATACTTATAGTAGTTCAATTGTGATACGCTAAGTGTGAATGCCATAAAAGAAAAGAAAGATGTACAGAGTAGATTATCAGAGTTGGTTTATTCATCAAGGGTCTATGTAAATAAGAAGTGAAAGATTGTAATACACTAGAACTAATCAAGACAATAGGTCTACTCTATAGTTCATCATCAGATATAGTGCATATTTGTTATTTAGAAGGTTGTAGCTTTCACCATCAAGCAGTGAGCTTTTGGACAGTGAATCCACCACCCCTAACAGGGTTATTTATAAAAGACTCCTAACAGGGTCCGACCCTTAACCAGGTCACTATACTTATTTCATTGTATTATACAACTCCTAACAGGGTTGAAATATCTTCTAACAAGGATTACTACAAACAAGTATAGTTTATTGTGGGTGCTGATTCCCACCGGGGTTTTTACCATTTGGTTTCCTCGTAATCAAATTGTGTACTGTGTTATTTGATTATGCATTCACTTTGTTGTATACTAAAGTTAAAGAATTAAAAAGAACTAAATTTACTGATAACTAATTAACCCCCCCTCTCAGTTATCCTTTGGGACTATTCTAACAATTGGTATCAGAGCCAAGTGCCTTGGAGTAAAAGCCTAACAGCTTAAGGTAGATCAAGATGTCTTACTTCAGAAAAGAAAGCCCTAAGTTCAATGGAGAAAATTATTTGGGTTTTAAAAATAAAATGATAACACATCTACAGTGTATTGGTTTTGATATCTTTGAGATTTCTACACAAGAGGTTGTAATTCCATCTCTGAAAAACCTTGCAAAGGATGATGCTACCAACAGACAAAAGGACATATTTACACATAATGCAATTGCCAAAGAAGCCCTAATCAATGCCTTATCTAACAGTGAATTTTCTAAAATCAAGAAATTTGACAAAGAATATACCATATGGAAGTATCTAGAAGATATGTTTGAAGGAGATGTTCAAGCAAAGAATGCACGCAGGAAGACATGGAAGAAGAAATACAATAGCCTTGAGATGTTGCCTAAAGATAACATTAGAGCTTACAATCAAAGGATAAATGAAGTAGTTTCTAGAATCATAAACAATGGTGGTGAAATATCAGAAGAAGATATAATGGACAAGTTACTAACCACTTTGACATCAGACTATGAAAACAAGATTAGCATTCTAGAAGAAACTATGCAATTCTCACAAAACTTCAAGAGAGAGACTCTAATCAGCAAAATCTTTGCGTTTGAGATATCAAGACTAAAGACTGAACCTAAAAGTGAAACAACCTTCAAAGCCACAATCCATGGCAAGAAATCCTTACACACATTTGGTCATGATGGGGAATAAGAAGTTGATGAAGAACTTGAAGAAATCATAGCTATGATTGCTAGAAGAGAAAAGAAAGGAAAAGGTAAATATGAAGGACAACTTCCATTCAAATCTTTTTCATGTAATAAGATAGGTCACTTTGCATCTAAATGTCCCACAAGAGTCAAGAAGTTTAGATCTGATTACAAACCCAAATATAAGAAGGAATGTTATCATGTTGAAGAAGGTGTAACCGATGAAGATTCAGGAGAAGATGAAATTGGATTCGTTGCCCTTAGAGACATGGAGAGGTTGCTTGAAGAAATGGACATTGCAGATGAAAAGGAAGAACAAGAACTAGCCCTAATATCCAAAGTAGACATTAGAACTGATTGGATCATTGACAGTGGATGCTCTCATCATATGACAGGTGACAAAGATAGATTTGTCTAGTTAGACAAGTATAATGGTGGTATGGTCAGATTTGGAGATAACACTCCAAAACCTATCATAGGTAGAGGTTCTATCACCTTGGATGGAAAGAATAAGACATATGATGTTCTATATGTTGATGGACTTCATCATAACTTGCTAAGTGTTGGACAACTACTTGACAAAGGTTATCATCTAGAGTTCAAAAACAACAAATGCATTATTAACAACAAGGATGGAGACATGATTGCATCAGGCTCCAAAACAAAAGGTAATATTTTTCAACTTAATTCTGATGTAAGTTGTTTTTTTGCAAAGATGGATGACAGTTGGTTATGGCATAAAAGACTTTGTCATATCAACTTTGACAATATAGTAAAAATCAGCAATGTTAAGGCAGTTAGAAACCTACCAAGTATTGCAAGGCCAGTTGACACAATATGCAGGGAATGTGTTATGGGAAAGCATGTGAGGAGTTCTTTCAGAAGCAAACAAAACTCAGCTGAGAACAAATTGGACCTAGTACATACAGATTTGTGTGGTCCTACTCAAACAAGATCATACTACAGAGAAAGGTATTTCATTTTGTTTGTTGATGATTTTTTTAGGATGATGTGGGTTGCGTTCTTAAAGGAGAAGTCTGAAGCCTTTGAGAAGTTCAAAATATTCAAAGCCAAAGTTGAGAATGAATCAGGATTAAAACTAAAATGTCTGAGATCAGATAGAGGAGGAGAGTTCACATCTGATCAGTTTTATGACTATTTTGAAGAGCATGGTATTAAAAGACAGTTGAGTGCACCTAGAACCCCTCAGCAGAATGGGATTGTAGAAAGGAGAAATAGGATCATACTTGATACAACGTGCACTATGATGATTGAAGGAAAAGTTGCACACACCTATTTTAGAGACACAGTGAACACAACAATATATACCATTAATAGAACCCAATTGAGGCCAAGCACAAATAAAACATCCTATGAACTTTGGTTTGGCAATGTACCTACAACAAAGTACTTCAGAATCTTTGGCAACAAGTGCTACACCAAGAGAGATGATGGAGTTGGAAAATTTGATGCTAGAAGTGATGAAGGTATTTTCCTTGGTTATTCTATTAAAAGAAAAGCATATAGATATTTCAATTTGAGATTAAAGAAGATAATTGAAAGCACGCATGTTAAGATTGATGAAAAGTTTATGGTTCAAGAAAGATACTATGAATATGCACCTATGAATTAGGATGAATCCAGACCTAGCAACAAAGATACTATTGTTGAAGAAATGTTTGATTGCATTGATCTCTCATGCAATGACCCTGAATCAAGTAGAGAAGAGTCATAGATTATAGAAGAACAAGACACACCTAAGGTTCCAAAATTCACATCTAGATACCACTCAAAAAATGACATCATTGGAGATCAGAGCAGCAGTGTTTTGACTAGATCAAAAGCAAAGGGTCGAGAAATGGATGAAAAGGTATGTTTACTTTCATAGATTGAACCCTTAAGTGTTGAAGATGCTTATAATGACTCTAATTGGAGGAATGCAATGAAAGAAGAATTAGATCAAATAGTCAGAAATGATACATGGGAATTGGTCTCTAGACCTAGTGACAAAAATGTGATTGGAAATAAGTGAGTATTGAGAAACAAAATGAATGAAGATGGTACAGTAGTAAGAAATAAAGCGAGATTGGTATGCAAGGGATATGCACAGAGAGAAGGAATAGACTACACTGATGAATTTTCCCCAGTGAGCAGACTAGAAGCCATAAAATTGTTCTTGGCATATGCAACAGTCAAAGACTTCAAAGTATATCAAATGGATGTAAAATCAGCTTTTCTGAATGGAGATTTGAATGAAGAAGTCTTCAATGAACAGCGTGAAGGATTTAGTCTTTCAGATGAGTCAAACATGGTATGCAGATTGAAGAAAGCACTTTATGGTCTTAAACAAGCCTCAAGAGCTTGGTATGAGAGACTTGATGGTTATCTTACCAAGATTGGATTCAAGAAAGAAACAATAGATTATAACTTATTCACAAGAGAAACACCTGATGGATTATTTTTAGTTGCTATATTTGTTGATGACATTATCTTTGCGGGTAATGATAAGCTCAGCAAAGCATTTGCAAAAGAAATGAAGAATGAATTTGAGATGAGTATGATTGGTCCTATAAAATACTTTTTGGGATTAAATGTAAAGCAAACAGATAAAGGTATATTCATAAATCAGTCTAAGTATGTGAAGGAAATACTGAAGACTTTTCAGATGGATGATTGCAAACCAGTATGCACTCACATGATAATAGGAAGCAAGCTTTCAAAAGATGACAACTCCACAGTAGTTGATAAGAAATTGTACAAATCTATGATTGGTAAAATCATTTATCTAACAATCCAGACCTGACATATCTAATGCAGTTGGCATTGTTGGAAGATTTTTAGCTAAACCCAAGAAGAGTCACTTAATGGCAGTAAAAAGGATATTCAGATATCTAAAGGGAACTATAGACTATGGTTTATGGTATCCTAAATCAGAGAATGTAAAGCTTCATGTATACACAGATGCAGATTGGGCAGGATGTATTGATGACAGAAAGAGCACTTCAGGAGGAGCAGTATTCCTTGGAGACAGGTTGGTCTCTTGGATAAGCAAGAAGAAAAACTATATTTCTCACCACAACAGAAGCTAAATATGTTGCAGCAGCACTGAATTGTTCAACGATGGTTTGGATCAAGCAGATGGTTAAAGACTTTGGCATTTAGGTTGATTATCTTATTGTTATTCATTGTGATAATACCAGCACTATCAACATGTCTAAGAACCCTGTCATGCACAAAAAGACAAAACACATAGAGATCAAGTACCATTTCTTAAGAGAGAAGGTTGTAGACAAAGAAGTGAAACTGGACTATGTGAGCACCAAAGAATAGTTGGCAGATATTTTCACAAAGCCCTTATCAAAGGATACTTTTGAGTATCTTAGGGAGAAGTTGGGAGTAATTCCCTCTCCTAAGTCTATTTAGAAAAAGCAGCAAAGACATTAGTCATTAAGTGACTGATGAATGGTTGACTACTCTACTTCTAGAGTAGTACCTGTACCTAAAAAGGCTATGGCACCCTTTGCCATTGATGTCAAAGGGGGAGTATATAGAAAGGAGGGGTAGCAAGGAGTATGTACTAAGGGGGAGCATATACTCTGGGGGAGTATATACTTAGAACAAAAACACAGACAGAGGAACTACAACAGTTTAGAGAAATCTTTGATGAGGATATTGAGAAGATTGTAAAAGAAAGAAGTCACCATGAACAAAGGATGTTTTTGATATCATATGTTGCCATCAATGTCAAAGGGGGAGATTGTTGGAGATTTGATTCAAAGTAGTTAATTGATTATATGTTTTTCATTGATGACAACATATAATACACAGTAGTAATTCTGTATGAAATTATCTTAATGATGACATGAAGACTTGCATGGATAGATACATGTTGTGGACATGTTTATTATGTTATGTTCATACACGTAGACCCAGATATGATGTTTCAGTAAAGTTATGCAATTCTATTATTGGTAGTTACAGTTCTGGAAGTATAATGGTTTAGGGCTGATGTATATAACATGTTTCATCAGTTGCACCTATCTTCAGGATATGCATGATTAATTATGAGTTGTTGATATAAATCTAAAGGCGCCAAATGTGTTTCAAGAAGATTGCAAAGTTATGGGTAATTTGGTGAGGCTGACTCAGTGAAGTGTTGTGTCTGTTTAACATTGACTTGTGTGGAATTAATATTGTTTGCGTGCTTAGTTAAGCTGACTAAGATATTGATGAAGTGTTTCTAAGAGCCGACATGACCTTCTAGTTTGGAGAAGATACTTATAGTAGTTCAATTGTGATACGCTAAGTGTGAATGACATAAAAGAAAAGAAAGATGTACAAAGTAGATTATCAGAGTTGGTTCATTCATCAAGGGTCTATGTGAAGAAGAAATAAAAGATTGTAATACATTGGAACTGATCAAGATAGAAGGTATACTCTACATTTCATCATCAGATATAGTGCATATCTATTATTCAGAAGGTTGTAGCCTTCACCATCAAGCAGTGAGCTTTTGGACAGTGAGTCCACCACCCCTAACATGGTTATTTATAAAAGACTCCTAATAGGGTCTGACCCTTAACCAGGTCACTATACTTATTGCATTGTATTGTACAAATCCTAACAGGGTTGAAATATCTTCTAACATGGATTACTACAAACAAGTATAGTTTATTGTGGGTGCTAATTCCCACCGGGGTTTTAACCATTTGGTTTCCCTGTAATCAAATTGTGTACTGTGTTATTTGATTATGCATTTACTTTGTTGTCTACTAAAGTTAAAGAAGTAAAAAGAATTGAAGTTACTGATAAATGATTCACCCCCCCCTCTCAGTTATCCTTTGGGACTATTCTAATAGAACTCCCAAGAAACCCTATGAAACCCATGGCCGTTAGCTCCAGAGGCCCAAAGAAATATGAGGAGACGTTCCAGCTTGAGATAAGAAGCCTTAGAAGGAGCCCAACATGAGGAGTAGTAGACATGAGTAGCAGCCAACACTTTGGAGCAAATCTAAAATTTCCCAGCAAGGGAGAGAGGCTTGCAAATCCAATATTGCAACTTTTTTTTGATCTTGGCAATCACAACATTCCATAAATCTACAGAGGATCCATGGAAAGAAAAGGGAATGCCCAAGAAGTGGAAGAATTCCCCATACTAAACCCATTTCCAGTCAAATTTATCAAGCCAGGGAGGAGCTGGAAGAAAAGACTGTCTGAAACAAAGAGTTTTAGACCATTGGATAGCAGATCCAGAGGCTTGACAAAAGGTGTCCAGGCACTGCAAGGCATTAGACATGTTCTCCTCATCCTCAATAAGAGTGAGAAAGGATTCATCAACAAAGTGACCATTAACAAGCTAGGAAGAGAATTCAGGAAGGGAAATTCCATGAACCAAACCAGAGGAAATATAATTGGCAAGCAAATACCCAAAGCCTTCAACAACAAGCACATATAAAGCAAGAGCCAGTGAACAACCTTGCCAAATGGATCTAAAAAACCCAAAAGTATTAGATTGAGACCCATTGATGGTAATGCACACAGAGGCATCACCGAAAAGTATTTCCATAGACTGCAAGAAGTGAGGACCGAACCCAAGAGCTTGAAGCATAGCAAGAATGAAAGGCCATTCAATGCGGTCATAGGCTTTAGCAAAATCAATTTTGAGGAATAGGGTAGCCTATTTAGATTGACAAGCCCATTCCATCCCTTCCTAGACAGCAATAATGTTGTCAAGAATATACCTGGATTTAATAAAGCCAGTTTGCTCAGGGCAAACAATAAGAGGAAGGAGATGTCTAATTTTGAGAGCTAAAGCTTTGGCAATTATCTTGTAAGAGACGTTCAACAAAGTGATGGGCCTCCAATTGTAGATATCTTCGGGATCACCAAATTTAGGTTTGAATTTGATATTCCCTTTATTAATTAAAATACCCAAAATTTTATTGTGAAAGGCCTCGAGGTAAACTTTGTGCAAGTCAGGACCAACAACATCCCAAAGGTGTTTGTAGAATTCACAAGGGAAGCCACCACATCCTAGAGATTTATCATTGGCCATAGAAAAACTGCTTCTTTGAGGTCAGTGATGGTAAGAATTTTCTCACAAAAGGCATGTTTCTCGACTACTACGTGGTTTGGAGTAACAGCAATACAAGCCTTAAGAGCCTCCTCCTGCACAACAGAATTACCCTGCGAAGCAAATACTTTTTCATAATGATGAACAAAAGCCTGTAGAATGGCTGGAAGCTCAGTAAGGGTTTTAGATCCTTGTTTAATTTTTTGAATACCAACATTGGTATGCCAAGCTTTGAGAGCATGAAAAAAATCCTTAGAGGCTTTATTACCCACCTCCAACCAGTGGAGGCAAGCTTTGATTTGAGATCCATGAGCAACATAGGCATAAGCAATTTGCTTCTCATGTTGAAGTTGGGCTAGCTTAAGCTGAAGTTTAGAATCAAAGGGGTTCAACACAAGCGTATCAGCAACATTGCAAAGAGCCTTGGTGTTAGCTTCATAAACACGCTTCCTGTAGCAGGCTAACTGATGGTCGTAAATGTGAAGAAATATTGCTAGTACAGGTGATGGCATCATTCCACCATTGAATCCAACCAAGATGACTATAGGGTTGAGGCTCTAAATTCCAAACTTGAAGAATGTGAAAAATAGTGGAAGCATGCGTCAGCATAGACATGTTGAGATAAAACTGTGTCTGAGTAGCCCGCCTGGAAAAGGACTGCCAAGTGATGGAAAAATAAATGGGGAAGTGATCTGACAGGGTCACATCTTTCAGAGGAATGACAGGTAGGCCTCGATCTTCAAAAAAAGAGAAAAATATTGAGCCGTTATCATAGCATGATCTAGTCTCTTAAATATGTGGTTAGAGCCAACTCTAAAATTAGACCAAGTATGCCAAACCCCACCCTGCTGGCGGCGGTTAGCATTGGGATAAAAAAAGGCCCAATTTATTGTGCATATGGTACTAGGCTTCTCTCTCCCCAGCTATCTAGTGAAAAGGTGTAATCTCTTCCTTGTCAGAGGCTAGCTCAACCATATTAAAATCCCCACACATAACCCAAGTAGCAGGAGGCAAATTGTCTGCCAGCCAGCACCAAAGTTGAGATCTTTCCACAACATCATTGGGGGCATAAACATTAATGATACCAAAAGAATGATTATGAAAATATAGCAAAATCCAGGTGACACACTGTATTGGATCAGATCCATGAGAAATAACAGAAGAATGAAGGTGAGGTGACAAAATAGTAATGACACCACCTTTACCAGCTTCATGTTGAGAAGAAAAAACAATGTCATCTGGCCAAATGACACGACAGGCAGAATTAAGCAGAAACCCAGAAATTTTAACTTCCTGTAAACATAAAATATCTAGACTATGAAGTCTACGATGGGTATCATGAACATAGTACTTTCTGGAGAGGTCAGTTAGACCTCGCACATTCTAGGACAAAAAATTCATAAAAACTCTTGCATGGTTTCCTCATCCCCAAGAGAGGAGAAACTATTCTGCAAGAAAGCTGGTACAGAGTCAAAGCTGGGGAGTAAATATATAGAAGAGGTAAACTGCCTTTTTTCTGGGTCGTCTATGCATCCATCAGGACTGCAAGACCGACACAAAGACCGACAAGAAATTAAAGAAACTACTAGCGGTGTGAGCACCACTTCTGGAGTGGAAGGCCTCACAGTTGAGTTTTTCCCCTGGATAATAGGGTTTGAATAAGTGGCACCACCGGTGGTGGTTTAGTGGGAGGAGGAGATTCTCCAACTGAAGGTTTCAGAGATGACACAATAGCGGAAGTGGCATGCATCATCTTGGAGCCTGAGGCATTCCTGCCTTTTTGTGAAACTGTAGTTCATTCTTCTTTTTTTCCAGCTTCCACATTTTTGACCCACACTTCCTTTGGCGATGGCTTCACCCGAGGGGTAACCAGCGGGTGGTCCTTAATCTTGTGCTCTGTCGATTGAAACCTATAACAGGTGTTGGGTAGGTTCAAATAGAGCACTTTTTGAGAAATGGTGAGAGAACCAACCTGGATTTCAATAGTGTCTTTGAGGTCCCTAGAAAGGTCGACCTCAACACAAGCATGCTTCTGGGGACGGGCATTGAAAAATTTGTCATGCTCCATGACAATGACCTTACCAAGGGTTTTAGCAATGGACTCAATAAATGGCCAGCATGGCAAAGGGAGACTAGGAAAATCAACCCAAACAGGGACCCTAGGTTTCTTCTCATCCGAGA
>MU227355.1:2530385-2545878 GCA_018584345.1 Thuja plicata
TATATATATATATAGATAGAGAGAGAGAGAGAGAGAGAGAGAGATAAATATATAAAGAAGAGAGAATGAGAGAGGAAGAGATATACAGATAAAGATAGAGGTAGAAAGTGATATATAGAGATAGGTAGATACCTAGGGAGATATACAGGGATAGAGAGGCATGGAGAGATATAGAGATAGAGATAGAGATAGAGATAGAGATAGAGATAGAGGGAAAGATGGGGGAAGAAATATGGAGGTCATGTAAAGATTTAAAGGTATAGGAAGGGGGTGATGGAGATTAATATAGAGTGTGAGGATGGGAAAAAATAGATAGAGAGATTGAGATAGACCAAGAGGTAAAGATAGAAAGAGATTTAGGGAGATAGAGAGGGAGAGATAGAGAAGAAGAGATAGAAAGAGATATAGATGGTGAGATAGATTGATAGAGAGATGAAGAGATAAAGAGAGGATGAGAGGGAGAGACAGACAAAATGAAAAATACTTATTTGACCTTCCATACCACTGCGGCATACCCATTGCACACACAGGTGCGATTACTAGCTACCTTGTTCTTAAGTGTTAAAATCCAAGAGGCTTTACCTTTGAACCCAATTATTTTCTTATTGTCTTTCATCTTTCACATTTATTTAAAGTTAACCTTATCTTTATTCTTTCCTCCAGTGAAAATTAAAAAGGAAATAGGTAGTCATCTATGATTTATCCAAATTAATGCCTCAAATTCCTACTTTTGGTTAACTAACAAATTCTCGTTCTTTATTTGTCTAACTTGTTTGGGTGATCGATGGGATGTTCTACATTTTCTACTTGACTAGAGCATATTCAATGGTCAGATTTATCTGTGGGAGAATAGTGTGTTAGAGAATATATTTTTGTTCATTATCCACTCTTACAGTTGTCCAAACTTTTTAAGACTTCATTTAAAATCAAAATCTATATGGCTATAGTATTAAAATTGGTTAGGGGTCAAGTTTTATACCTCTTAGAATTATAAATTTAAAACTATATTAAAAAATTAATTAGTATTACTTTTTATATTCAAGTGGAATAAAGCAATTAATAGTATACTATATCATATTTTTAAATTATATACAAATGATATTGAGAAAGATCATCATATGTGTTAGTGTTACAATAAAAAATGACATGGTATGATCACAAATTTAATGGTTTCCTTTCTTCACTCATTTCATAATTATTATTGTTACAATTAAGGCGTCATTTACCCTCCAATGTTATGTTTTTATTCACGTTTCTTCAAAACTATTAAAAAATATCCTTGCATATCTAGGGCATAATTAGAAATTTATTTTTGAAACAGTCAATGTACTCAATTATACCTCCCCTCTACTGATAAATTAATTTTTTCAAAATATCTTGATGATGATAATTCATATAGTTTGGTTGAAGTTTCTCCATCAAAAGAAGGTTGATATGCATGTAATACATTAATAATCTCTTTTTTTCTTTTTTCTTTATTATTTTTCTTAAGTGAGTGTACAATACATTGTAACATGGTTGTACTAGAGGTTTATTTCATCTATTCATTGCCTTACTAGACAATGTAGAACTAGACCATGATCTTGTTCGCCCATTTGTTCATCACTTAAATTTACATAGATCATCTAACATGACTATCTTTCATTTCTAGGAAACTTTACCTCCATTTTAGACCTCCATTCCTTAACATGTTCTTTACGTCATTTCTCTATTCTTTATAACTACATATCAATGTCTTATTATTGTTTTGATTTATATTTCTTCATTGTCATGTTGTTCTAATGTATGAAAATATTTCTTATAGTGACTTGTTCTTCTCTTTGGATTTGATGTTTTTTTAATGTTGAGACTATTTTTTTAATGTAACTTGTTGTTTTTCCATGAGATATACTACTCTTGTCAATAAAAATGTCATTTTAAAGTCTTTTGTTTCTCTACTCAAAGGATGTGCATTCCTTGACATAAACCCTTGTTCTTTGAAGACAACCAGTCGTCCTTCTATCTATATATTGCTCCTTGGTAAGATGATTCTATTTTATTGAGAAATCCAATGTCTCTCATTGTAGATTGTTGTTCTCTCATCAATAACTCCTTAACTACTACTAAAATTGTGGTGTGAATCTTTGAGAGTGTTCTTATGTACGCATGAACCTTTGCATGAATTAGAGCACTATATTTTGGATGGATGTCTGAAGATGAAATGGATGTGTGGGATGACTGCATGCAACTCCTTAACAAAGAATATCCAGTTTCATGATGGAAAAATCAATGAAATACAAGTAAAATACTAACATTGATTAATATCTTCTTGCAAAAACTTTCTTTAAAGTGTGCTAGCTCAATGGTATAGTACCTACTTTATAAGCAGGAGGATGGTGGTTCAATGCCATCATTCCCTTAAATGACTTAGTATACTACCGATTGATGATAAATAATGATTAAAATGATAAATAAATGACTACCATGACTAAATAAATGATTAGTTAACAACAATCAATGACTAAATTAATGACTAAATCAATGACCAAGTCAATGACTAAATCAATGATGAAATAAATGACTAAATAAATGACCAAGTTGATCAATCAAAACAACCAATAAATGACCAAAAAAAATTTATTCATAAATTTGGTTATTTGATAAATGATAAACAATAAACTGGCACTGGTCACGTGACCAAGTTTCGTCATTTATAGGGAATTTAAAGTATTTTTTTTAGTCATTTTTTTTGTACTAGTTTAAAAAACCCTTGTTATAGGTATTTTCAAGACCCAATCACCACCTAAAATAATGGCATATCATATAGGAGATTCTAAGAAATGGAATAGGGCTATAGAGCTTCCAAAGTTGCACAAAATCTCCATATTTCCTATTAAATGGATTTTATGGACTTCATTATTAGGTGTGAATCCCTTACAAGTAGTTTTAGTGATACCAAATGTAGTACCACTAATATCTGTTGGATGATGTTAGAATTGGATACTACTGATGCTATTGGAATTCATGTTTTGTCACTGATGTCAACATATGTTTCTATGGAGGAAGAACAGACTGGTTATTACTGTTGTATGATGACTGACAGAAGTGTGCGGATGAATCATAATGAGAGAAGATGGGGATATGTAGAAGGATGTATGCTGATTTTATTTCTAAGGTTTCTTGGCTTAATATTACATATTAGATGAGTTACAGATGTTTTGGTGAGTACTGGTTACTGGATTGTGACAGTGATGATTGACAGAGTGAGTCTCTATGTTTTGAGTATATCTTACAGGCAATAATATTTCAGGTTATGCGAGCTTAAGAGATTATAGATGAAATGTTTAGGAATGTTTTTTATGGGTTGCAAGTCGTATGAGTGTTGATGATGTCAATTGTGATGTGTATTCTAGAGGAGACCTATTTGGGGCTGACTTCAGATATGTAGCATGCATTGTGGATTGCAAGCATGGATTACAGATCTTGGATTATATCTGATATATTATAATTGATGCATAATTGTTATAGGTACCATGTGTATCTTAGCAAGGGGTTAAATAATTATTTGTATATTGGGAAAGCTTTATTGGCAGACCTAATCAATTATTGTAATAGGGTATATATGAGAGATCTTTTCTTTTGAAAAGATGTGTGTATGTATGAAGAGAAGGTGATTGATAGAGACAAAGAAGTGTGGAAGTTGCGAGCTTGATTGTATGCTAGATGTAGAGCAGAGGTTATGATTATTGTACTTCATTGGAATTGACCAAGCCAAGATATATGCTATCAGATAGATCACTAGATTATATATTTTCTATATACACTTGTGTTTTAGACTATAAGTCCTTGAGGGTGGCATTAAACTTCTTTAGGAACTGTGCCTGGGTAGTAATCCCACCATTGTTCTTGACTCCTAATAGGGTCTATCCTTTAACAGGGACTATGTATGTAATGATGTAATAAGCTCCTAATAGGGCTAAATATTTTAACAGGGACACTATACTCTCAGTACATTATTTGTGGGTGCTAAATCCCACTAGGGTTTTACCTTTAACAAGGTTTCCTCAACAACAAAGGATTGTGTTATTGTGTTGGAATTTACTGTGTTATCATTTGGACTAAAGTTTTGGTTTATAAAGTTTAATGTTTAATGTTAAAATCTGTCTTACAACTGATTCACCCCCCCTGTCAGTTGTGTTGGTGGACTGTTATTCCTAACAATTTCTATCAGAGCCACTGGTCCTTAGAGAGAAAGCTTAACAACTTGAGGTGATCCTGAAGGTGACTTACTATAGGAAGGATAGTCTGAAGCTTGATCCTAAAAACTTTGACAGTTGGAAGAACAAGATGAGAACATATTTACTATGTTTGGGAATCAACTACTGGATATTTACTAAAAGAAAGGAACAAATGAAAGTTGAGGATGATCTGGATAAAACCACTAAAGATGAAAATAAGTTATTTTCATGTAACATGGTTGCAAGGGAAGCATTAATCATTGCACTTTCTGAAGGTGAATTCACAGAGATAAATGATTTAGATTTTGTAGATGAAATTTGGACAAGATTAGAAGCATTGTATGAAGGAGATAAGTTTATGAAGCAGGGGAAGTTATAAAACTCAAAGGAAAAGATGGAAAAATTGAAAATGAGAGATGATGAGAACATTAGAGCATATTCACAAAGAATTACTAAAGTTGTTATTGGCATCAGGAACTCTAGAGGTACTTATAGTGAGGAAGAAGTGATTGCAAAGATTATCAGATCCCTAACACCTATATACAAAACCAAAGTACAAGCTATAGAAGAGATTATACCTTTGACACCGAACTTCAATAGAGAGATGTTGATTGGAAAACTAACTACCTTTGAGGCCGTAGAACTGGGAGATTCTCTACCTAAAGTTGAGTCAGCATTCAAGGCAACTGTGCATAGAAGCAAAAAGACCTTATCAGGAATTGAGAGTACCAAAAATAGTGACTTGAGAGAAGAACTTGGAGAATATGCTGATGAATGGGAACAAATACAGGAAGAAAAAAAGCTAGATGAAGTTATGACCTTGATCGCTAGAAGAGAAAAGAGAGGTAAGGGTAAATTGTTACCTTTGAAATTTTTTTCATGCAACAAGATAGGTCATTTTCCATCTCTATGTCCTACAAGGGTTCCAAAGTATAAACCTAAGTTTTATAAATCTAAGTATTCAAAGGAAAATGAATGTTATTATTCTAGTGAAGGTGTTTCTGATGATGAAACTATTGACTATGATGAGATTGGATTTATTTCTATTAAGGATGATTAACCTATACATGAAGAAAGAGCATTAGTATATTGTGTTGAAAAGAAATTTGAATGGGTTATAAATAGTGGTTATTCACATCATATGATTGGAGATAAAAATAAGTTTGTTGGTCAGAAAAGATATGATGGTGGTGTTGTTAGATTTGGTGACAATACTCCTAAGCTTATTATTGGAGCTGGATCTATCTCTCTGGATGGAAAAACTAATACTGACAATGTATTTCTTTTTGCTGGACTTAAAAATAATTTTATGAGTGTTGGAAAACTAGTGGAGAAGGGTTATCAATTGAAATTCATTCATGGGAAATGTTCTATCAGAAGTAAATCAGGAAACTTGATCGCATCTAGTACTAAATCCAGAGGTAATGTATTTGAATTGAATACATATGAGGCTTCTTGTTTTATTATGAAGGTTGATGACAGTTGGTTATGGCATAGAATATTTTTTCATGTTAACTTTGATAATATTGTGAAGGAAAGTATGACTAATGAAGTAAGAGGGTATGTGCAAGATCACAAGGGGCCAGAAAGTGGCGATGTGAAAAAAATCCACTTTTTAGTCGTCCAAAAGCGCATGAAAATGTTTGTTGAATTTTTAGTAGGCCTGGGTGTCAGTACACTTGGACAAACCTGAAACCAAAGCACAAGCCTAATCGGGTACCCAAAACTTGTGGCATAAATCAAACCTCGCAAGCCATTTTCCTCATTTCTCTCATCATTTTAGGATTGGAAAATGACTCTATATATCCTATACTCAATTTTATTGGGTACCTAATTTCTCTAACAACAAATTTGACTCCACAGTATATATGGTAAGTAAATTCTTGGTATATTTTGATTAATTTATTTAATTTTGATGTTAAATGTAGGTTTTTTGGTTGAAATAGGGTTTTGTACTAATTTTTTAATAATATATGAAATCAATTTAAAATTTATTTTATTTTTTATTTAATCAGGCATGGCTAACAACAATGAAGAAAATAACCCTCCCCCACCAAATAACGATCCCCAAAATAATCCAGAACCACTTCAAAACCCTTGATCTTTAGAGGATTTGATACAAGACAATTCAAACACTATACGGGGCTTCCAAAATACATATCAGAATATACCTATATTAGGTCCCATGCTTGCCACCCTAAACACTATTGTGGAAAACCTTGACACACTTACGTGGCAAAATAATGTTTCTCTTCATTGGTGTGATGATATGCATGCCCAATTTGATGATGAGCTTGACCATGATGGGGTTGCGACCCTTAATATAACTAAAGAAGATATAGCCTCTATTTTTGTGAATCCTAAAATTGGATTAAAAGTTGACCCCAAAAAGCCCAAATTATCAATTAAATGGTGCACAAACGATGCAATGCATACACACTTTTGGGATCGTTGGTGGATGGTTTTTGATAAACCACCCCATAGCAATTTGGAGCTCCCTTTCTATTTCATAAAAAAATTATATACTGAGTTTGTGCTTGGTCACAATGTAAATTATTGGAGCATGAGGCCCAACATGGGCATAGGTGGAGGAGCTCCTCAAACTAGGCCATTTTCCCAGCACAAAAAGGTCACTACCTTTGTCCCCCCCACTGATGTCGCACCCCCTCCTCCAGTGTAGCATCCCAATATCATTGCAGAGGCTGCCTCATAGAGTATTAAGGCCATTCACTTGCTGAGTGATCAGTTGATCACACAGACTGGGTGATTGTTGCCTCCTGGTGTGGATGATGCTGGCGCATCAACATTTGGTAGTAGTTCACATGTATGTGTGCCCCATACTTGCATTATGTGCAAGAATTTGTGCCTCAGACTGCTTACTGATGCTAATACATATCAGTATGTTATTGATGAGGAGGATATAGGAGACACACCTACAGAGGTTGCAACACCTAATGGAGCATCTGCATCTTACGAGAGTGCTTAAGAGGGGTACACAGAGCCATAGAGTCATGTTGGTATGGTAAGAGTAAACATTATAAATAAATTTGTCACATGACTTATTTAATTTAAAAATAATTTATTTATTTAGATTATTTTTAATGATTACATGCACTTATGTATATATATTTGGTCAATTTATGTTCAATCGATGACAGAGGAGGAGTTGAGATAGGTGGATGACTCCATAATTTTGGCCATTTCATTTGGCCTTGACACCTATATGGTATATTATAAATTATGTACCCATTAGTCTTTTTTAATATCATTTGGTGTACATGCTTAAATCTCTATCAATTAGAGCAATAAAATTCATACATTTACTAATATATTGTCATCTTATTGTACTCTTTCAGGTATCAATTGATGTCAGTGGGGGGCACGAGGGGGTTCCTTCTTCATGTGTTGACAAAGGAAAGGTAATTAATTATTTAAGATTAATTATGTATGCATATATATGCCACTTATGTGTAGTAATAAATATTTTACATGCACTTTATTGTATAGGGTGTGGCTCTTGACGATGTCCTGACACAGGTTCAGGAGCCTAGGCTGACAGACATCTCAATTTGGAGTGATATCCTGATTGTACGTAGACTTACATATTGTTATTTATATTTTGTAACCAGGGTTGTTATGATGAAGTACATTTATATATAATTGATTATCTTTTTTACTCTCATAGGTTACTCCTAGGGTGGGGGAGGCCCCACAAGAATCTTTCATATGTTTGTTGACCCAACCCACTATTTCAAAGGAGAGATCAGTGGATGTAAGTTTTAATTTTAGTTCAATCAAATTATAATTTTACTACGCTATCATCCTATTTTGTAAATTTATTACTCTATGTTGCACCTTGGGCCCCTGCACCACTATACTAATCTCATTATTGCAAATATATATTTATAGGTCAGAGTTGGTATTGGTGGCATTGTCCCTTCACTACCAAAGGCTTATGTTAGGACACTTGATTGTGGTAGGTGATTGAGAGGCCATGTACAAATGGTTGTATTCAATTATAATTTTTTATTAAATTAGTGTTTGAATTATGAATTATATATATATATATATATATATATATATATATATATATATATATAAAGCAATCTAACTTGGGTTTGAACTCATTTTTTATGCAGGATCAATCAGAGCCAACTAGTTCTTCAAAGAGCCTACATTTTGATGATCCCCCTATGACATAGGATGTAGTTTTAGTTGTGGTCATTTAGAGATGCCACTTGGCACATTTTGAGATGACATATATGCCACATTGTACACCTTGAAACATTGATTTTGTAGACATTTTGAAATGACATGTGCCATATTTGTATATGGAGATACTTTTGATACTTTCTATATATAGAACATTTTCATTTTTATGTTATATTTGTGTCATAGTTTGTATACACATTTAGTATTCATGTTTATGGAATTGAATGGTGAAGTTATATCTTGACTATGATTATCATTATGATTTAAATTATATCTTGTTGAATTTATATGTCAATTTGTTTGAATTTGTTATAATAGATGTAATAATTACCGAGATTACTCAAATTATCCTTTGTTTTTTAACAATACCCAAATCCTTCCTTCAATAGTACATCAACTTCTAGACTGTTTTTGGTTTTTTCTCCAAAAAATTTAGTAGAGACCATTTTTGGTTGTTTTCTCCAAAAATTTCCAAAAGAATTCCAAAAATAATAAGTTTTTTAGATACCCTTTATCAATTTATAAAACATATGTCAAGCTCAACCCACATTGTTTTGTAACATCATGCTCAAAATTTGTTGTCCTTAGTCACATACCTTGGGGACACTTGGTTTGAGCATGGTCGTGAGAATTCTAGTGACTCCATGGGTAGAAAAAGGTTGTCAATGGAATTTACCTGACCAACCAAAGCTGATGGAGTAGATGTTTTGGTGCCAGGATAGACAGTTTGAAAGATACACTACAAAGCTACTTTCAACTAACCCTCACTGCAAGTTTTGGCATCGACTGAGGTTGCCTTGCCAAATTGAAATGAAGTCAAATATCCCAAAAATGAGAGAGGTTGTTTTAGAACTTGGAAACAATCCTATAACCCCTGACGATTTTTTGATACCTCTCACGAGGTCTGAGATACAGGCCTTAGAAGATCGCTGCCCAATCGTTCTTAGTGCACCTTGAGGACACTTGGGTCGAGAGTGGTCGTGAGAGTTCCAATGATTTCATGGATAGAATTGGGTTTTCACTGGTGTTTATCTAGCCAACTAGAGCTAATGGAACAACCAGTTTGATGCCAGGATGGACAATTTGAAAGATACACTATGGAGCTACTTTCAACTGACCATCACTGTAAGTTTTGGCATTGACTGAGATTGCCTTGCCAAATGAAAATGAAGTTGAATTGCCCAAAAATGAGAGAGGTTGTTGTAGAAATCAAAAAAATGATCTCATAGCCCTTAACAGTTTGTCGATACCTCTCACAAGGTTTGAGATACAAGCCTTGGAAGATTGCTTCCCAATCGTGCTTAGTGCACCTTGGGGACACTTGGGTCAAACATGGTTGTGAGCGTTCCAGTGACTCCATGGATAGAATGGGGTTATCACTAGTATTTAACTGGCCAAATGGGGCCAATGGATCAGATGGTTTGATTCCATAACAGACGGTTTGAAAGATACACTATGGAACTACTTTCAACTGACTCTCACTACAAGTTTTGGCATTGAATGAGATTGCCTTGCCAAATGCAAACAAAGTTGAATCACCCAAAACTAAGAGAGGTTTTTTTATCTCTTAGAAACATGATCCCATAGCCCTTGATGGTTTTTCAATACCTCTCATGAGGTCTGAGATATGAGCCTTGGAAGATCACTTCCCAATCATGCTTAGTGCACCTTGGGGACACTTGGGTCGAGCGTAGTCGCAAGCATTCCAGTGACTCGTGGGTGGAATGGGGTTGTCAATGGTGTTTACCTGGCCAATTGGAGATAATGGAATAGATAGTTTGATTCTTGGATAGATAGTTTGAAAGATACACAGTAGAGCTACTTTTAACTGACCCTCACTACAAGTTTTGGCATCGACTGAGATTGCCTTGCCAAATGCAAACAAATTTGAATCTCCCAAAATTGAGAGAGGTTATTGTAGACCTTGCAAACATGATCTTGTAGCCCCTCATATTTTTTCAATACCTCTCATGAGGTCTGAGATATGAGCCTTGGAAGATTTCTGCCCAATCATGCTTAGTGCACCTTGGGGACACTCGGGTCGAACGTAGTCGTGAGCGTTCTAGCGACTCCGTGGGAGAAATAAAGTTTTCACTAGCATTTACTAGGCCAACTGAAGCTGATGGAGCAGATATTTTGATGCTAGGACAGATGGTTTGAAAGATACACTATGGAGCTAAATTCAACTGACCCTCATTGCAAGTTTTGGCATCGATTGAGATTACCTGGCCAAATGCAAACGAAGTTGAATCACCAAAAATTGAGAGAGGTTATTATATTCCTCAAAAAGATTATCCCATATCCCCTAACAGTTTGTCGATGCCTCTCATGAGGTCTGAGATACGATTCTTGGAAGATCGCTGCCCAATCATGCTTAGTGCACCTTGGGGACACTTGGGTCGAACGTGGTCGCAAGCGTTCTAGTGACTCTGTGGATGGAATGGAGTTGTCACTAGAGTTTACTCAGCCAACTGGAGCAGATGGTTTGATGTTAGGATGCACGGTTTGAAAGATAAACTGTGGAGCTACTTTCAACTGACCCTCACTACAAGTTTTGGCATCGACTGAGATTGCCTTGCCAAATGCAAACAAATTCAAATTACCCATAACCAAGAGAGGTTTTTGTAGAACTTGGCAACACAATCTTGTAGCCCTTGATGGTTTTTCAATATCTCTCACGAGGTCTGAGATACGAGCCTTGGAAGATCGCTGCCCAATCGTGCTTAGTGCACCTTGGGGACACTTTGGTCGAATGTGGTCGCGAGCGTTCCAGTGACTCAGTGGACGGAATGGGGTTGTCACTAACATTTAATTGGCCAATTAGAGCTGATGGAGTAGATGGTTTGATGCCAGGATGGATAGTTTGAAAGATACATTATGGAGCTCCTTTTAACTAACCCTCACTGTAAGTTTTGGCATCGACTGAGATTGCCTTGCCAAATACAAACAAAGTTGAATCGACCAAAATTGAGAGAGGTTGTTGTAGACCTTGACAACATGATCTCATAAACCTTAATGGTTTGTCAATACCTCTCACAAGTTCTGAGATACGAGCCTTGGAAGATCGCTGCCCAATCATGCTTAGTGCACCTTGGGGACACTTGGGTCGAACATGGTCGTGAGTGTTCTAGTGACTCCATGGACAGAATGGGGTTGTCAATAGCATTTACTCAGCCAAATAGAGCTGATGAAGCATATAGTTTTATGCCAGGATGGATGTTTTGAAAGATACACTACAGAGCTACTTTCAACTGACCATCACTGCACAGTGAATCATTTACATCTATCATGTATGTATCCATATGATTGAAATGAACTTTCAAAGCATCAAAGATTGTTTGAAATGATGAAAATAATATCCTTAAAGCATTAGAAACAACAATCAAACTTTTAAGAATTCAAACCATGCAAATGACATAAGTAAATAATAAAATATTATGAGTTTTCATTGCCTATTTCTGAGAAAATCTATACTTAGATCCCTTGTTGGCACTATTGGCCACCCATACATGATTTTGGTCCTAAGTCCTTATCAATACTTCTAGGACATTTAACTTTTTAATCAAATTTATTGTTACAAATTTCCATTATAGGCTTCAAAAGATCTCAATTAACCATTAAGGATTCTTTTGTCCTTGCATCTCTGATTGGATCCATGGTGACCCTAGGTGTCTTCATAGGTGCTCCTGCACAAGTTAAAATCCATATACAAAACCAAATTTATTGACTCAAAATAGAATCTAAAAAAGGTGAAATTAATGCATTGAATTTAAGCTTAACAAAATTATAAAACCTTGCACTAAGTTAACTTATTACCTAGTCAAGTGTTCCTAAAGGGTCATCTCTTTGCTTCAGGGTCTCCAATAGTGCTTCATGATCAACAGTTTAATAGTCCAAAGTTCTTTTGTCTTTGATCTTCCTTGATTCTTTGACAACTTGACATTTGTTGCTATAACAAGGTGTGAATACGTGAGAAAGTTTTGTGCTTCTCATAGTCTTCAAATGTAGGAATTCCATTCTTTCTAATCATGTATGTTCACAGCCATGCTCCCACAACAACAATTGAACTAGTAGGATACGTGAACCCATCACCATCTATCATTGGTTGTAAAAGCTTCTATTTACCTCGTACACAATGTGCTAAGAAATAATATGACCTCTCATCATTCCCCTACAGTGCAACCACTGCAAAAACATCTCCTGCTGCAGAAGATCTGAAAGATGGTCATACTCAACTGAAGTGTCCATGTCATCATTTCTTATAGGGAGTGTCAAAGATAAAGGAGTTAGATACTATGGAACCCATGTATCCAACCACTCAATTGACTCACAATGATCCCAATCATATTGAAAACACATGGGGCAAAAACAAGCCAACTCTCATGTCCAAATGGTCCATGTACTATTATTGGAGCTTCAGAATGAATGCATTTTTGAAGTCTTTCACTATTTGACAATCCAATATATCTCCTATAGTTCCCTCCTCAACAAACCAAAAGAATCTACACAACCAAGAGTCCCTACTATGACAATTCTTACACCAATAAACAATAGAACGAGCATCAAGAAGTACAACACCTAAAATCCTCAATTGCTCCTTAACTAGAGCTCTCTTCACACATGTACCTTCTCCATCATGTTCCCCTTTCGCATGCCCCGACTCATAAAAAATCCAAATATGAGGTACACCTCTCTCCACATGCATTCTACACAACCAATAAAAAATTATGACATTCTTAAATTGATTGGTGCAATTATCTAACCAAATGAGATGCCTATCCATAGCAATACCATTTTCCTACAAGAAGTAAAAATAGTTTTGGAAACAATGTTGAACAAACTCATGAGAGTGAGACCTATCATCACTCATATAAAAATGGTACTCTCTGATTATCTTCCGCTCATCTTTTGTGCTATCAGGGGAATGTCTATATGTTGTGTGTACAAAAATAGAAACCTGAATGGAATCGTAATATTGAGTTTGAGTCTCATTTTGGGGCTGCAATGTATAGTTCACCGCAAAATCTACAATGGATATAATATTTACAATGGGGAAAGTTTCCTTACACATCCTAAATTGTTGATCCAACCATTGAGACCTGTGACTATGCCTTGCATACTTGTAAAAATGATTTGTCTTGAAATCTAAAATAAAATCAGCAACATTGTATTCTTTTTCAACTAACTCACATCTAGAGCCTTCACCTTCACTCTTCAATGTATATTTCACTATTTCATATACCTTTTTTGGACTATTTTCTTTCCAAAATCGTGTTCCAAACCTTCATGAAAACATGTCCTAAACTTGGACAAGCCACCACATTCTGAGCACTTGGCATTTAAGCAATCTTTTTTACAAAATAAACAACCATCATCTCTACGACATAAAAATTGATCTAGGAAGTCTCTTGATGATTTGGAAAGACCACTTGGACCACAATCCTCTATCATTTCATTAGTATGAAAAGTAGAACAAATGGACCATAATAGTTCCTGATGCATTGAAAACTCAACATGATATTTGCAACAACATGTATTCCGAACCTTAAGGGGTACACAATAAAAATGGCTTCACAGATTCAAAAGACCTTTGTGATATTTTTAATGTTGGATGTGTCTCACAAATTTTTTATACAACATTGTTTGACTTACCTCCATATAATGTTTAGGATGTGGAGTGCGGTCTCGATTGCCAACTCTCAACTTCAAGACATCCTTCACATTTGGTAACACTCTTGAGTTAGCATGCCAAAATTGTTGAATTTCATCCTTGACAACATCTATTAGCTTCTTATCAAAATGTGGAAGTATCCCACCATAATCCCATGTATTAATTTGAAGTGGATCATCAAGTCTTTCTCTTCTTGCAAGTGCTCTATCCAAAGTTTTACGGTCTATATTGAAGTCAACACAAGTTTGTCTCATCAAACAAGCCTTTCTCAAGTGATGAGTGACTAAGGAGGTTGTAATAACCTTCCGAGCAACTCTCTTGTCTTTTTCTCTGCTAGTCTTCCCAATGCTATTTAGAGAATTAAAAATATTATTCACAACAATGGCATTCTCTCTCCATTTTCTTGTTCACATGAATCTTCAATTTCAAAAGTATGGGTCTCATCTTTTGCATCTTTAACAACTGCACAAAAAAATGACATTGCTCAACCAATGTCTTATTTCCAAAAAATTGATCATAAAGTCTTGAAACCCACAACTTAATAGTTCTATGTGATCTCTTTCCTTCCCAATTATTCATAATGTTCTCCTTAATTTCAATTAACCATTTAGGTGTTCTTAAAAGCCCCAAATTTGAAGATTGAATATCTTTATTGCAAGGGACTTCATTTCACATATAATTTGGAGATGTGTAACGTTCATGTGGTTCTTGTGCAACATTTTCATTCCCCAAGTCTACATTTTCAATCTCCATCTATACATTTTCATCTTCATTCCATTCATTGTCATTCCCCAAGTCTACGTTTTCATTCCCCAAGTTTACATTTTCATTCTCCATCTCTACATTTTCATCTTCACTCCATACATTGTTATTCACAAAATTAATTTCCATATTATTTTCAAATTCAACATCCTCTTCACTTGTAACTACATTTACGGGCTCACCTTGATTAATGTTTAACATACCTTCTCTCTTTCTTCGATGATTTTCCCTATCTTTTCCCCTATATGCTTGAATTTATTCATCCGTCACCTTCCTCTTCCGTTTATACTTTCGACGACTACTGCTTCCCATGGTGAGACCACAAGTTGACAAAAAACAACTTAAATTAACTAACTTTCAAAAAATGGGCCCCAAATAACTTTTTTTTTCTGCAACACCTTTGAAACTTGTGAAAAAGGTCTAAAATTTTGTGATTCTCTGGTCTGTGGGGGTAGGGAATATTTTGGTAAAAGTTACACCAGTCTATAATCGGGTACCCGATATTTTTAGGTACCCAAAAAAATGGCAGGAGTAAATGAAAAAATTCAATGTTTAGATATAAACGGAGGTTTAATATGTATTATATAAATATTTAAATTGTATTATATCAATATATATATATATATATATA
>MU227355.1:2563857-2590030 GCA_018584345.1 Thuja plicata
CCTTTTTGGCACTCCTTGGGATGTACCTCAATATATAGAAGACTGTTAAGTCCTGCTCTATTAAGAGAATTGATGCTTCAATGGTTAAACTGAAACAAAATGACTTGTTTCTAATGCAACTTGAATTGTAGATTTTTAGATCTATTTAGTACATTACCTCTCTGATCAATGTATCAATTTAATTCTTTTATTCTCCATACGTTTTTCTCTATGATGTTGTGCTTACTGTTCGTCGGTGTCTGCAGAATTCCTTAGCTCTCCTTCAACTTGATTGATCACTACTACATGAAGTTTTTCTTCATCAATTTCTCTTTAGCATCCTCTTTCTATTCACTCCCCTTAATCCCCTTTTCATGTGATACAAAAATGAATTAATCTTGTCTCTTATATAGACATGATATTCACTATTTCTTGATTCTTAGCGTGAAAAACAATCCAACCAATTTTATTTAAAGCATAGCTCTTGATTTGTCTCATAGTTATCTTCATGCCAACTGTATAAATCAATTTTAAATCAATTACTTAACTCTAGTCAAATAAAACAAAGAAAACAACTAGTTAAGTCTTTCTTTAGCTCTTGCCAGCTAGATATTTTGTCATTTTTTGAACTCTCTGTTCCGTCAGTCAACTCTTCAATTAGTTGTTGGTTACAACTTCCAGTTCCATTAGTGTGACTCCAGTTATCTTCAGACTCTCCGTCTATCAGGCATCCTATGGTTTTCTTCGTTGAGCAACACTATCTTCTGCTCGTCGAGTATCTCTGTGACTTTTCTTCTTTGCCTTTACCTATGGTGTGCACTCCATCGATGTTATCTGTCACTTAGTAAATACTTGACTTTTATGCATTGCTGAAATCATAACCTTCATTCCATTGATTCTCTGAATTCTTTTCCATTATATACATGACCGTACAGATGATATCAAGTTGACATCAATGATAATACAAACCATTAACTGATTTAATGCCTTGCATTATCTTCAACTTAATATTATCAAACTTTTAATCAGTTACATGTGATCAATCTCTCCCTTTGGCATTGATGGCAACAAACTTATATTATCACACTATGCTATTTCTAATACAATATGAAATACAATTGTTGAGATTCATCAAACTACCAATCTCTCCCTTTTGTCAACCGATAAATATCTGAACTTTGGTAAGCTCTTTTTAGCTTAGATTTGATTCCTGCAATTCTCTTGTCTTCTGATGTGTTGAGTCCTTTTCTTGTGTTAGTTTCTCTCCTTTTGAATGTTCTCCTATTTTGATGTCTTTTTCTCTTTTCAGCAACTACTCTCCCTTTGTATAATCTTTCATACAACTTCTTCTCCTTAAGGATATAATCTCTACCTGTTTGAGTAATCTGATAATGGATAATATTTCTCATAAGAATGTGATAATATGGATAATCTCTCTCCCTTTGAAAATAATTCCAAACAAATATTTTACAAATCTCTAACATTCATGTCAAACAATCATTTTCCTATCTATAATATATTCCTTGAATTTCTCTTATCCATCAGCAATACAACAATAATCTCTAGTGCTCAGTTCTGATATATACATGTTTGTATATAGATGTAGCTTTTAAGTTCATCTCAATGCTTGCATCAACATGAATGATATTCTTTTAATATGTAGGCTGATGCAGCCTTCATTCATTTAACTAACTGGTAGACAAGGGTTTGACCCCTAGTCTTTTTCTCAAGTACTCAAATGTATTCTTAGGCAGTGGCTTGGTGAAGATATCAGCTAATTGATCTTTGGATTGCACATACTCAAGTATCACCTCTTTTTCTTGAACTTGTTCTCTCAAGCAATGATACTTGATGGCAATGTGTTTAGTTTTTTCATGCATGACTGGATTCTTGGAAATGTTTATTGCACTGGTGTTATCACAATAGATAATTACTGGTTCTAAGATCTTCATATGCATAACTTCCAGCAACTGTTTGATCCATACAATATTTGAGCAATTTGCAATAGCAGCAACATACTCTGCTTTTGCAGTAGACTGAGAGATGCATCCTTGCTTCTTGATAATAAATGTGACAAGTTTGTCACCCATAAAGAATGATCCTCTAGTTGTGCTCTTCCGGTCATCAAGATTCCTAGCCCAATCAACATCGGTAAATGCATTAAGGTTAAATTTACCTTCTCTTCTATACCATAAGCCAAATTGCTTAGTATTCTTAAGATATCTTAGAATTCTTTCACAGTAGTCATATGTGATTCCCTTGGGTTAGCAAAAAATCTAGCAACAATTCCTACTACATGTGTAGTATTTGGTCTAGTGTGTAAAACATACATGAGTTTTCCAATCATTGATCTGTACAAAGTTTGATTTACTTCTGTTGTTTTTTCCTCCTTTGTCAACTTACATCTAGTAGCCATCGGTGTTCCAAATGGTTTAGATTCTTCCATCTTGAATATTTTCAGGACCTTTTTGATGTGCTTAGACTGTGTAATAAAAATTCCTTCACTTTGTTGAATGATCTATAGACCAAGAAAGAACTTGATCTCACCAAACATAGAAATCTCAAACTCTTTGCTCATCTCATTAGCAAATTATTTGCATAGCATATCATTGCCTCCAAATATGATGTTATCAACAAATATTTTAGCAATCAAAGTGTTAGCATCAGTATCTTCCTTTAAATAAAGATTACTATTTTCACTAGTCCTTAGAAATCCAATACTTATTAGATAGGAATGAAGTCATTCATACCAGGCTCTTGGAGCTTGTTTGAATCTATACAAGGCTTTGTGAAGTCTACATACCATGTCCCTCTTGTCTAGATCAACAAACCCTTCTGGTTGTTCAATGTATACTTCTTCTTCAAGTATTCCATTTAGGAATGCTGACTTGACATCCATTTGGTATACCTTGAATCCTTTGAATGCAACATAAGCAAGTAATATTCTTACTCCTAGCCTAGCAATGGGTGCAAATGTCTCTCCATAGTCTATACCTTCCTCTTGTGCATACCCTTTGCATACTATTCTTTCTTTGTTCCTTGTGACTTCTCCATTCTCATTTAGCTTATTCCTGAATATCCGTTTTGTACCGATGACATTCTTGTCATCTGGTTTTGGCACAAGTGACCATGTTTTATTCTTCTCAATCTTCTCAATCTCATCATTCATAGCACTTATCCATTCCTCATTATCTAGTGCACCTTTGACAGATTTGGGCTCAAACTCACAAATTAAACAATTTGAGTTTAAAGACCTACTTCTTGTTCTTGTACCAACTTTCTTATCTCCTTTGATCTAGACCTCTGGATGGTTCCTTCTTACATATCTTGCAAGTATAGGTATATTTTTTTGTCTATCAGCTTGATCATTATTTTGATCTTTATTATGTTCTTCATCACCTTGCACATTATTTTGATCATTATTCTGATCGTCGATATTTGTAGCTTGATGCTCGGGAGAAATGATTTGTAGCTCAGGGGTTCTACATTGTTGGTAGGATAGAGTGTCAGGTTCCTTTTTGTAAGTTAACTTATTGTAGTCCTCTAGTTCTTTAGTGCTTTCTTGTTCATTCTTCTCTGCAAATTCATCTATCTTTACATTTGCACTTTCAATAATTTTGTTAGAGGCTTTGTTTAGACATTTGTAAGACTTGCTCTTGGTAGAATACCCTAAAAAAATTCCTTCATCACTCTTGGAGTCAAGTTTTCCATTTATATCATCTTTTAAGATATAATATTGACTGCCAAAATTTTTTAAATAACTTACATTGTGTGTGTATCCATATCATAAGGTGTCTTCTTGGTGTCTTTCTTCAATTGTATTCTGTTCACTGTGTAAACAGCAGTACTGAAAACTTCCCTCCAGAATATTTGGGTGATGCCTTTTTCTATCATCAGTTTTCTAGCACAATCAACTATTCATCTGTTCCTTCTCTCAGCAATCCCATTTTGTTGTGGCATTCTTGGTGCAGAAACCTATCTTTTTATACCATGCTCATTACAAAAGTTAGTGAATTCATCTGATATAAACTCACCTCCTCTACCTGATCTCAAAATTTTTAGATCCTTACCACTTTGTTTCTCTACCATAGCCTTATACCATTTGAACATCTTAAATAATTCTGATTTACCTTTTAGAAACATATCTGTCATCATTCTAGAGTAATCATCAACAAAGAGAATAAAATATCTATCTCCATAATAACTCTTTGTCCTCATGGGTCCACATAAATTAGTATGGAATAATTCTAGAATTGGATCAGATGTATGGATTTTTCTTTTAAAGCTAGACTTTGTCATCTTACCTTTTTGACAGTTTTTACACATGATATTGTCAGGCTTGGTCATTGTCGGTAAGCCTCTGACATTTCTCTTTTTTCTAATTTTCATCATGTTGTCAAAGTTCACATGACACAATCTTTTGTGCCATAACCATATTTCTTCATTTGTAGCAATCAAACAAGTGGAGTCAATATCATTAAGATAGACTAAGTTACCTTTTGTCTACTCACCGGTACAATTCAGATTTCTAGATATGTTGAAGATCTTTTCTTTCTTATTTTCAAATGCTACTTTGTGACCTGAATTATTCAACTGAGAAACACTCAATAGATTATAATTCAATCCACTTACCCAATAATAATTCTCACACTTTATCTGGTTATTCAACATTATTGTTCCTCTGCCTTCAACTGGATAAGGTGTGCCATTTCCCATTCTTACTGATCCACCCTTGTAATATTCAAAAGTCTCAAAATTTTTCTTATCACCAGTCATATGATGAGTGCAACCACTATCTATGATCCAAACATTATTTTTTCTAATTTTAGATATGAGAGTAGTTTCTACATACCTTTCTTCATCATCATCTGAATCATCCTTTATAGCCACAAACACCATCTCGATGTCTTCATTAGATTCGGTGTCAGTATCATCATCCTTGCATTTTTATAGATAGCTGACCTTCTTTCCTTTGTCATTATAGTCTCGGGTATCTCTTCTTTCTGATTTTTGGTAGCTTCTGTAATTACCTCTGTCAAACTTCTTCTCAAAAGATCTGTCATTACTTTTGTCATCTTTTTTTCTGTTAGTACATCTTGCAGCAAAATGTCCAATCTCTTTTTAATTAAAACAAACAAGTGGTAATTTACCTTTGCCTCTCTGCATTCTTCTGGCCATAAGTGCTTCTATTTCATCAAGATCATCTTCTTCATTTTCACTATCACTATCTTTTTTCATAGTGTTTTTGTGACTTGATTTACATATTCTCATAGAAGTTTTGAATGCAGACGCTATGTTTGGTAAGACACTATTATCGAAGTGATTCATCTCAAATGAAATCAATCTTCCAATTAAACCATCTAGAGTAACATTTCTATTTTCTACTACTCTCATTTCTTGAATGGAAGATACTCTAATAGCATAAGTAGGCAGTAAGGTTCTTAGAATTTTACTTACCACTGTATCTTCTTCCAGTACACCTCCAACTCCTCGGATAGCATTGACTACTTCTTTAATTCTTGTGTTGTACTAAGTGATGTTTTCTCCTTCTTTCATTTTGAGATCATCAAAATTTCCTCTAAGGATTTATGCCCTGTCTCTCAAAATATTTTTGTCACCATTATGTACAAGCTTCAATTTGTCCCACATCTGCTTTGTAGTTTTGCATTCTTTGACATCTTCAAATTCAGCATTAGAGAGTGAGGAATCAAGCTCTATCATCATGCCATTACGTTCATGCTTCTGTCTCATTTTTTCAACTGTTGGTTCTCCTATGGGAAACACATATTTAGTTTCAAGGAATTGAGAACATCATTACCAATACCTGATAAGTGGAGTCTTATTCTACTCTGCCATGAAGCAAAATTATAAGCACACAAGCTATGATACCAATTGTGAGTAATAACTAAGAGGGGGGGTGACTCAGTGGCCTCAAATTATTATCCTTAAACTTAACCACCAATTAATAAACCTCAGGTTATTATGTCCCTACAAGATGCATGCCATGAAATGCTTATAATGATTAACTATCTATCGGTTTACCTTGTCTGTCCTTATTCTCCTTGATTACCGATAAGTAGTATAACTATTTACCAAAATACAGAAAATATGCAATGTATACCGATAAATCCAGAATGAATTATGCAAGATATAAAATAGTAAAGAAATATATCATACACACATATAACACATGGATTTTAATGTGGAAACCCTGTTAAGGGAAAAAACCATTGGGACCGATACCCCAAATTTTCACTCTTCTGAAGTGAGCCCTATTAAGAGCCAACCCTATTAAAGGTTACAAACACACTGTTAGGTGTGACCTTGTTAGAGGATTTTACACATATAGGTTGTCACCTAGTATCAGGCATCTAATGTTGCCATCCTTGAATCAGCCTCTCTCTTAGACTGTCAATAGGCATCGGGCATATCCAATGCTACTTTCATGAATCAACCTTTTGGAACTCCTTGGGTTGTACCTTAATATATAGAAGACTGTTAAGTCCTACTCTATTAAGAGACTTGATGCTTCAATAGTTAAACTGAAACAAAATGACGTATTTCTAATGCAACTTGAATTGCAGATTTTTAGATCTATTTAAGTACATTACCTCTCTGATCAATGTATCAATTTAATTCTTTTGTGCTCCATACTTTCTACTCTGTGATGTGCTTACTGTTCGTCGGTGTCTACAAAATTTCTTAGCTCTCCTTCAGCTTGATTGATCACTACTGCATGAAGTTGTTCTTCATCATTTTCTCTTTAGCATCCTCTTTCTATTCACTCCCCTTAATCCCCTTTTCATGTGATATGAAAATTAATTAAGCTTGTCTCTTATATAGACATGATATTCACTGTTTCTTAATTCTTGATTCTTGATTCTTGGCATGAAAAACAATCCAACCAATTTGATTTAAAGTATAACTCCTGATTTGTCTCATAGTTATCTTTATGCCAATTATATAAATCAGCTTTAAATCAATTACTTAACTTTGGTCAAATAAAACAAAGGAAACAACTAGCTAAGTCTTTCTTTAGCTCTTTCCAACTAGATATTTTGTCATTTTCTGAACTCTTTGTTCCATCAGTCAACTCTTCAATTAGTTGTCAGTTACAACTACCAGTTCCATCGGTGTGACTCTAGTTAGCTTTGGAATCTTTGTCCGTCGGCCATCCTGTGGTTTGCTTCATTGGGCAACACTATCTTTTGCTCATCGGGTATCACTATGAATTTTCTTCTTTGCCTTTACCGATGGTGTGCACTCTGTCGGTGTTATCTATCACTTAGTGAATACTTGAATTTTATGCATTGCTAAAAGCATAACCTTCGTTCCATTGATTCTCTGAAGTCTCTGGCATTATATACATGACCGTACAAATGATATCAAGTTGACATCGATGACAATACAAACCATTAACTAATTTAATGCCTTGCATTATCTTCAACTTAACATTATCAAACATTTAATCAGTTACATGTCATCAAACTTATCCAAGAAGGTGCGAAATACTTAAATCATGAGGCTCATGAAAACTGATGGAGCATTCGTGAGGCCAAATGTAACCACAGTTAACTCGTATTGACCATACCTCATACAAAATGCAGTCTTTTGGATATCACTCTCCATAATTCTTAACTGATGATAACCTAACTTTAGATCAATCTTTGAGAACACTCAAGCACCCTATAACTTATCAAAGAGGTCATCAATCCTAGGAAGTGGGTATCAGTTCTTAATAGTTACTTTGTTCACCTACCGATAATCAATGCACAACCTAAGTCATCCATCCTTCTTCTTCACAAAGATCACTGGTGCACCCCAAGGTGACACACTAGGTTGAATATGCCCTTTCTCCAAGAGCTCCTCCAGCTGAATCTTGAGCTCATTAAGCTCATGGGTAGTCATCCTATTTGGTGGTCTTGATACTAGTTTGACTCCTAGCACAAGGTCTATATGAAAATAAATTGCTCTAGGTGGAGGCATACCAGGGAGCTCTAAAGGGAATACATCTACAAACTCCTGTAGGATGGAAAAATCATTGAGGGATGGCTCCCTCTCTGAATCCTCCTCTCTATCACTAATGGTGATAGAAAATAGCTGACATCCCTTTCGCATGCACCACCTGAGCTACATTGTAGAAATAATGTGAAGAGATACAGGTCTCTACACTCCAGAGATCATGCTAGGAATACCATGCTCATCCACACATTCTACCCTCTTCTATCAACAATCCATCTTGGAGTTGAGGGCATACAACCAATTCATGCCAAGGACAACATCATATGAACCTAGAGGGGGACTTCCTAGGGGTCCTAATGCATAATAAGGTGTACTAGGACCCCTTTTGTCCCTCTATGACCCATGACGAAACAATTGAGTGTTCTAATGTGTTCTCGGGGGTCACAGAGGGACCTAAGGGGTCCTAGTACACCTTATCACATATTAAGACCCGTAGAAAGTCCCCATGACCCCTTTTGACACATTGAAACACTCAAGTGTGTCCCAAGAGGTTATAGGACCCTTTGAGACACACTTGAGTGTTCCAATGTGTCGAAAGGAGTCATGGGGACTTCCTAGGGGTCCTAGTATGCCTTATCACATGTTAGGACCCCTAGGAAGTCCCCATGACCCCTTTCGACACATTTCAACAATATCCTGGGAGAAAGATGACCACAAATTAATTTTTCTTTGCATTTCCTGGTACAAAAGCTCATACTTCCATCACCGTACCTCCTTACTCATGAGATTTGGTAACAACATGTCCAACATCATCTAGATGTTTAGGACAATATAGTTGTATTCCATTACCAACATACCCATTATCTGTAAAATGCTTTATGATATCACTCCACATTGGAGAATTTTCTGAGACTAGCTTGGCATTTCCAAAGATATACAGACCAATTCTAGCCTTGGAAAGGGTAACACAAGTTCTATTTGAAATGTTAAGAAATCCTATATTTTCTGATGTTTTTACATTCAAATTAGGAATGATGTTTCTTACCAAACAAAGAAATATGATATATCTCTCTTGTCCCTAGTCAAGAGTACATTTGCTAAGAATTAAGCTCTAAGTTCCAGATCCTTACCTTGCTAGACTTTTCTCGTATTCATATATTCCCTCAAAAAATTATTCCAGAGCTCTGTTAGTAAAGCACACTATAAGAATGGGACCAGAGGAATTTGAAATCTTATGAAGCAAAGACTTTACAATTTGCAACCTGGTAAATGTTTTTCTAGTGCTAGGAGGGCCCTAAATAATGGCCAATTTTTCAGTGAGCACATGATTAATGGCTGCCTCCTAACTATCATCAACAAAATCACATTTACAGACTTGTTTCCAATCAAAATTACATTCAAGCTGAGCTGTTTTGGCTTCCACATAAACTAACTGCTCTATAAATAGAATATTGAATGAAAGACCATATTATACACCATCTTTACCTCCTCTCATCCCCACATATTCAATAGAGTTATAAACCTAGAAATCAGAGGACCCTTTCTGCTCAACAAGCTCCTATTTTTTTCTTGTAACTCCCTCTAATTTGCTTCACACACTCCCTATAAGCTTCGAGTAAATCTTATCTTATAACCCTGAACTGGGTGTGTAAATAATTGTATACATTCTCATATGGCTTTGCAACTCTATTTATAAGAATACATGACTCTCCATCTGCACCATCATTTTGCAAGAGTTCCATGACAAGAGGTAACATATGGGTTTCTCTGAAACACTTCCCTTGCATAAAAAATAAAATTGTTGGCCCCAATTCATTATCTCTACATTTAAAAGCATAAATGAAAATTCTATGCCAAAAACAAGTTTCAAATTCACTGGTATTCACATGACAACTAACATTACTCATTACCATGGACTAAAAGAAAATTTTATTCCAATGTGTCAAAAGTGGTCATGGGGACTTCCTAGGGGTCCTAACACTTGATAAGGTGTACTTGGACCCCTAGGAAGTCCCCATGAACCCTTTTGACACATTAGAACACTCAAGCATGTCCTAAGGGGTCCTGCGACCTCTTGGGACACACTTGAGTGTTAAAATTTGTCGAAAGGGGTCATGGGGACTTCCTAGGGATCCTAACATGTGATAATGCATACTAGGACCCCTAGGAAGTCCCCATGACCCCTTTCAACACATTGGAACACTCAAGTGTGTCCCAAGNAAGGGGTCCTACAACCTCTTGGGACACACTTGAGTGTTCCAATGTGTCGAAAGGGGTCATGGGGACTTCCTAGGGGTCCTAATATGTGATAAGGTGTACTAGGACCCCTTAGGTCCCTCTCTGACCCCTGAGAACACATTGGAACACTCATTTGCGTCCTTGGGGGTCATAGAGGGACCAAAAAGTTCCTAGTACACCTTCTTATGTGTTAGGACCCCTAGGAAGTCCCCATTGTGCGTGCTAAAAGTGGACCTATACTTTAGCAGTACACTTCAACATAGTCATTATAATTCAGTTGCATACAGGAATGAATATGGATTCATTAATCCTACATGTCTGAATGAGTCAACCTGTTGCCTTCTAGAAGGCAGGAATATGAGCTTGCTCTCAGATCATTTCAAGATCAATGAATACACACTAACCTAAATGAAGGATTTGAGCTATATGATGAAAGTAAAATGCTGATTAATCTGAATGATTATGCAGTTTGTTGTTCATCCAAGTAAATTAGATTCAATTTTAGCAGCACTAAATGAAATGTGAGATATTCATTTTAAAAACACGAAATTCAAAGTGTGCTCTAGGATTATATTTTTATGCTTGAAAGTAATAAACAATAATGCTAGATAAATGAAAGCTAAAAATGCTAAGAATACTAGGATGAAAATGCAGTATAATAATGTTAATAAAAATTTAGGATCCTTTGTGAAGGAAAAGAGTTTCTCTTTTATAGAAATCTCTCTCAAATCGACGGTTGAGATCGAACAAAAATTGTGGCTCAGATTCGATTGAAGAAGCACAATCCATGTGCAAGTGATTCGATTGGTTGAGAGAGTTAGTTGACTGAACTGACTGATCAGTTATTTTGGAAACTTCCATATTCAATTTTCAATTAACTGAAATGTTTCCAAAATGATAAACAAAAGAGAACCAGTTAACTGAGTGGAACTGGATTTTTTCCAAAATGATAAATCAATTAACTGGATTCGATGATGTCATATGCATTTTTAATAATTAATTGATTTTGAATGCACATTTATGTTTTTATAATTAATTTAATTCCTTTTTGATTTAATTGACAATTTTGTAATTTTTATTTAATTAATATATTAGAATATCAATTAAATATTTAACATAAGGTTTATTTGCCAATGTATTATGATTTTAGGAATTAATTAATTAATCAAGTACGATGATTGATTAGGACCTAGGGTTTAGGTTAGATCAATTCAACTGTGATAAATTTCCTGTTTGATTTAGGACTTAGAATAATCAAGATTAGGGTTTCTTGATTAAATGTTGCAATTGGGGGTCTAGGATTTAGATGACCATTTTTAGGTGATTACATTTTCCCCTCTTTGAATTGATGTGTGATCAATGCATTGATTCAAAGACCTATTAGCGAGAAGACCTAGAATAGTTTGATGTGAAGTGATGAAACTATTCTTTTGAAGAAGAAGATCAACTTCGAGCTTGATTGGACGAAGATCGATCAAAAGATATAAAATAGAATGCTCAGTTTGATTTGAAGCGATGAAACTTAACATATGTCAGGAACTCTTAAACCCTTTTGATTAGTTTGAATGAATAACTAGTTTGATTTGAAGCAATGAAACTGATCACTGTTAAGAGATTTGATTAGCAAGCAAATTGACTTGATTTGAAGCGATGAAGCCAGTTTGATCAATGTATCTAGTTTCAATAATGAATAGCCCATATAAGACCAATCTTGTCTGGTTTCAATTATATTCACCACTGTATAATACCATTGATTAGGTTGCCTTTGATTTAAGATGATCTCAACTTGATTTGATGCGATGAAGCTAAGATGCCCCAAGTGATGGGGTTTTGATTGAGGATGTGATCACTAGAATGTTGATGTTTTGATCCTACCCCCTCGGGAGTGAAATCAAAATATGGCTAGGTGCCCCAGTGATGAGAAGAAATTCGATTGATTAAACAATTTAGGAAGAAATTGATCTGATTAGAAAGAGGTCCCATGTGGTTAGGACAAAAGATGTACTTGATGAGAGGTCATGTTGACCAAGATTGACCAAAAATAAGATACATGGATTGATTAGAAGAAAAGCATGAGAGATTTCCATTGGTTGTGTAAGTGGTCAAATTTAGATTTCAATTTTGATCCTAAAAATAGAATCAGGACAGTTGATTTAGCAAGGGGTGTAATGACCACTTGACGATGAGAAGATTGATTGATTAGAATCTCAGATCCTTCACATTGGATAGAGATAAAGTTATTATGCTAATTTCATCACTATACAAATGCAGATTAACATGAATGCAACCTAAGTTGTAGTCGCTAAGCTTTAGCATTGAAAATTTTCATCATTGATCATTTTTGGAACATCGAAGTCGATACAATCCTTACTGGTGCCACTGCAACCATAAGAATATGAATATGAATTTCATCGGATAAGATATGGCAAACTAACATAAGCATCGATGCACAAAAGCCAAGATGATCTGAACGTTGTTTCCACTTGATGTTGCAAGAGTACATTAGTATCGAGGCATTCAAAGCCAAGATAACCATGACTACAATCTTGCGTAAACAAATAGAGAAATAACAGTCAAGGAGATAGTTCTGACCTCACCTTGGCATACAAATAAATAGGATAGAGGGATGTGAGTCTTTTTTGCCTTAATGGAGGAGCTCTTACCACATACACCCATTTTATTTGATGTTGCTAGATAATTGAAACCACACCAACAAGTAGTAGATAGAGAAAAGATTAGCGAAATCAATGATAGAAGACATCATACAAATAGAAGTTTAGCATACTTCAGTTAGTTTCAAAGTTTTGGATGTGTATACGTATGAGGTGTTGAGAAACACCATTGTGCTTGTGAGTGCTTTGTGTTTGATTGCTATTGATTTGTTGTTTAGGTTGGTGATATCCAATGTGTGTTAAGAAACATAGATGCATCCAAAGATAGTGTTAAGAAAAACTATTGATTGTGGTGTTGAGAAACACCTGTTTGTGTCAATAGCGAGTTGTCCTTCATAAATGACAAGATTACTGACTCTAGTGTAATCAAAAGATGTGATCAAATTTGGGGACCCATGCGCCTAGTAGCAAACAAAAATGAGTGAATTGACTCATATTGAGATGACAAAGACGATTTGATTTCCCCCAGGTTATGAATCTGGATTGGTTTTAAGCCAAGAGGGTTCTCAGAAGAACCAGAGTGTCATGAAAGTGATTGAAAGCTATGTACAAACTGAAGCAAAGGATTGCCAAGACTGAGCATTGATAGATGGAGAGCTGAGTATAAGAGGTGTCTATTTACTAGGTTTTCACCTACTTGGAAGAGATTCTATTTTTTCTACTATGGCGCCTATTTACTAGGTTTTCACCAAGGCACTTTTTCTTCTTTTTCATTTTTTTTGTATTTTTCCATTTTTTAATTTTTTTTTTTCTCTTATTGATTTTTTTTATTGATGCATCAAGGTGCCTATGTCTAGGTTTTCACCAAGATGATCATTTTTTCAGGAATTTTTCTAATTTTTAGATTTTTTTAGAGATTAACTGATCTCAAGCAAGATTAGATTGGTTTTCCCCTAATGTCTAGAAAGGTAGAGGTCATTACATATGGATTAGAAAGTTGATGGATGAGGAGAATAGACAATAGTGGATGAAGAGGGTGAATGCAAACCTTAAAGATAGTCTCCTCAAGATTACCCAAGCTAGGAAAAAAAGAATAATACAACAATGTAGGCTCATGGAGTGGTGCTGGAAAGCATATAGGATAATGACCTGATGTCATGAAAAGCATGTAGTCCAAAAGAATGGACATGTCAAGAGACTTTTTGAGAAACTATTTTTCAGTTTTGATCAAGACCAAGGGGTTAGTTTTGGATATGATATAGTTATGATCATGATAAAGAGTGATGGAAGCATGAGTGGATGGTTTGGGATTAGCAAGATCACGATAGAGTTCCATGGATGAGAGAAAGTGAATACCCTGATGGAAAGGATAATGCATAACAAGAGACATGATGCTCATGGATAGGCTCAACCTTTTCAAGATCACAGGAAGAACATGGATGTTCATGGGCTAGCTCAATGTAAAATATGATGGATAAGATGACATGGAAGGAACTTGCCCTCAAGTGAAGAGTGCATGTAGGAGGAGTTACGAATGATGCCTGTTTCCCAAATTTTGATCATGGTACTTATCCAAGGTGCCACAAGAAGTGGTTTTCACCATAGGATGGATTTATTTATCTTTACTTTTTCTACCGAGGTGCATGTTTACTAGGTTTTCACTAAGGCACGTTTTTGTTTATTTCTTTTTTTTGTACTTTTGGTTTTATGGAGGAAGTTAAGCTTCTTTCTCTTTAGATAGTGCTACTCTGAAAGATATGTTATGATGGGCCAAGGCCACTGAAAGTATGCTCAAAGATGATGATAGGGTGATGGTAGGGAATGAAATGGAAGATAAGGAAGATGGTAGGAATGGATTTATGTGATGGATTGGATAACAAGAATATAAGGATATGGGATGGATGGGTAAGAGGTACGTGCAGGATATTGGATAGGTTATGGTGATAAGATCAATATTGACACACTCCTTAAAGGGTAGTGGACAAATGGAGGAAAACTGGGTGGAATAGCTTGAGACTTTGATGTATGATTGGATATGGATCTTGGTACACAAGGAACTAAGATAGATAGAGAAGATGGGCGATGTTTAGATGGAGATGAAGTGGAATACTTTGGAAGCTTGGATGCCAACTCTAAAATTTTCCTTTTTGTTCAAGCCTTTTAAGAGAGACTTGGGAAGCCACATAAATTTTGATTTTATTTTTGTATCCAAGTCCTTTGTAAGAGACTTGGGAATCTAAATAGCTTTTGATTTAAAACACAATTCTTCCATGATGGATTTAGGAACCCATATTTTCTTTGATGTTATTCTCTACTTGGATTTAGAATGCAATTCTTCTATGATGGATTTAGGAACCCATATTTGCTTTGATTTTATTCTTTGTTCAGTGGACCCTTGTGGTCTCTTGAATATTTCTTTTTTCTTTGTAGTCACATGTCGATTAGATTGGACATAGTGATCTTCATATGTACATGGATTCTTGTATTTTTGATTTCTTTGTTGCACATCCAAATTGCTTCCAAAAGTCTTGGGAATTGTGGATGGATAGGGTTGATATGACTGGTTCATATGGATGGGTTGATAGGGAGAGTTCAAGGATGCATGTCTTTGTTGATCTTGATAGGAGATAGTGGAAGTGGATGACAGGCTAGTAGTGATAGGCATGGTAGATGGAGGGATATAAGGACCCAATATAGATGGAAGGTTTGATGGTTTTAGCTTTGGGATATATGGACCAAGGATGGATTTGGTGGATAGTGAAGCATGATGCTTACATTTGAATGGAGGGATATAAGGTGTGGAGGGGATATACACATCTTTAGAGTGAGCTACATGACCAAGGATCTTCTCTTTAGAATTCATCTATATATCAATAGGTGCATGAGTAGCTTTGATAGGAGAAATTTTGATAGGAGTAGTTGAAGTTTGAGGGGATTTATTTTTTGGCAAGAGATTTAGAGGTATGATGGTTTATTGAGGTGGATGGGTATGACATGGAGATGATGGGATGCTTTAATCTTGACAAGGATCTTTAGTTGGTGTACAAAGGGTACCTTTCTCTTGATTTTCAATAGGCTCATTAGTGATTCCAAAAAGGATATCTTGATCTTGCTTGGGAGATGGATAAGATATAGGAGATGTAAGATTTTATTATGGGAAGACATGGGAGGGGATTATAGAATCATCATGGGACTCTTGAGGTATGTGAATTTGGTCAACTATTAGATAACGATGGATGGTGTCTTGATCTTGATCATTAATGATATATGTTTCTTCACATTCTATATTTCCCTCTTGACATGGAGCAACTTCTAAGGGAGAGGTAGGAGTTTTGATTTGCATATGGGATTCTTGAAATGCTGATGGACAATCATTTGGAATAGGCATGACAAGCGTTGAAGCACATGGATGCTTTGGGTCTATGATCTTTGAAGCTTGAGAAGGACTTGCAGACGCATGTTGGTTAGATTGGATCTCTTTTAGAGGTAGTCCCTGAGAGTAGACATAGTCATCATTAGGCTCATTCTTTGATAGAGATGTTGTGGCTAGTTTTGAAGCTTTAGGAGATGGAGGAATGGTGGAAGAAGTAGATGCGATATGAGAACCATTGCTAGACATGGATTCTTGATATTGATCATGCTCGAGATTAGTATCTTCACTAGCTAATTCATTAGGATTGTACACTTTGATTATGCCATCATCTATGAGATCTTGGATTTTATGTTTCAAATCCATGCAAGATGAAGTTTTATGCTCATTGTGTTGATGATATGCACAATAGTTACTCAAGAATATTCATCCACATGATGTGGCTTGAGATAATGTGATGAGATCATTATCAAGGCATTCTTCCAATGCTGATTTATAAGATTGTCCCAAAGGAGTAAAGACTTCCCATTTAGCTCAAGGTTCTTCTTTCATGAGGTTACTAATCCCTTTGGAGGGAGACTTTGTGGTGTTTTCAACAACATTTAGGGCTTTGGAGCCACTCACTTGATCATGATCAAATAGAAAAGGATAGATTGAGCTTGATGAGGATTTGTTGGATTGTGTATCCTTTTCCCCCTTTAATTCTTGGATTTCAGATTGCATAGTTTGAAGTTCTTTTGATAAAGATGCCATAAGAATCTCTTCTTGTGCATTGTTAGGACCATAAGGTTTAGCCCATTTTATTTTAGACACTGTAAGATTGTCTTGACGCTCTTTTATAGAAGATTGAAGAGGAGGTATGATGAATCGATTGATTGACTATCAGATGCTGAAGTGATATCTAAAGTGTTGATTAAGTCCAAGATCAAAGGACAAAGGAGATAAAGTCCAACTGAGAGAGAGAAGAAATGACTTCGATCTTGAGTCAAGGTTAACCAACCTACTCTAACAACTCAGGATAAGGACAATGCAGACAAGATCATTAAAGTAACAAGTTACTTGGACTAGCACAACAAAATCAGATTTTGAAATAGCAATGAGTTATACTGTCAACAGATTGCAGTCAAAGATAGACTAGTGATGATGTTGATGAGAATACAGATTTCTAAAAATTCAGACAGAACCTTCACACTAAAATACAAAATTGGACAAAAAGTTGATAGATTTATAGATTTTGATAGAAGATGCAGATAACTCAGACAAGAGTCGACAACTTAACACCAAGAGTGCTGATTTTGAATCGTTGATCATTTTGATGTTTGATTTGATGTTTCAGATGATATATGATAGACAAGTACCTAAAGTGTACAGTTTCTAGATTGTTTGATTGTTTTTTTTTTGTTGTTGTTTCAGTGAACACTCAGACCAGACACATCAAGAAGCCCTTAGCTATTCAAGCACATCAACAAAACCTTATTCCTAGGTGGTGAGAAATGGACAATACTTGTTTGAATCCTCTTACAATAAAATACCCATTCAAGTCGGACAGTTAGAAGCTTGGCAACACTAGCTCCCCTCCATGACACACACTTCTTGGGCCTACCAAGCTTTGAATTTCTCAAGATTCGAGGATCCTGATAAATTTACTGTCTCAACAAAAGGGGTACATGAGAGGTTTCTTAGGCATGCGCATCTCACAATGCCCGTATCAACAAGTAGAAAAAGATTTTGGCCACTAGATAAAAAAGGTTTTAGTAAGTGTCTTCATTTAAGCATATCCTCTTGTCCACACAAGTGTTATTCAGGATACATGATTAAGACCTAGAGGCCCTGCTTTGTGTTTGGTGAGAGCCGAGTATAAGCTCAAATGCCACTTATCTTCTGAGGTTTTGGCCTCGAGAAGCATTTTGATTATAGTGAGTTGAAGATTCTTGGTGTTAGCTTGTTCTCACTTGGGTCATTCTCCAAGGGTGAGTACTTTTCCCACTTGGACAAGCCTTCTAAAGTTGCAGATATCAAATGATGAATGGCAATAAATGTTTCTAGATTTCTGATCATCCCAAAAGGGTGAGAGCATAGTTTCCTGACATTATTGCCATCCCTAAAACATCTGACAAAAGATCATTTTAAAATGTCTTGCATGTACATTTCTATTTTAATAAAACAAAAACAAAATGCAAGCACAATGTTTAGCGTTCTATCAATCAAGGAAACCTGAAAGATGATTCGTTAGTAGTTTGTATTTTATTCTTCTTTTTTAGTGTCCTACAAACCACTGTTAGGCTGAAACCAATAAGATAATTAGGAGAAAAACCAAACCCAAAACTAATTAGTGTTAGAAACTTGAAAAAAATCAAAAAAATGATTGTATATTCAGAATCTAGATGAGAAATTATGCACTTTAAAAAAAAATCACTCGAAAACGTTACCATATGAGCCCGTATGAGGCTCCGGAAGCTACAAAATGTAGGATTAGGTAGGTACAGTAAAAAAAAGTGCAATTTATGATAAATCCAATTACAAAAATCTAAAAATAATTTCCCCACAGTGATCTTTGGGAAAATCTACCCAAAATTTAAAAAAAAATGCACTCAAAAAGGAGCTAAAATGAGCTTTCAAAGTCAGACTGTAAAAACCAAAATGCATATGTTGAAGGCAGATTTTTAAAACTCCCTGCTAACATCGACATACTACAAGGTTAAAATTGATGGTCACAAGGCCATCGGAAGAAGCCAGTAACCCTACAAAAAAAAAGTCTTTTGGCTGATTTAGTGTGATGTGGCCTCCTGCCACTTGTTCGATAATAAGAGTCTATGGAGAAAGACACAGTACTGACTCACTCATTGGTGGTAGGGGGACACTAGTAAGAGAATGCTAGAGAGATAAGTGAGTTTCTAGGACACCAACCATAGAATGAGAATGAAGACTAGTAATGACTCAAATTCTTTCATTCTCTATTGGGAAAGCATAATGAGAAAACCACCGAGAAGGTCTTGATTTGTGAAGAAGTACAACAAGGAGTGTTTAGCAGTAGAGGAGATTTGGTAGCAGAGGAGATTTGGAAGCAGCATGGGTGGAAGGAGATTGTGCGGGGCAGGATTATATAATTGCAGGATTGAAGTGTTGTAGCATGGAGGGAGTGAAGACAATGCCTATTTTTAAGAACATATTATTAAAGTCAAGAAAAATGTTTCTCACAAATGTATGAGAGCTAAATGACAATATAATAATACATTTCCTAATATCCAGAGTTGTTTATAGTGCAGGAAGCATAGCCATAGCCTGTTCAAAACACACTATTGAGAAGATGCCCAAACACCAAGGCCACCATCATAAACATTTATCCTTCAATGCCTTGGCTATTTCCCACTCCATGCCTAGTAGGGGTAGGAGAAGGGGGCTGGTTATCAGCATAGATATTTGGAAGAAGGCGGGAGGTGGATGAAGGCATGTTGGAGTGAAGTGTGAGGTGGAGGGTGAGAAGAGCTATAGGTAGGGAGGGAAGAGTGTTGGAGAAAAGAAGAGTGTTGGCTACAGAGGTGTTTGGAGAAAAAGTGCACGGAAGGGTAGTTGAAAGCATGGGGTAGGGAGAAGAGAAGTGGCACGGTGGGAGGTGTGGTAAGCACTATGTAGGTTTTGGGGAAGCAGCGGTTGTGGGAGAGGAGTGGAGGGGTTATGTAGAGGAGGCACGAGGAGGTTGGGAAAAGGGGTGGAGGGATAAGGGGAGAAGTCATGTGGTGGAGGGATGGAGTTTGGTGGGAAAGGGAGCGACAGGGGATGAAGCAGTGGCAATGGGGGTGAAGGTGGAGCTGGGGATTGGGGGGAAGGGAGGGTGGGGGTTGGTGGAGTTGGGTGGTGGGGTATGGGTGTGGGGAATGAGGAGAGCCGTGTGGGGGTTGGGAGGTAGGTGGAGAGGTGATTAGTGCTAAGGACTTAGTCCCACATGCACACGACAACAAACATAAACTTTGTTTTTATCCAACGTTTAGCCAACATTAAGCAAAGCAAGGTGAATGGTGGGATTTGGGCTTGGTTGATAGGTTATTCGACTTTGTAGATAACACAGATTTGATGATGCATAGGCAAGTAGATTGAATGTAATGTGTGGGTAATGACAAAGGATTCAAAGAGAGGTTTAATTAATGTTAGAACCCAACAAAATTTTAAAATTTTAAACCAGCTCTACAAGTCTCTCTTGATCTTTGTGCAGACAGAGAATCAAATCTGTCTTGATTTGTGTACAGAGGCCGTACAACCTCTATTTGCAATTTTTTTTTCCACAAATTCAATTTTGGGTGATTATGGGTGTGTTTATAGTCATCTCAAACTGAAATGACCACCCGAATGCAATGGTGGGCTCATATTCAACTCAAAATGAATGTATAAGATGACAAAAAAAAAACACATAATTGATAGCAAATATAAAGTATGAGGCCATAAATTGATTTTTTCTGTGCTACGGTGGGCGCTAGAAATGTGTGTGCTAAAAGTAGACCTCTACTTTAGTAGTACACTTCAACATAGTCATTATACTTCAGTTGCATACATGAATGAATATGGATTCATTCATCTTGCATGTCTAAATGAGTTGACCTATTGCCTTCTAGTAGGCAGGAGTATGAGCTTGCTCTCAGATCATTGCAAGCTCAGTGACTACACACTAACCTAAATGAAGGATTTAGAACTATATGCTAAAAGTAAAATGCTGATTAATCTAAATGATTATGTAGTTTGTTGTTCATCCAAGTAAATTAGATTCAGTTTTAGAAGCACTAAATGAAATGTGAGATATTCATTTTAAAATCACCAAATTCAAAGTGTGCTATAAGATTATATTTGTATGCTTGAAAGTAATAAACAACAATACTAGATAAATGAAAGCTAAAAATGCTAAGAATGCTAGGATGAAAGTGCAGTATAATAACGTTAATAAAAAGATAGGATCCTTTGTGAAGGAAAAGAGTTTCTCTTTTATAGAAATCTCTCTCGAATCGACGGTCAAGATCAAACAAAAAGAGTGGCTCAGATTTGATTGAAGAAGCACAATCCATGTGTAAGTGATTCAATTGGTTGACATAGTCAGTTGACTGAACTGACTGATCAGTTATTTTGGAAACTTTCATATTCAGTTTTCGGTTAACTGAAATGTTTCCAAAATGATAAATAGATGAGAATAAGTTAACTGAGTGGAATTGGATTGTTTCCAAAATGATAAATCAGTTAACTGGATTCGATGATGTCATATGTATTTTTAATAATTTAATTGATTTTTAATGCACATTTATGATTTCATAATTAATTTAATTTCTTTTTGATTTAATTGACAATTTTGTAATTTTTATTTAATTAATATATCAGAATATCAATTAAATATTTAACATAAGGTTTATTTGCCAATGTATTATGATTTTAGGAATTAATTAATTAATCAAGTACGATGATTGATTAGGACATAGGGTTAGGTCAGATCAGTTCGATTGTGATGAATTGCCTATTTGATTTAGGACTTAGTGATGACATGTAACTAATTGAATGTTTGACAATATTAAGTTGAAGATGATGCAAGGCATTAAATTAGTTAATGGTTTGTATTGTCATTGTTGTCAACTTGATATCATCTATATGGTCATATACATAATGAAAAAGACTTCAGAGAATGCAAGGAATAAAGGTTATGCTTTCAGCAATGCATAAAAGTCAAGTATTCACTAAGTGATAGACCACACCGACGGAGTGCACACCATCGGTAAAGATAGAGATTAAAGTCATAGTGATGCCCAATGAATAGAAGATAGTATTGCCCAATGAAGCAGAATCACATGATGCCCAATGAAAAATAACCAGTGTTGCCCGATGGACAGAGATCCCAAAGCTAACTGAAGTGACACCAACAAAACTGGCAGTTGTCACCGGCGATGAATTGTAGAATTGATCGACGGAACAGAGAGATCAGAAAATGACAAAATATCTAGCTGGTAGAGCTAAAAGATAGACTTAACTGGTTGTTTTATTTGACCATAGTTAAGTAAGTGATTTGTACAGTTGGTAAGAAGATAACTATGAGATAAAATAGGAGTTAAAGCCATAAATCAATTTGGCTGGATTGTTTTTCACACCAAGAATCAAGAATCAAGATCCTAGAATTAAGGAATATCATGTCTATTTAAGAGACAAGCATAATTCATTCTAAAGTAGGTCAATACACAATTAGATACATGGGGGAGTGAATTGATAGAAGATGGTGAAGAGAAACTGATGAAGGATTAACTTCATGCAGTCCTGATCAATTAAGCTGAGGGAGAGCTAAAGAATTCTGCAGACACTGATGAACAAAAAAGCACAACATCACAGAGCATAAAGAGTTAAGAACAAAGGAGTTGAAGTGATACATTGATCAGAAAGGTATTGTGCATAAATGGATCTGAATATCTGCAATTCAAAGTTGCATTAGAAATAGGTCATTGTGTTTCAGTTTAACCATTGAAGCATTAAGTCTCTTAACAGAGAAGGAATTAACAGTCTTTTGTAATCGAGGTATGTCCTAATAGATTACCAGAAGGTTGACTCATGATAGTAGAACTGGTCTTACCTAAAGCCTATTGTCAGTCTAAGGAGGCTGATTCAAGGATGGTAGTAAGATTTTGCATAAAGCCTATTGACAGTCATAAGACTGATTCAAGGATGGTAGCGTAGATGCCAGATACTTAGTAACAACCTATGTATTGAAAATCCTCTAACAAGGTCACACTTAACAGTGTGTTTGTAACCTTTAATAGGGTTGGCTCCTAACAGGGCTCACTTCAGAAGAGTGAAAATTTGGGGTACCGGTCCCAGTGGTTTTTTCTCTTAACAGGGTTTCCACGTTAAAATCCTTGTGTTATATGTGTATGGTTTATTATTTTATTATTTTACATTCTATGTATGCATTTATGGATTGACTGGTATACTCTTCATATTTACTGAACATTGATAAATACAGTTTATTGCTTATTGGTTATCAAGGAGAAATAGGATAGACAAGGTAAACCGACAGACAGTTATTTGTTTCATATATGTTTCAAAGGCATGCATCTTGTTGGGACTTAATAATTGGAGAAGTATTGATTTGTGGATTAAATTGGATAAATTTTTGAGGCCACTGATTCACTTTCCCCCCTCTCAGTTATTACTAACAATTGGTATCAGAGCTTGTGTGCTTAGAAGGAAGGTTTCAAGACCTAAGTAAAAGATCACAAGATGAATAGATGAGATGTGCCCAAATTGAACAAGGACAACTTTGCTTCATGGAAAATCAGGATAAAGCTTCACTTATTAGGTATTGGCAATGATATTACTCAATACTGAGAAACTTCATATGTGTTTCCTATAGGACCATTGACAGTGGATCAATTGAGAGTAAAGCATGAACATAACTGCATGGTAATAGAGCTTTCAGCCTCACTCTCTGATGCTGAATTTGAAGATGTCAAAGATTGCAAAAATGCAAAGACAATGTGGGACAAGTTGAAACTTGTACATGGAGGTGATAAAAATGTTTTGAGAGCCAAGGTAGAAAGCCTTAGAGGAAAGTTTGATGATCTCAGGATGAAAGAAGGTGAAAACATCACACAATACAACACAAGAATAAATAAAGTAGTCAATGCTATACGAGGTGTTGGAGGTACACTTGAAGAGGAAACAATGGTAAGTAAAATCTTAAGAACCTTATTGCCTATATATGCTATTAGAGTCTCTGCTATTCAAGAAATGAGAGTAGTAGAAAATAATACAGTCACTCTTGATAGCTTGATTGGTAGACTGATTTCATTTGAGATGAACAATTTTGATAATAGTGTCTTACCAAGCTTAGAGTCTGCATTCAAGTCATCTGTGAAAATAAGAAAATCTAGTCAGAGACAGTGAAAGAAAAAGTGAAGAAGATGATTTAGATGAAATTGAAGCACTCATGGAAAGAAGAATGCTAAGAGGCAAAGGCAGATACAAAGGTAAGTTACCACTTGTATGCTGTAATTGTAAAGAGATTGGACACTTTGCTGCTAGATGTCTTAAAAGAAAAGATGATAGAAGTGATAACAGATCCTTTGAGAAGAAATTTGACAGAGGTGATAACAAAGATTACAGAGGTTACTAATGATCAGAAAGGAATAATACCTGAGATTACAAGGACAAAGGAAAGAAGGCTAGCTATCTAGTTGCTTGCAAAGATCAAGATACTGACACTGAACCAGATGATGATGTTGAAATAGTATTTGTAGCAGTGAAGGATGATTCAGATGAAGATGAAAGGTATGAAGAAACTGCACTCATATCTAGGATTAGTAAGAATGATATCTAAATTATAGATAGTGGCTGCACTCACCATATGATAGGTGACAGAAAAGTTTGATATTTTTGAATACTATAAAGGTGGTACAGTAAGAATGGGAAATGATTCACCTTGTCAAATTGAAGGTAAAGGAACAGTAATGTTGAACAATCTAATTAAATGTGAAAATGCTTATTGAGTAAAAGGATTGAATTATAATCTGTTGAGTGTTTCTCAACTGAATAATTCAGGTCATAAAATAGCATTTGAGAACAAGAAGGCAAAGATCTTCAATGAATCAAGAACACTGATTGGTATCGGTGAACAGACCAAAGGTAATTTATTCTATCTGAATGATACTAACCCCTCTTGCTTGATGACTAGAAACAAAGACATATGGCTATGGTACAAAAGGTTGTGTCATGCAAATTTTGACAAAATGATGAAAATAAGCAAGAAAAGAAGTGTAAGAGGCTTACCGACGATGACAAAGCCCGACAACATCATGTGCAAGAATAGTAAAAAAGGTAAAATGACAAAGTCTAGTTTCAAAAGCAAAACCCATACATTTGATGATATTCTAGAATTAGTCCATAATAATTTGTGTGGACCTATGAGGACAAAGAGTTATTATTAAGATAGATATTTTATTCTCTTTGTTGATGATTACTCTAGAATGATGACAGTCATATTTTTAAAAGAAAAATCTGAAGCATTCAAGATGTTCAAATGGTATAAGGCTATGGTTGAAAAACAAAGTGGTAAGGATCTAAAATGTTTGAGATCAGATAGAGGAGGATAATTTATATTAGATGAGTTCACTAATTTCTGTAATGAGCATGGTATAAAAAGATAGGTTTCTACACCAAGAACACCACAACAAAATGGGATCGCTGAGAGAAGGAATAGATCAATAGTTGATTGTGCAAGAAAACTAATGATAGAGAAGGACATCACCCAGATCTTCTGGAGGGAAGCTATTAGCACTGCTGTCTACACACTTAATAGAGTACAATTAAGAAAGGACTCAAAGAAGACTCCTTATGAGCTATGGTATGGTAAAACACCCAATGTAAGTTACTTCAAAATATTTGGTAGTCAATGTTATGTCTTAAAAGATCAAAGAAATGGAAAGCTAGATGCCAAAAGTGATGAAGGTATATTTCTAGGGTATTCCACCAAAAGAAAAGCTTTTAAATGTCTAATCAAGGCTTCTAACAAAATAGTTGAGAGTGCAAATGTAAATATTGATGAGTTTGTAGAAAAGAATGAGCTGAAAAGCACAAAAGAACCAGAAGACTACAAAAAATTTGTATACTGTGAAGATTCCACAACTCTACCTGAGCAACAGTGCATAAATCTAGAACAACAGAATGTTACAATCGACGGTTAGGATGCTGTTACCGATGGATAGGATAATGATTAAAATAATGCGCAAGGTAATGAAGATCGAGCTGAAATGCAAAGAGTTGTACCTATACTTGCAAGATATGTAAGAAGGAACCATCCAGAGGACTAGATCATAGGAGATAAGAAAGCTGGTACAAGAACAAGGAGTAAGTCTTTAAACTCAAATTGCCTAATTTGTGAGTTTGAACCAAAATCTGTCAATACTGCACTAGACAATGAAGAATGGATAAGTGCTATGAATGATGAGATTGAACAGATTGAGAAGAACAAGACATGGTCACTTGTGCCAAGACCAGA
>MU227355.1:2591864-2612481 GCA_018584345.1 Thuja plicata
TCAAAACAAATTGTTTGGTAATTTGATGAATCTCAACAATTGTATTTCATATTGTATTAGAAATAGTATAGTGTGATAATATAGCATGTTTCCATCAATGCCAAAGGGAGAGATTGATGACATGTAATTGATTGAATGTTTGACAATATTAAGTTGAAGATGATGCAAGGTATTAAATCAGTTAATGGTTTGTATTGTCATTGATGTAAACTTGATATCATCTGTATGGTCATATACATAATGAAAAATACTTTAGAGAATCCAAGGAATAAAGGTTATGCTTTCAGCAATGCATAAAAGTCAAGTATTCACTAAGTGACAGACCACACCAACGGAGTGCACACCATCGGTAAAGATAGAGATTAAAGTCACAGTGATGCCCGATGAACAGAAGACAATATTGCCCGATGAAGTAGAATCACATTATTCCTGACGAAAAAGATCTAGTGTTTCCCAATGGACAGAGATCTCGAAGCTAACTAAAGTGACACTAACGGAACTGGTAGTTGTCACCAACGACGAACTGCAGAATTGATTGACAGAATAGAGAGATCAAAAAATGAAAAAATATCTAGCTGGCAGAGCTAAAAGATAGAATTAACTGGTTATTTTATTTTTTTATTCGACCACAATTAAGTAAGTGATTTGTACAGTTGGCAAGAAGATAACTATGAGATAAAATAGGAGTTAAAGCCATAAATCAATTTGGCTGGATTGTTTTTCACGCCAAGAATCAAGAATCAAGATCCCAGAATTAAGGAATATCTTGTCTATTTAAGAGATAAGTATATTTCATTATAAATTAGGTCAATACTTAATCAGATACACAGGGGAGTGAATTGATAGAAGATGCTAAAGAGAAACAGATGAAGGATTAACTTCATGCAGTCCTGATCAATTAAGCTGAGGGAGAGCTAAAGAATTCTGCAGACACCAACAAATAGAAAAACATAGCATCACAAAGCATAAAGATTTAAGAACAAAGGATTTGAAGTGATACATTGATCAGAAAGGTATTGTGCATAAATAGATTTGAATATCTGCAATTCAAAGTTCCATTAGAAACAGGTCATTGTGTTTCAGTTTAACCATTGAAGTATTAAGTCTCTTAACAGAGCAGGACTTAACAGTATTTTGTAATTGAGGTATATCCTAAAAGATTACTAGAAGGTTGACTCATAATAGTAGCACCGGTCTTATGTAAAGCCTATTGACAGTCTAAGAAGGAGGCTGATTCAAGGATGGTAGTAATATTTTGCATAAAACCTATTGATAGTCATAAGACTGATTCAAGGATGGTAGCGTAGATGCCAGATACTTAGTGACAACCTACGTATTGAAAATCCTCTAACAAGGTTGCACTAAACAATGTGTTTGTAACCTTTAATAGGGTTGGCTCCTAACAGGGCTCACTTCAAAAGAGTGAAAATTTGGGGTATCGGTCCCAATGGTTTTTCCCTTAACAGGGTTTCCACGTTAAAATCCTTGTGTTATATGTGTATGGTTTATTATGTTATTGTTTTACATTCTACATATGCATTTATGGATTGACTGGTATACTCTTCATATTTACTGAGCATCGGTAAATATAGTTTACTGCTTATCAGTTATCAAGGAGAAACATGACAGACAAGGTAAACCAACAGACATTTATTTGTTTCATATATGTTTCAAAGGCATGCATCTTGTTGGGACTTAATAATTAGAGAAGTATTGATTAGTGGATTAAATTGGATAAATTTTTGAGGCCATTGATTCACCCCCCCTCTCAGTTATTACTAACACTTAGAATAATCAAGATTAGGGTTTCTTTATTAAATGTTCCGATTGGGGGTCTATGGTTCAGATGACCATTTTTAGGTGATTACACCCATGACCCCTTTCAACACATTTCAACACTAAAGTGTGTCCCAAGGTGTTGTACGACCCCTTGGGACACACTTGAGTATTTTAATGTGTTTCCCGGGGTTACAGAGGGACCTAAGGGGTCCTAGTACACTTTCTCAAGCATTAGGACCCCTAAGAGCCCTCTATGACCCCTTTGGAAACCTTTTGGATGCCTTATACTGGTGTAATTAACCTATATATTAATATGTCCTATATAATATATATTATATATACTATACTTGATTTTATTATATATAATATATAATACCTATCATATTGAATATATATTTTTTACTATATATATTATATTGTATCATATATATATATGAAAGGAAACTAAGTGTGTAGAAAATAGTTCCCTACGCTAAATTGCCGAGAAGAGGATCATGCAAATTCATATTTAACCCTTATCAATTATAGAATGATAATACAATAACATGCATACATAGAAGAATGAGAATGACACAATGATTTACCTTGGGAAAAGCCTTTCGGTAAAAAACCCCAGCACTCCAAAATCTGCACAATGTATTAATCAAAACTATTGTTGCTTACAATACACTTGCAATGCAAGTTCTTTCAGGACATAATCAACACTTGAAGACAAATCTGGCAGCATAACAACATTCCAAAAATAAACTAAATTCACTCTGCGATTCGCAACCCGAAAATGCTTATATCATGCAATTCCCTTTTTAGGGAAACTTCCAAAGATAACCATATTAGGATTTTACCATTCTCCAAAAAAATAGGAACCCCACGCATTACATAAGAGTGTACAGTACTCAACATAATCATTTGCCACATATCTTGCATGTCTTCACCTATCATCAAATCTTTCACAATTATCTCTTACAAATATTAATGACCGTCATAGGAATCTGTCCTAACCATTTCAATCATGATTACCTTACACATTGTCCAAAGTGCCTACATTTGGAAAATAACCTCTATTCACCTAGACCAAGTTTGATGATCCTTGTCATCTTCCAAGTGGAGTGAAAACACAACATGTCTACTCAACTAAATGACAAAACGGATATCAAACTTAAATACATTATTTGCAAACAATTAAATACAAAATAAATAATATTAAATGTAAGGAAATATACAAGGTTGAGACACCTTATTCCTAACTATATATATATATATATATATATAAAGTATATATTATATACAATTTAAACATGAAGATATTATGTGATATATTGTAAAATACATATAAAATAATATATAATGTAACATTTAATATTAATATATATTATATAATATTTAATATATATAATATATAATCTAATATATAATTTTTGATATATAATATATCATATGAAGGATGTAGAAATGGGAGGGAGAAAGGGGTTGGAAAAAAATTAAGAGGGAGAAAGTGGAGGGAAAATTTAAAAATCAAAATTTTGCCGGCATTTTTGGGTACTCAAAAATATCGGGTACCCGATTAGGCTCGGTATTGATTTGTACACCAAACCTACATGTTCAACTCTGCAAATGTCACAAAATCATATTTTTTGCCTGTTTCTCTGAGTTCTAGACTTCGACCATGTAGCTGAATTTTTTTTCTTACCCAAATTTGATAAAACAAAAAGGGTATCTTAAGGAGATTATCAGCTTTCTATCGATATAATTGTTTTCAAACTTTGAATTCGGTAAGTAATTATTAGTTATTTTCTAACTAAGTTACCTCTAAAGTGCAAATTTATATACTGTTTTAAAAATGGCTATAACTTTCAAATGGTATAACATTTTTGAAATCCAAAAAATGCATCACATTCTATGCTTCCCCTACTATAAGGGAATTTTTTTTTTTTTTAAATAATTTTTTTTTGTAATGTTTTCAATGAGTTAAGGTGGTCAGATATGGAAGTTTTTTTATTTTGAAAATGTTGTAGTAGAAAATTCATAATTAATTATTATTTTTGGAATAAAATTACAAAAAAATATGTGTCACATCCGGGCATGAGTCTACTACTTATATATAAAATCTTATAATAAAATATTATCATTTGATTATGATTAAGGTGGCCAGATATACGCCTACTTCTTATTTTTTTCTAGAAAGTTTTGTACTGCTGCATTAAAATCTCTACTTTTCACCAATCATATTAACTTGTTTTCAAAAAAGTCCCACTAGTTTAGAAACTAAATTCAATTTTCTATAGATTCTATTGTTACAACTTTTTGATATTAGGTTGATAGCTAGTTGAAATTTTCACGTCAAGTTGACTAATCCTAATTTACTGATTTTTCATTGCCATTTAAGGGCATAGTTTAGAACCCTCATGATCTTGCACATACAGAAGAGATCTACCTAAGATTGTGAAACCATCTAACACTATGTGTAGAGAGTGTGTTATGGGGAAGCAGACTAGAAGTAGTTTTAAAAGAAAATCTTACTCTATGAAAGGGAAATTGGATCTGGTACATACAAATCTGTGTGGTCCTACAAGAACAAGATCTTACTATGGTGAGAGGTATTTTATACTTTTTGTTGATGACAACATTTTTGGAGGTAATGATGAAATGAGTAAAAGGTTCTCTAAAGAGATGGAAAATGAATTTGAAATGTCAATGATTGGTGAGATGAAATTTTTCCTTGGTTTGCAAATTAATCAGAATAACAATGGTATTTTTATATCTTAAACCAAGTATCTTAAGGAAATGTTGAAGAAATTTGGAATGGAAGATTGTAAACCTGTTGGGACACCTATGGTGACTGGTTATAAACTTACTAATAATGATGAAACTCAGAGTTTTTTCAGACAAAGTACAGATCAATAATTAGAGGTCTATAATATCTAACTCACACAAGACCATATATTTCCAATGCAGTTGGAATTGTGGCAAGATATCAAGCAGATCCTAAAGAGACATACCTGGCTGCTATGAAAAGAATTTTTAGATAATTGAAAGGAACAATAGAGTATGGATTATGGTATGAAAAATATGATGACTTTATTTTACATGCTTATACTGATGCTGATTAGGCAAGTAGTGTGGATGATAGAGAGAGTACAAGTGGAGCATTTTTTCTTGGAAAAAGGTTGGCTTCATGGTTAAGTAAAAAGCAAGATTGTATAGCTCAGTCTACTACTAAATCTGAGTATGTTGTTGCTGCTATAAATTGCACACAGGTTGTTTGGATTAAACAAATGCTGAAGGACATTGTAATAATTTCTGAAGAGCCAGTGGTTATCCATTATGATAACACTAGCACAGTGAATATGTCGAAGAATCTTGTAATGCATTCAAAGACTAAAAATATTTCTATTAAGTATCTTTTCTTGAGAGACAAGGTAGAAGAGAAGGAGATCATATTGGAGTATGTTAGCACAAAGGAACAAATAGCAGATATATTTACAAAACATTTGCCAAAAGATGCTTTTGAGTATCTCAGAAGCATGCTTGGGGTGAAAGCCCCTCCTTATAGTAATCAATTGATGCAGGAATGCATAAGTCCAGTGGCTTTCAGAGATATATCATTTTTTGGACTTGATGTATGGATCTACTCCTCAGGGGGAGTGATCACAAGAATACAACAGAACATATTTGGGTGATTTTGCACCTGGTTGTTACAGACATGAAGATTTGAAAAAGCTACACCTTGCATAAAAATGAAGAAGAGTTATGGCACCCTTTTCCATTATTTTCAAAGGGGGAGAGATTCAATGTGAAAATCCCTACTGTTAGGGGAGAGATATTTTTATGGAGAGCTGTGTTGAGGATATTGAGAATATTGTATTGAGAGAGTACTTTTGGGTTGATGGATTTTCCCATATGTTTCCATAAATGCCAAAGGGGGATATTTTTGGATGATGTTTGAATTGGCTACTACTGATGTTGTTGGCATTCATGTTTTGTCACTGATGTCAACATATGTTTATGTGGAGGAAGAACAGACTAGTTATTACTGTTGATTGATGACTTACGTAAGTGTCTAGATACTGTATGGATGAATTAGAATGAGTGAAGATGGGATATGTAGAAGGATGTATGCTGATCTTATTTCTAAGGTTGCTTGGCTTAATATTTCACATTGGATGAGTTATAGATGTTTTGGTGAAGACTAGTTACTAGACTATGACAACAATGATTAACAGAGCAAGTCTCTGTGTTTTGAGTATATCTTACAAGCGATGATGATTCAGGTTATGCAAGCTTAAGGGATGATAGAAGACATGTTCAGGAATGTTTTTTATGCATCACTAGTCATATGAATATTGATGACATCAGTTGTGGCCTGTATTATGGAGGAGACCTATTTGGGGTCGACTTCAGAGATGTAGCATGCATTGTAGATTGCGAGCGTGGATTACAAATCTTGGATTATAACTGATGTATTGTAATTGATGTATAATTTTTATAGGTATCATGTGTATCTTAGCAAGGGGTTAAATAATTATTTGTATATTGGGAAAGCTTAATTGGCTAACCTAATCAATCATTATAATAGGGTATATATGAGAGATCTTTTCTTTTGAAAAAATGTGTGTATGTATGAAGAGAAGGCGATTGATAGAGACAGAGAAGTGTGGAAGCTATGAGTTTGATTGTCTTCTAGATGTAAAGAAGAGTTTATGATTGGTATACTTTATTGGAACTGACCAAGCAAAGATAGTTGCTATCAGACAGTTCACTGGATTGTATATTTTCTATATACACTTGTGTTTTAGAATGTAAGTCCTTGAGGGTGGCATTAACCTTCTTTAGGAAGTGTGCATGGATAGTGAGCCCACCATTGTTCTTGAATCCTAATAGGTTTTTTCCTTTAACAAGGAATATGCACTGTAATGCTATAATAAGCTCCAAACAGGGCTAAATCTTTTAACATGGATACTATACTCTTAGTACATTATTTGTGGGTGATAATTCCCATTGGGATTTTACCTTTAATAGGGTTTCCTTAACAATAAAGGATTGTGTTATTGTGTTGGTATTTACTGTGTTATCATTTAGATTAAATTTTTGGTTTATAAAGTTTAATGTTTAATAATTTGTCTCACAACTGATTCACCCCCCCTCTCACTTGTGTTGGTAGACTGTTATTCCTAACAATATCTACCACTACAAAGCCACCATAAGAGAGAAACATGAAATACAATTCTAGAGATCCATTTTTAGGGCCTCTCTCCTACCATATTTCACCCCTCTAATTATTTCCAATTATGTCCATCCTAACTCTATGCAAAATTGGTTTCCATTTTCCTTTGAAACTACATAACTACAGGGAGAAAAATTTATAGTACTCACAATAGTATCATGGTGTCACACTTATTAACCTTAACAAACTCTTAGTAGAAATGAGAAACTCAGATAAGAGAATACTGCATATGAAAATATCTTATGGAGTTTGGACTTAATAATGATTTGAATAGAGCACAACATCCCTCTTTATAGGAATATTCTATGGGTATTCTATTAACCAAGTAATTCATTATTAAATAAACACATGATGATAACATATCTAAAATGGAGTCTTACTTGAGACAAGTGTCACCTTTCTATTGCCTAATCCACCCCATTTGCTAGTTTTATGTTTTTATGCATCATTGACTTGCTATTAACCATCGTTAGTTGCATAAGTAAAATCTTAAGTGTATTTGCTCATTGTGACGACCAACCCCTCAACCTAGGCTTCCCAATGAATTATTGGGTTGAATTTGTTGTAATTTTTCAAGTAGATTTAATATTTTCTCCACCAAAAAATATCCTAGCAAGGTCCCCTCTTAAAATACCTTCGTTAAGTCTCCACATTCTTAATAGAGTCTTTAAGTTGTATGACATGTGTACGCCAACCAGGCCCATAGTTGAAGGTATCATCTTCTATAAAGATAGTTTGAAGCCTCAATTATTTGAGGATGAATGATGTGGCATTCATTTTTGTTTTCATTAGCTTATCATTGAAGCTTCTTCCTTCATCCAAGATTTGTCAACGCTTGAATGATTCAAAGGTATCAAATGTGCATTTCCAGATGGTGGGGCTCTTGAGGATTTTTTATGTCAACAAGAATGACTTAGTGGTCAAGCCATGAAAATTCTTCACCAGTTATTTAAGGGTACATGTGGCACCACATACACTAATGAATAAGCCATCATTAAAGGTTTATGCCTTAGTGGAATCCAGGTTTTATGTGAAATAGTCAACTGCAATGAAGACATATGCACCACTAGATGATTGAATATCAACAACGTAGGTTCAATTTTGGGGAAAATATTTGACATAACCAATTTCCTTCACAAAATCACTAGAATCAAGACAAGTGGCACATTGAAAGGACTCAAAGTCAAATATTCCCCCCTACAAATGACCTAGTAATGTCCTCTTTTATGATACCCTTGTCAAGTCTTCCCATGCTTAATAAACTCTTTAAGTTTTGGGCCCTCTGTAAGCTAGCTAGGCCCATTGTTAAAGATATCCTCTTCTATGAAGTCTTGGGGTGTGTTTATGCCGACCAAGCCAATCATTGAATTACCCATCTACAACCAATTCAAAATTATCACAATCAAAATTTATAAATCTCATCATATTCTTAGCATGGATTTAATTTTTTTTTTGTGTAGAAATTATTTTAAAAACTATTAAATTATTATAATTTTATTAAATAAATTTTAATGTTGATATTTATATGAGTTTAATTGTAAAATATTATTGTATGAAGAAAATTGTTCTTTTTTTAATTATTTAAATAATCAGTGTCATTTAAACTATTTTACATTTTATTGCATGATTTCTAACATTGATTTTTATGTATTTTACTATAGAATATCATTCCATCAAGAAAATATCATCAATGATATATGAGGCACTAACCTCAACATTCTTTAGTGGCTATATCATATATGACAGATAATTTAATTAAGTGGTATTCTTATGATGAATATTTTTGGGGTACACTTTAATTTTACCTTGACATTATTAACCTTTTTATGTTGTTTCCAAAAGAATACTAGCAAAAAATCTTTACCTCGACAAATAATATAATTGTAGTGGGATGGGATATTGTATGTAGTGTTTTATCATGTATATTTGTGTAAGTCTATATTTGAGAAAATGGGAAGAATGTTTCAAATATTATTTTATGTAATAAAATGGACTTCAAGTTATGAATTAATTCTATGATTTAAAATTAGAAAAAATATTTGAAATATATTTTTATGTATATATAATTTTATTTTATTCTATATATATAAACGAGAGATATCATTTTTCAGAAGAATAAATATTTTCTCAAGTAAAAATATAATGCATTTGTTAATAGTGGATCATAATTTATTGTGATACTTATCGCAAATGTACTTTGAATTAACAATAGCTTTAGCATTTCTTTTCAAGATGGAAGAAAAATTACAAGCCACATCCATGGTATTGTAGGGGAGACAGGGAATGGAGGTGTCACTCCCAATTGTTGCTGGCTTTGGTAGCGTCCATTACAAAATGTGGCTAAAATTTAAATTAGAAGGGCTTCAACAATAGTTCTTTTCCATCTTGTTTCAAGGACTGCAGACAAAGTGGTCTTTTTGTTGATGATTTTAAACACAGAGAGGAAAATTTATCTCCAAGGTTGGTCTCTCTTTGATTCACCTTGTGCTAAGGATACAAGATATGATCTTCAAGGGATTTGAGATGAGAGAAGCATCATCTGCCAACGATTTGAATGTTTTATTTCAAAATGGCTCCTCAAGACAAAGCTGAAGGAAAATACGTGATGAATATGGACCCTGTGTAGATAGGGTTTTTGGTGCTTCACCTAGGGAAAATGTTGAGATAAAGGGTTTGTCTTGGATGGAACATTTATGTGGGTTTGAGGTGAAGTGAGATGTATCTTGATCATTGGGCTTGGGAAGTAAGACTACAAGCAAGATAAAGAGTAGGGATGTTAGGTTTGTTTGGGGTGAGAAAGAGGAGACAAAGGCAGTAGTTAGCCCCATATTTTGTCTAGGTGAAGAGATTGATTTAGAAATATATGAAAATGAGAAATTTTACTTAGATTTGGGTTTAAATGGGCGATTTAAAGTTTTTTTTTCCATACCTTGGAGATTTGCACAAGTGGATCTCAAATTGTTGGAGCCCTATTTTAGACAGATAAGTCTAGATTTTCCTTGCAGCTCAAGTTTTATTCATAGTGGTTTGAATCAAGAGTGTACAGGATAGGAACAAAATCCTTTGTGACACTCAGTAGAGATGGGAGGATAAGAACATTCTTTTTTTGAAACCATGGCACCCAAATTTTAACCCTACTTCAGAATCATTTTACAAAATTCTAGTTTGGGTAAGGTTCCCTAATCTCCCTTTACAATATTGGTTTCAATCTTGTCTTGAGGTTTTGAGAAATTCTATTGGTAAATTTTTGGAGGTAGACGAAGGTACTCTCAATTTTTTTCACACTACCTATGCACGTATTTTGGTAGAAGTAGATTTGACTAAATTTCTCCCTATGGATTTAGTTTTGAAATCTTCAAGAGGTGAACTGTTACAAGTGATGGACTATGAAGGGATTCCTTTCAAATATTGCAAATTATTCCAACTTGGGCAATTGAGCATTACGACATGTTGAGAGGAAAAGTGAGACCATTCCTATAATAAACCCACCCAACTAGACGTGATTGAGGTGTCAATTCATGCTTGCAATGAACATAACGTGATATGATCTAATTGGTAACTTTCCACTAGGTGCATCTCATAGTTTTTGTATGAACATAAAATTTTTTTCCCTACAAAAATTAACTCCAAGTTTTCAAAAACCAATACAATTTATTGTACAGGGGACTAACATATCCCTATAGGTTCAAATGGATCATGCACAGTTGTCATGGATTGCAAAAACTAGTCTGTCAAAGTTTGACAATTTTGTGCACTTAGGGCACTTAAGGGACATCTCCCATAGGGTATGGTGTTGAGAGTTTTGACATGTGAGGAGGAAAAATAGGATCATGCCTAGGGTAAACCTACCTAACTGGATGCATTCACAGTGATAGTTTGACCCCATGATGAACATTACTCTTGTTGGGCAACATTGTTAAGGATTATGTAAACTATGTATGTTATGTATGATAACTACTATATATATTAGAGATCAATCATTATTTGTTAATTTTATTTAATTTTAACATATAGTGATATATGTGTATCATTAAAATTTGAAAAACATCAAATATTATGGAAACACATATTGAAACATGTATGGAACAAAATATTGAAACAAATATTTTCCAAACACATCAAATGTTATTGAGACATAGTATCAATGACACTCACATTATAAAAACCACGTAATGGTTCCATAAACATAATTGCTACATTTAGAGAGCATAGGGAACAAATTATATCAAAACTCATATTCCATATACGAAACTATTTAATAAGTATGTATGTCCATATACAATATGGCATAAATGTCATCTGGAACAAAGTTTTACAAAATGTGGCATATGCCATCTCAAGATGTCTAGCTCTAAAGGATTTCGTGCAAACAAAAATTTCAAACCACAACTGTTATTATTTAAATTATTAATTTAACTATAATTTAAATTTCAAATTGAATTCTTCTTTGTAGCTCATCTCTATGTCTCCTAGTGCCCTTAGGAGTCATGGAATATGCCCTTGGCAGTGAAGAGATGTTGTCAAGACTAGGAACATGATCCTATATATATTCACAAGAATAAGTTAATAAATCGTCCTATAAATTTGTCGTTGATAGGAACATAAACTTACTAAGGTATTGAATTAAAATAAAAATGTACCTATGTGGGTGTGCCTTCCTCTGGTAGTGTCAGTGTAGTAAAAAAGGATGTAAATCCTTGTCGCTATACCTCCCTTGCACTCGATGTTACCTACAAGAATAAAATAATATCAAGATGCTAGTTAATATAAATTTTAAATAATGACAATCCAAATGAAAAACATGTATAGAGTTCAATAATGTAAACACTAAGTACACAAATACATACCAGTTGGCTATCAAGGCCAAATGAAATGGTTGAGAGGTTGGGCTCTTCAACATGTGTCATGCCCTCCTTAGACATAAAGCCCAGTTAAATAGAGATAGAAAATAAACATTAGTACACTCCAATCATAAGCACAAGCATAATCATTCTTAAACTCTTCATTACCTTTCCCTTCTCAGTGTGCACCATTCCCCCCTCATATTGCACCCCACTGGTAGTAAGTGACATCTGCAAGAGTAAAATAAGATGAAAATGTTAATTAGTATATGATTTAAATGACAAACATGTCTATTGATAAAAAAAATTAAATGACTAAGTATGAAAATATATCCATAGAGCTCTCAAAGCTAAATAAAATGGCTGAGAGTGTCACATCCTTCACCTCTCTCATCTCCTCCTCTTCCATCAACTGAACATATATAGATCAAGTATAAAAACATAAGTGTGCAATCATAATAAGTTAAATAATATAAATATACATTTATAATTATATGCACTAAGAAATTAAAAATTAAGTCTTACCGTAACATGAGGAATTAATGATGGTTGTGCCTCTTCATCTCTCATATGCAAGGACTCTCCGTGGTAGGCTCCAGTATCCGTCATCAAATTTGGTGCAACACCCATATCACCAGTCTCATAATCCTCACCATCAATAGTTTTCTGAACAAGGTCATCATATGGACCCAAACATATATTTTGACATGTGCTACAAGCAAGAGGCACACACATATGTACACTTGAGGAGGATACATCAGTAAAATGTAGAGGTTGCACTAGTGATGCATGTGAGTAACTAGATGGTTGCTCAGTGTGTATGGGCCTAATGGTGTTTGAGGCACCCTCTAAAATAATATCTATATGCTTCACAGAAGGAGGGAGATCAATGAGAGGAGGGGGAACATATGGGCACTGTACAAGTCTATGTTCCCTTTCTCTATTTTTGGGGTTGGCCTTCTCCTACACCCATGAATGATCTCATGCTCCAATAATTGACATGTTTACCCATGAAAAACTCATCATATAATTTTTTTATGAAATAAAAAGGGGTATATGTTGACAGGACTTTGTGATGGCCTCATCAATAGGGAGAGAGTTGTCACTGAGTACTGGGGTACTGACCAAATTTTCTTGAAGAGGTTTATCGGAGAGTGGGCTCTCCTGGCCTCAAAGCACCTAGTAGCTGGGTCATGATGGTGTAGGGGTAGCTTAGTTGGACAAGTGCCTATTTATGTTGAGGGGATAGCTAGTTTTAACTTGTCAAACCTTCCAAGAATTTTAAAAGACATGGGGGGTTTCCTGCAAGCACATTTATTTTGATAAAGAAAATATGAAAAATCCAGGTTGAGGTTAGAATAACCATCTATATATAGTTTAATTATAAATTTTCCAAAACATCAACAAAGCTCCAGATAAAGTACTAAAAGAAAATACCAAATGCATACATTATTATCAATCAAATATACACTAGTATCAGAGTAAAGTATTTTATCTTAATTAATAAAGAACTAGAGTAGAGGACATAAGGAAGCAACAACACAAAATAATTTTATAATTCTAGAATCATAAACAATGTGAAATATGGTGCCAAGAGGGGTTTATCATTCCTTACTTAAATCCATAAATCTAGCATCACTAGTGATTACATTGATGGCTCTAGGGGAACATTAATCCACTGAAACTGAACATAGTAACTAAACTTAAGAGCATCAAGATAGTAATCACTTATGGATAGAAAAATTCATCAATTCGATAACCCTTCCAAATGGTGTCAGGATTATTATTTATAAACAAGACTATCTACATCAAGGCTCCAACCTATACAACCTACTTAAATGCATTAAATTACAATATTTACAGTCGGTACTACTTGCGATGTCATAATCACCTTACTATATATAGTCACTTGAGAAGACAAGACAAGAAATATAGAAAGAGAAGGGTCCAAGAAATTTTCCATAGGGAAGAGCACCCTCATAATTGTAGACATGATGATACATATCAGATGACTTAGGCCATACATCTCATAAATGCATTTCTAGCTCTCGGTCTTCAAGTACCATTCCTATATGCTAGAAATTAAATGCTAGAGAAGTGCCTTGGGAACTGAAATACATCTGTAATAAAATTTCCCTCCTCTATCACTGTCAGGCCACAAAATACTGGCCCCACCTCTAACAAAAATTCTTAGACAATGATCGATCAGCTCCGGAGAAGCCAACAATACAAACCACCATAAAGAATACAAAATTGGAACCTATAATTTCAGGCTCTAGGAGCTTGTGCTCAAATCTCAAAGAACCACACCTAACCAAATCCTTTTGAGGAGAGAGATCCCAAAAGTTTGGGAAATTTATTGACCTATTAACTTTTAATAGGCCTCCAAAATCTAGAGTACACCCTCCTCCTCCACATCCTTCAGACAATCCCAATGGTCAATGACATTCTCAAGATGATCACTGTCATCCCCAACCTTTTATTTTAACTCTAAGGCCACCCTGGTGGCATCATGGGACTTGAGCACCATCTAGGAGAGTCACACCATTATGGTGCTATCAAAATCTCTAGAGGGACAAAATTGTGCCTCGACCACTTCATCAAATTTACTTGGTATGGTATCGAAAGGAGTATAAGTCCCCAAGCCGAGTGGATCAACCAAAGTAATTTCTTTGATAAATAAAGACATCAAGGCCCGGACCACAAAAAGGTGTTCCTCCAAAACCCTTACTAGTTACTTTCTTACCTTGATTTGGAATGCAATTCTAGACTACTGGGTATTAGGGAACCCATATGGCTCATCCCCTAGGATGTCTGTCTCTTCCAAACCTTCCTCCCTAAGGTTCAAAATCTCTCCCAATTTATCCTTCCACCCCTCATACTTTTCTATTTCCTCCTACCACTAAAAAATGATGACCTTCAGCTGATTCATGATGTTTTGTGCTCAAAATAAGCCAAGGAGAGTCTTGAACATGAAGCTCCTTATCACTCCAATCTAATTGGGTATCCATTCATAAATATCCAGTGCTTTATTTTTCATTCTCCTCAACGCATCAATATCATCCTATGGGACCAACGTTCTAGACGTGGATGGTCTAGGGTTCATGGAGGAGAGAGGTTATCTCAATTTTGTCAAGAGCCCAAGGAGGTTCACATTTATAGGCTTTAGCTCCTTCACTTTCTGGGAATATTTCTCATACCATACGTGAATGGTCCAGTTTTCCTCATCTAAGAGATCCAACTCTCCTTCCTGGTCCCTTTTTCCTAGAGGGACCTCTGTAATTATATAATCCTCAATAGCTATCTTGAATTCATTTTTATCTCCCGATGGGGCTACCACTACTGCCACCACATTTCCATCTAGATCCTTCCAAGTAGTATGGAGGATATGAACCCTTCTGGTCTTCTTTTCTATCTGGCCTTCTGCCAACATTTCAGCTAGTGACAATGGGGCCACTATAGCTGTCAGAGCTTTCCTTCTCCAAGATTCCACCAACCTTTGAGGTGGTCCCTATGATCCACCCACCATTTTTCCAAACTTGAAGTGTCCTTGAGTTTTTTTATCATGTTCCTCCATCGATGCATCTTTACTGGTATTATCACGATCATCGCCTGCACTTCCTCTATCTACCTTTGCATCATCTCCCAGGATCACTAGTAAATTTCACCTCAAATTTTGATGAGCATTCATCTTTTTTTGACACCATATTTTTGAACAGACGACCAATATGGGCATCAAACTTTTTTGTCTCAATTTCGATGCCCTAAATTTTCATCATATATTCGACCAATCATTCATTGAGAAAAGGAAGGTGCATGGTCCACAATGATCGTGGATCAAACAACCAACACTTCCATCACCTGTATAGCTCTATCATTGAAAATGGTTGTTAAAGGTTCATCAAAAAATTGACGGACAGGCACACTAAAGATAACAAAGCTCAAGAGACCATAATAGTTGGTCTCTGTCTTTGGTCCATATTACTGAAAAAATGGTTTACATTTCATTAGCTCATCAAATGCGAGGATTTGAAATAATTTAATAGAATATTTTCATGATAACGTATATTATTTAAGTTGACATTACATGGATTTATCTACTCCGCACACTTGTCAACTATGAGGATAAAGATAATGAAGCATCTCCTCTTGTGGCCTGCATTACTCAAGCCATGGGTAGGATGCTTATTTATTGGTGTCTTTGCAATCAAAAAGTGTGGGAAATAGATAAATTTGTGAAGTGTCAAAGTAAAATAATGTACATTATACATGAAAATATTATCTATTAAATTCTTTCAGATCACCGCATTTGATGAGCTAACAAAAGGTAAAATGTTTCGTCAATCGTATGGACCAAAGATGGAGACCAAATATTATGGTTTCTTAAGCTCTTCTATCTTTAGTCCTAGCTACTAGGTAAGGCTTGGAAGACTTATACCTGTCCATAATCGAGAATAGTCATTGCCTTGCCTTTATGTACACTGCACAGTATCCAATATATTTCTAAAGATGAAGAGAAGGTAGAAAATATGAATGGATAAAATAAATGAAAGATACAATAATATTACCTTTTTGTTTACCTTCTTATGCTTAGATATGTGGCATCATCACTAAGTTCAACTTGTATACTTTCCTAATATTCTAGAATTTTGTTTAAAGCCTACTTGTTTATGTTCATGTATCTTGATGCTCTATTGTCCACATGTCATTGCACACTAGAAATGATGTTACTAGATAGAAATAACACCATGAGGAAGGCTATGTTGAGCTTGGATGAAAGCCCATACAATTCTTAAAGCTTCTATTCTCTTTGCAAAGTAGTTATGTCATTGCTTGTCCATCCATTTCTTCTCAAGACTTGAGCAGTATACTAGCCATTCTTGTGGCATTTGTAACAATGACTCAAGTCTTTCTTTTCCTATTGAAATGAACTAGAATCCCCCCATCCCCGTAGAAACTTATAAAGTCTCCCATTCTTAGAACCCTTATTTTTTTCTTGATGATAGCTATGTTTTTTACTCTCTTCCACTCTGGTTGAAAGTCTCAAGTTTGATCTCACATTAGATAAAATAATTCCAAAATTCTTCAGAAGTGTAAAGCTCTCATGAGTGCACACAACCTTGAAAATCATATCCCAAGGTGGAGAGAACCTATTTATAGCTATGAGAACTAAATCATAATCCACCAGATTCATCAGCAATGAGTTGATATTAAAGCTTATTGATCTTCATAAGGTTCGTCAGTGTGTTTGAATTGATCTTCATAAGGCTGGTCACTGTGAATTATTTTCATTTAGTAGTATCTTGTGTGAAATGTTCACACTCCAGTATACAATGACCAAGGCATTTTATATTTTTGTTACTGTCTTCTCCTTTGTGATGTGAGGGATCAAATGGCTCTTCATTGAATCTAGGATGATATTTACCATGGATGAGATTTTGTTATATTTGGCCAACTAAACAAGGTCAGTAGAGCTACAAGCATAGTCCTAACATATGCAATCTGCATTTTTTTGTGATGAACAAAAAATAACCCTCTAAATGCTTTCACAGTTTGAGACTAAGACTAGTCATCCTTCAGCATTTGGAACACAATAAAACATAGAGATTAGCTGAAAATAACTCATATCAATAGCCTATAATAGGTGTGAATCAACACTCTAATCAATGGAGTACTTAGGGAATCCCACCCTACAACCTCTCACATGTATCGATTGTTTTAATCACTAAGAAATGGTATTACACCCACAAAATTCCTCCAACAACTTCGACTCATAGGTAGTAGCACTTTTCATACATGGATTGGAAGATTTCATATTACACAATCAGATACCATGTTAATTTTCAAACCATGGTAAGTAGATTCTGAAGTCAAAGAATTTAGTGCTGAAACTTGATAGTTTAATACATGAAACCTTAATCAAAACAAAAAACTCTAACTATGCTTATCTATAAAGAAATACTGCTGAAAATGTGAATATTGAATGCATTGTATTAAACTCTCAATCCTGGAACTCTCTTCTCATTAAATATGCAAAGAGATTTAGTATTTTAATTTTTAGATAAGAGATTTCGTATGCATCATGATTAAAATAATAAAATTAGAACATGTGCTCTTTAAATAGATAAAGGCATGAAGAATCTAGGAGAAACTAGATGAATTGTGAAGTAAATCTATAATGTCCCCTTTTTGGGATTTCCCTAAATCTTGCCTTAAATCATAAATTCCATTCAAATAAGAAATGTAAGATAGTTAGAAGTATACCTTTACCATTTAAAAATGCCTTTTTATAAGATAAACCCTGATTTAAGTCCTGCAACCATATTAAACTATATATATATATATATATATATATATACACACACACACACACATATACATGTATATATACATGTATACACACACACACACATATATATTGTTGGGATTAATAGGAAGTATGTACTGAGAGGGGAGGGGTGAATCAGTACCTCTAAAACTTTTGTATCCTTTAATCAATTAACCTTTGTAATCAATTGTATATCCATTCAATCTAATCTATACTATCTTGATGTGAGTTATACCAATTCATAACATTAACATACATGTGAATCATTCATAGAAACATTCATGAAAGTAATTGACACATAACACAAGATGTGATATCGCAGAAAACTCCTGTTAGGAAGTAAAAATTGCGGTGGGGATGACACCCACAAAATCTTCACTATCTGCAGATTGGAAGGGGCTGGTTAAGGCTTACAATTTGATCACTTCTAATGATCTAACCTATTAAGAGTATCGGTGGAGACTTGTTAAATTCTACTTTGTTAAGAGCTTTAGAAACACTGTTAAGTGTGCACTCGGTTAAGAGATTTGTTGTTGGACTGTTAAATCCACCTTCCTTGAAAGGATTTTTACACTTTGCTCCACTTGTTAGAATGATAGAAAATTACAAATTGACTTGGTAAATGCAATCTCCTATTTTTGATACAAATCCAATTTAGTTTACATGAAAAAGATTATCACCTAATTATGATTGATTAATACCTCTGATTATCGGTTTCCTCTGTTCTTGGTTCTGCTAACCAAATCCTCCTTTTGTTGTTCTTGTTCTTGAAAACTATCAATCTAATCCATAGATGTGCTCGTATGCTTTGTTCATCTTCTCCTCTATGTTCACATCATCGATTTTTTTCATCATAATGAATGATTGCATCATCTATTTATAGATGGATTGACTTCATTAAGTTTCAAGAAAAATAATGTTAACTCTAAGATCAAGTTTACAACTTGTACCTAGATCTCCTAGTCTATGTGTTTTAAATCAGTAAGACTAATTAAAGAACTTACATTAATGTTTCTTGTCCCTAAAGAAATGGATTCAAAAAAAAAAAATCCTATAAATAGAATACACTTTCTTTATCTGACATGGAAGTCAGATCCACTTTTTGTGGGCTGCAATTGACTTTCAGTTCTGTCTGTCGGTCATGCTTGACTATCCTTCAGTTTTGTTCTGTCAGTTGCACTTTAACTATTCATTAGGCTGCACTATATCCTACATGTTAGATTCCTCTGTTGGGTTCCTCTTTATCTTTTTGATTTGCAATTTCAGTTTACACACTAAGTTGTGTCATCGGTTCTCTTTGTACTTAGTCATCTTCAATGATCTCTATCATCTGGTCTTCGATTTTCTCTGGTCCTTTGTTTCGGTGTAGGCTTACCAAAAGTGATGTTTGCATACTAATGGAAAATTAATGTCATCAATCTCCCCCTTTGACATTAGTATCAAAAATTGATGTGTAAAATACTAACAAAATGTTAAGTATATACACCATATATGATCCTTAGTCATTTAATGACTCCCCCTATGTATATGCCGATATATCTGTACATATGATATCTTTTTCTTCTACATATCATTTCCCCATATGAATATATATAATTTTCTCTTTTTTAACTATACCATATACATATCATATTTACCATTTTCTCATATGAATGAATGAATGTACATATCATCATTTTCCTCGTGTGTATTTTGTACTCATATAATTTTCCCCCTTTTTTATATTAAGGGAAAAGGTCTCTACCTTAAAGATTATCAAAAATATGGGAATGTGAAGACTTCATGTCTTCAATCATTTTCTCCCTTTGTTCTTTGAGGTTCTCCAGAGCTTTGTGCTTGAGTGTGATCTTGGAGTGCATGTCATAGATGCTGTCTACTAAAGACATCTCGGGAGTTCCTATAAGTTTCCTTGCTGAACTAATGTGTTGTTGGAGAAGTGTTAGATTCAGTAGAAGTTGATCTTGGAGCTTAGTTACTTCTTCCCTAAAGTGTGTTTCTATTAGAATAGTCCCAAAGGATAACTGAGAGGCGGGGGGGTGAATCAGTTATCAGCTAATTAAATTCTTTTCTCTTATTAATTCTAGAATACAATAAAGTAAATGCACATTCAGATAACACAATAGTCAACACCAAAATTTGGTTATGGGAAAACCAAATGGTAAAAACCCTAGTGGAATTAACACCCACAATGAACTATACTTGTTTATAATAATCCCTGTTAGAAGATCTTGCAACCCTGTTAGGAGTTGTTCTTTACAATGCAATAAGTATAGTGACCTGGTTAAGGGTCTGACCCTTTTAGGAGTCTTTTACAAATAACCTTGTTAAGGGTGAGGACTCACTGTCCAAAATCTCACTACTTCAATGGTGAAGGCTACAACCTTCTATAGAAAAGATATGCACTATATCTGATGATGAACTGTAGAGTATGTTAGTAATAACTGAGAG
>MU227355.1:2648514-2689634 GCA_018584345.1 Thuja plicata
TATATATATATATATATATATATCTTCATTAGGGTTAGTAATCACATATATTAATATAAATGCATTTAATTATTATAATGTAGTAGATAGATCCAATCACAATAGAGTTTGAATGAAGGAGCATGATAGGATCGACTAAAGCAATCTTCACACTAAGCTGAAGAGTAGATATGACGTCCCTGTTGGACCTAAATGGTAGGCACATTAGATAGACATCATGGGGTGGTCTACTTATTGGGATGGTTGTATCTACATACCCTATCCATGTTTCTTTATTCATCCTCTTTGAGAGCATGATGGGTTTCAATGAACGACTTTCCTTACCAACCAATTCACACTATGGAATCCCTCAGAGAATCATATAAGAATTGTTTTTTGAATGGATCAATTGTTCTTCTTGATGATTCGATGATTAATATAGATCAATTGAATTGGTGGAAGAATAGATTGTTGGTCTATTTGATTGATTCTCATTTTATTTTTGATGGATGATTGAATTATTTCCTTTGATTTTATGATTTTCTATATTAGTGAATAATGATTGAATGATTGTGTAATTCATAGAGCGATGAGGGATGATTGAGTGAGTGCTGATTTGATCTATTGGTGAGTGATGATAGATAAGTGATTCTTGAATTTTTGGAATGATTTCTCCTCTATACTTAATTGATAAAAATTGTCACCACCTTTCATAAGAATTGAGTCACCAGTTTTCATTATTGCCTTTGAAAATAATATATTATTCCCCCAAATTGATCTCCCTTGGATGTCCTTGTCAAATGAAACCTTCTCCGCTATATATCTTCCAATGTGAGGGAAAGTCACACCTTTTCATCATGTCCCCCCCTTGCAAGGGTCACAACCTTTTACAATTACCATCCTTTGAAAGGGTCACAACCCTTCATCATTTTGGCCCTTTGGGAGAGTCCAAACCTTTTATACTTACCATCTTTTGAGAGAGTCACAACTCTTTGTCATTTTTTCCCTTTATAAGAGTCACAACCTTTCATAATTATGACCTTTTGAAAGAGTCAAAACCCTTTATCATTGCTGGCCTTTGAAAGAGTCACTTTATTGCTTTGAGAGATTAAACAGTGCTTTGCAGTTGAGTTGGTGTTTGAATTTGTGCACATTCTCAACTTCCTTGCTAGGTTGTGAGTGTTTGTGGTCCATGAAAGCTTCATGGTTTGAAGAGAACCTCCTATGCCCCTCTTCCTACATTTTCTGGTGTTAAGGTAGGTCCTTTGACTCTCCTTCCTTTTTGTTTTGTTTGTTTTTTCTCTACTCTTTCCTTTTGGTTTTGTCTTTATTTTGTTTTGTTTTGTCTTCTGGTTTGTTGTTGCCTCCCGTTGGTGGGATGGCTCCATAGGGAGGTTGTTTGTCTTCCCCGTGTTGTGTTTTTTCCTATAAATAATGTACATTCTTGTAGATTTTGTAAATCCTCATAATTTCTTTGTAAATTGTTGTAGCCTATTTGTAAATTGTAGATAGTCCTTAGGATAGGGTCGTTCCTGTAAATTGCATCATTCTTCAGCTTCCCTTATGAATCTGGTATGTACATTGTTGTGATGACCCTTCCTAGGGTGATCTTGTTGCACTCTCCATGTTATATAACTCAGATTTTGAGCTCGCCCATATGGTGTCTGCCAGGTTTGAACTCGGCATCTTGCCTGTTCAAGCTATAGTGGTTTTCTCTCTCCTCTGTCATTTCATCATTGATGGAGGGATTAATTTCCCCATGTGCAAGCACTCAAAATTGGCCCAAGTGGCATTCATTCCCTTGCATGTTAGGAAAAATGTCGCCTTTAATTCCATTAATCCCTTTATTGCATGACCACGTGACATCCCATGTCACCCTAGTATAGCTAATTATCGGTCATGTTGATAATGATCAGTTTTGAGGACTTCGGGTCCCATGTTCCCCTTTGACCTTCACTTCATTCACCACATGAGCCAGAATCCCTAAAAACCGCCCTAGGCATTGATCAGATTCCAAACAAGTCATTTCATTTAATATATTTTCAGGGTTTGATGCAAACTAACACCTTTCTAGGAACATATGCAAGGTGGTGATGAAATCTCCATAGCCCAGAATTCTATTATGTTTTATCCATATTGATGGTTGTCTGGTCTTCTAGGTTGCTGATAAGTTCATAGATCCATCATGTCTGAAGCATCTTCTCCTCCCGGGAGCCTGGAACTCCTAGCCACTTCAACCAAGGCAGCCACCAGGACCAAGGCTGAGAAGGCCTTAGAAAATCTTCCACTAACCGTGAAATATTTGAAGGAAGGAGATATTCTGTGATCTAAAGTAGATTCCATGTTAAAGATGTTCATCGACACTAGTGTTAGAGCATGGGCCGAATTATAGGCCTTAGTAAAAATGATGTTTATTTAGCGCAAGGCTAACAATCTAATGGCAAAAAATGTGGCCACCTCCAGATTCCTCAAAGTCATCTTCTTCCCCTGCTTAGTGTAAGCTCCAAAGCTTATTCTTACATTGGTAGAATAGTACAACACAATCATCTCGGTTGTCATTCTTACTACTTCTCTTCCCTTGGGCTACCCAACACCCTTAGTGTCTCTGGATGTTGCAACATTCACTTTAGGAATAGGAATCCCCCAGTTCTCCAATTCTACTATTATCACTCGGGCCTTGGCATTGCAAGAGTTTGAAAAGGTTTTGTAGATGACCCGACAATACCTTAACACCAATTGGCTCATGACCCCAAGGAAAGATTATAAAAAGATGAAGTTGGAGATCCCTTGCATAGAATTTAAGGAAAGAATACAAATGGGGATCATCTCCTTATGCAGGGTCTTCAGAAAATCTCATGCTCAAAAATTTTCAGCATGGATGTATTACTTCCTATTTGGCATCTCCACCGCTGGACAAACTTTTGATTGGACAACTATTATTTCCAATCAAGTGGACTTCTAGGTTGTCAAGGTCACCCAGACCTCAAAGTTCCACATGACTTCATATGTTTTGTGGGGACTAGCACAACAATGACACATGACCTAGTGTTTAGTCACTATCAGCATTCTCAGGACTAACAAGGGCCAGAATGCTATGTGGGACCATTTCCCACAAATTCAATGGGAAGCCAGTTTCCCTAGTTTTTCTAGGGTAAACAACACCTTTTTTTACTACAACATTCTTACACCCACTCAGGATGCCAGTTATCAGATTTAAAAGGAGGTGATGACTCTGGCTAGTTCTTATGGCCATTACTTCATCCAATTTCAACAACAATCCTACATTCGGGTGACCAAATTCTCCATAAAGCCCTACCTATTGCCCAAGAATTGTGGGGATAGGATTATTCTTTTGGAGTTCTGCAGGAAAATCCTGGAACTCCACACATTCTTTGCATTGAATAAAGTTAGCTCCATTCCTTTCCCGATCACCTGCAGGAACTAAACTTGTAGCCTTGCAGTGGTGAAAGAAGCTGAGAATGAATTAAAATATCTGGGGATAGCATAATTTTACTTGGAGAAAAAGAATTTTGATCCACTGGATAAGATAGCTTTGGCACTACCCCGGGTAGTGGAATCCCACGAGCCTCACATGGAGGATTTTTGGGCAGACTGCCAGGATGATTTTGAAGTCTAGAATTGGCACTTTGTCAGAATGAAAAAAGGTATGATGAAGCATCTTAAGCTTCAGACCTTTCCAAAGGACTTTTTAGATACCAGGTCCATAGAATACCCATAGTACAAGGCTCAATGAGTGGACAAGATGACTCTCCCTCTGGTGGAATGGGACACCCCAGAAATCCTAGCAATTAAGGACATCACCCATGATGTGATTGAACATAGTCATGCATATTTTTAGAAGGTATATCTGAAGAGCACCCGCAGAGTTGGCTCATTTTTAGAGGGGTCCACTTCTAGATCTGGAACTTTCGGGCAAGGCAGGGACAAAGGAAAAAGGAAATTTGGTACCCCGGCCCAGGTTCCATCCACAATTTTAGTTCCCATTATGGAACAGGTGCAGACTCAGCTGGTGGTGTCCCAACAGCTGAAAGAAGTAATAGGCACCTAGCCTGGCCTGCTAATTACTCTAGCAGAATCTTCCCTCCCTTCTATTTCCCCTTCACTTGCATTGCTTATGGTCCAGGAAGTAGGGACAGGAGTGGAGGATTAAAGTGTGGCAATTTTGGATGTTGGACCCCTGCTAGTGACAAGGAGATAGAAACAAAGAACAAATATCCCTCCACAAAGAATAGATATAGATCTTGGGATGCCAGATATCCCCCAGGTGGATGTTATCCTACACTCCCTTAAACTAGATAATCCCCCAAAGACCTCCCCTTCACACGATGATTTTGATGACATCTTTGGGACTGATGAACTTGTAAATTTATAGGGAGAGATAGGGAAAGCGGTGAAGGAGATCGCTGTACAGGAAGTTGAAATAATCCCCGATGAAGGGGAGATACCAGAGAAGGAAGTTGCCATGGAAAAAGAGGTTTGGGTAGAGAAATAAAAAGAGCAAGAATAGGTGGACATACTTGATGTTCAAGAGATACCAACTGTAGGGACCGAGTTAAGAGAAAATAGGCAAGTGCAGGATGAGCAGTCAGTTTTGGCTGAGGGAATCGAACCTACAGGAGTAACCGTAACCCTAGCTACCATACTCCAGACACCTCCAATCACCTAGGGTAGTCCTTTACCCTAGGTGGTAAAATTTGGCAAGGTGATCCCTATAACACTACATTCAGATCTAGTTCATACACCTTCACCACCTCGAGAAGATAGGCCAACGAAGGAAAATGTCTTGGTAGAGGATGTCGGAGAACAACAACAACATCAAAAAAATGAGAGGGATAACACTGGAAATATAGATGTGGATTCCACTGATGCTGCTAAGGAGGGGAGCACTGAGGCAATTGATACTGATACCACTAAGGTGCATGGTGCAGGTGATTCTAGGAACCAAGAGAAAGAGTCTGAAGAGACTATAAATGTCGGGGAAGAATAGCTAGACCCAAAAGAAGACCCAAACAATTAGGCCCTAGTAGCAAGACCGCCCCTGCCACCACAATGGTTGGGGGAGTCGAAGAAGAGAAAGGCCCTGGCGGTGGAAAAATCCCATCTCTCCCTGGCTGAGATGATGGCCCAGTGTCAAGGTATTCCCAAGCCAAAGAAGGCCCAGACTCTCCATTCCATTCGGACTGGTCCAGGTGGAGATACAGTCGTGGTCATTGCAACACCTCCCCAAGACAAAGAGGAAGCAACAGTAAGTCCTATAAAATATACAGTTACAAAGGTACCTCTTGGGAGGAGAGACAAGTAGGGAAAATTGGACCTGCTAAAGGAGGCTAGCTGGGCAATTGAGGGCTGATATGATAAACAAGCCCAGAGATTGAAAGAGGAAAAGGAAAAGAATGCAAATCTCCTCAGGATTCTAATAGAGCTAGCGCAACCATTAAATGAAATTCCTCTAGAAGCTTCTACATCCAGAACACCACTCCCATAGGGTGACATGGATGTGCTAAGGAACATGAAGAAGAAAGTGCATGTAGTGGATGAGTGGGTAGCCGACCAGGTAGGAAATTTCTAGCATTTCTTAACAAAAACACTCTCAGACTTGTATACAGCTGATAACATCTTGCACCAGGTTAAAGGTGTCATTTCTCTATGGGAGGGAGAAACCAAATAGTATGAGGCATGGATGAGTGAGTTAGGAGAACTCATGAATCTCAGGGAGGAACCCATCGAGGAGATGGGTATTTTAGGGGATGAGCCTTTCAATTTTCTCTGGGTCCAACACTCCAAACTTGATCTCAAATTGGAGATTAGAAAGAAACTGGTAGCAACTTTGAAGGACAAAGTCACGGGAGTAGAATATTCTTTGAATTTATATAAGGCTTTTGTCACAAGGGTTTTGGAAGTCGATCCCTTTAGTATAGATACGTGTAGTCCAGTAGACTATGTTGTGGGGAGGTTTGATGAAGTGATGGAGTCATGGTATTGGTCCTCCTAAGATTTTGACAGAGAAAAAATATCACGCTCATCCTACATGATGCTCCAGGCCCATGATGTAGCAAAGATGGCTGCAAAATTTAAGGGAAACACCCTAGCTATGGGTGAGCAATTGGAGGTGGCCAAGTTTCACCAAGCGTGCATCAAGGGCATTGACAAAGAGGGAATTCCCCAGCTTTTAGAATCATTCAAAATATACAAGGCATAGTAAGGCTCTTTAATCTCTAGTGATTTTCACCAGTAGAGAGTTGGTAAATTCATTATTCATTGAGCATAAGCTCCTAGACTCTAGAATTCTAGGTCTGCAATTTTGTATTCTTTCATAGTGATCCACATCTAAGTTCCCAAAGCCGATCAATAATTATCAAGAAATTAATAAGGGGTTAGCAGGTAGGTGATCTCAATAAGGCATGTTAGATGAAGGGATGGCTCTAACAGATGATTCTCCTAAGGTGCCACTCCTACATTAATTTCTTGATGTGCATTGAAGATAGTGAGCCAAATTCCACATTTATGAGGCATGTTGCCTCGAATACTAGGAAGATCAAATTTTCTTTGTTAATACCCCAACACTCTTTTCTATGCCAATTCTTCCAACTTTCTCTTCTTGTCTTCTTCCTCTATCTTGTTAGACCTCTGCACTTTGTGAGGTGATTGTAAGTGGTGCAAGTAGTACCACCTACAAGATAATGTATTCTATACATTGAGTGTATAGTTAGATTAGGTTAGTTTTAGGTCAAACTATGTGTATAAATAAGAAGTACGACCTCATAACAAGGGTCAGAAAAATTGATAATTTTGCAGTCTAGCAAGTAATAGAAGATAGATTTTTCAGTAGTTGTAGGAGCTCAATGCTCAGTCATTCTTGATAGTTTAGAATGCTCCCTTGGAGCCATGGATGTATTCACCAGTGATGCTAGAACCATTTGAGTTAATGAAGAAGGAAGGAAATCTTATGGTTGTGTCTTATGTGTTGTTCTGATCTTTGCAGTTAGTGATGCCAGTTTGTGATGTATGCTTCTAATGTCCTTTTCTCTAATATTTTGTTTAGATTAATGATCTCATTTCTTCTTTCTATTGAATATGAATGAATCATGGGTTCTATATGTATTCAATATTTAGTATAGTTCTTACATCAGAGCATCGTTGATATTTGGAATATATTGCATAACTATAAGTAGAAGTAATAAACTCTAACTCTGGTCTATCTTTTGTAATTTATTTTGTAAATATAGCATGCTTTCAGGAAACCTTGACCCATTACCGAAATCCCAAAAGAAGATGAGTAAAACCAACTATCCCCTCAAATAAACAGTCACCTACCACACTTAGCTCCCCAACACCATCAAGACCCGATAATTAGGTGCTTGGAGGCCTGGAGAATTCATTCTCCGGAGAACCTCTTCAGGAAGAGTTGGCTGGTACCCTGGTACCCGATGATAACTTATCACTATTGGCAGAACCGGTCACAAATTCCCATCAAAAAAAATTGGTGCTAGAAGGAGGGCATGAGCTCATCTCCCTTGGAAGATTTTGACTTCACACCGCCTGAGGGTTCCCTAAGCCATAGTTTTAGGAGCCAATATTTTAGTGGGATAGGGTCATTTTCATTCTTACATTTTGAAAGAATCCTTTGATCAGCCCCAAACCCTGAAAAGTTTGTTGAACTTGAGCCTCCTTCTCAAAAGAAAAGGACCCCACAAGGAAAAAAAACATCCAACCTTATCTGAGACTAACATTCAACCTAGCCAAAATCAAATGGTCCCAATGGTTACCTACTTTTGTAATACTGGGTCCCCAATGGGGCAGTTCCCCGGTGCTACCAACAATTTTCCTCTGCATTTGGAGAATATTTGTCCTAAGTATGAGAATCTAGGCCCACAAACTATAGGAGAACACCTCCAGGGCTATAAGGATTCCATGAACCGACACTGGATACAACATCAAGATGTTGTAACCTGGATGTTCCCTCTATCCTTAGGACAAAAGGAATTAAATTTGTACCTCAATCTGCCGACCAATTCCATCAACAGTTGGAAGGATATGGAAGACGCCTTCCTAGAATCCTTCCATGTTCACATGGATCCAGTGTGGTCCCACAACTAGTTTATCTCCATTAGGAAGGAACCAAATAAACCCCTTGCCATATTCAACCATCGATTCCAAGGTGCCTTGAAGTGGTGCACGGGCCCCTTCATCCCATCCACTGACGTAACCATCTATACATACTTGAATGCTCTGTACCCCATTGTTTCCACTCTCCTCTAGAGAACCACCACCACAAATGACTGGGATACTCTTGTGAAAGTTTACAACTTAGCCCTGGAGTTGTCTCACAATTTGAGCAAAGCTCTCGGCAAGATTGGACAAATCCTACCATTCAACATGATACCCAACAGAACTCCTTACGCTAGGGGATACAACCCCAATCTAGAAATGGGTGCCCCAACAATGGCCATGGGCCCACTACCAATACAACAATAGGCCTGGTACATATACCCATCTCAAGCCTAGATAATACCAGGTTCTAGAATTTATTCCCTAGAACTAGCTACAGCAAATGTAGAAACCTATGACACAACCCTACAGAGTACCTCTCTTCCAGTCATCCATGGTTGGAGGATTTCCATCCTCGACTCTGGGAGCTACTACCACTTTCCCCGGGAACCCACCACAACAATCATCACACTGTGACACAACTACCCAACTATCCACTGAGGTTGAATCCCTCTGGCAATTGGTGTCCTCCCTAATGATGGACATGGGACAACTGAAGGTGGGGCCTTCCACTAGTCATAACTCTAATTCCCAGAGAGGGAATGTTTTCTCTGGACAATAAAATACCAATTTTGGAGGATAGAACTACAACAATGGAACATCAATGCAAATGTTGGAGGTCCTCCTCCAAACCAGAACACCACTCAGGGTGGTGCTTGACCCAGTCATTCTGCACATCTTGCAAAATTCCACCCCCTAACCACATGGTATAGACTGCATGACACCGACTCTTATTCTGAGGTGAACTATGCCACGCTCGAGAAGATCATCATAATCTCCCAATTAGACAGACAAAAACCTATCAATCCTACTCCCCTAGAACCATCCATGTCAGAGCCTACTCACAGTGCCTTCACATGTGAGACTCTCTTCTTCATGTCAGATGAAGAGGATGAAGAATAATCTGAATTATAGGGGTTCTTTGATGAATTTATCCCAGCCTTTGAGGCCAACTCCTTCACCAGCCTGCAAAATTCCTACAACACTCAGAGTCAGGTTGGTAAAGGGATAGCTTACACACTAGTGCCTCCCAAAATTACCCCCCAGGATAACACAAATAATTTCTCCTTCCCTCTGAAAGGACATGACTCTAACCAAGCCAAGGATCCGACTGGGGGAAGTCAAATTTACCTGGGGGGACAGTTTGACATCACTAAGGTGTTAGAGAACACCACCACCTTCATGAACTTGATGGAGGTTTTAATGAATTGTCCCAAGTAGAAGAAATCTCTTCTAAAGCTCTTGGGAAACCCACAATCAATCAATTGTCCACCAAAGACTCTCACATTTGATGATGCCAACTCAATTATCTTTCGGGGAAATACAGAGGATCCTCCCTTCCTACTAGGCTTGAATATTCATGGGAAGAATCTATATAAATACCTGGTTGATTCTAGTGCTTTGGGAAATGTCATGCCCTTATCCATATGTTAGAAGATTGGACTCACTCCAACTCCATCCAAAGGTGCAGTAGTCCAATTGGACAAAACTATTGTGAAAATGGTGGGTGAGCTAAAGAATGTCCAGATTTAGCTCATCCAAGACCCCTAGATATCAAGCACAATAGACATCCCAGTAGTGGACATCCTATGGGATTTTGTTAAGTCAAAACTAGTCAAAGGTCCTTAATGGGTACTTCTCTACAAACTTCTCCCATTTGTGGCTCCCCAGGAAGGGGAAATCAAACTAGATCTGGGTAGAGAGAAAACTTAGAATGAAACAAGCCCTCAATGAAGTCAGGAAGGTGAGTGAAATAATTTTCTCTATATCATCACCTGGGGTATATCGACCCCTAGAGATCCTCACCTTTGAATTTACTCCTAGGGAAGATCATATAGTCACTCAAAGATTCCAAGACCTAGATGAGAAATTGAAAAATGAAGTAGACTTGCAGGGTAGCCTGGCAACTCCAACCACTCTACTATCTAACACCTGGTGTGGGGTACATTATAAAAAGTATTCTGAGATAGAGTGTGAGCCTTTCATGGTCTTTGATACCCACCACATCACCAACCTTCTAGAGTGGAAATGCCAAGTAGGGTTTCCCAGACCAAATGATCCACCCAACGATACACTTGGGGTGCTGACTGTCCGGGAACCTGAACCAGAAGCTTCTTTGGAAAAAAATCTTACCCACACACCATTAGTACTAAATTAATCACCTTCTAACCATCCCAAAGTCAATCCAAATGCCATTTCACCTTCCCAGTCCCAGAAAATGAACAACGACTTATGGATCCTAAAGTTTGACGGATCCTAGTCTAAACAAGGTTGCGAGGCTAGAGTGGTACTAATCAACCCACGGGGGAAATCCTTCCTTGCATCTTATAGGCTATAGTTTAACTACACCAATAATGTCATAGAGTATGAGGCCTTGGTCCTCAGACTCTTGTTCACATTAAGAAAAGGGATCACCCACCTCCAGGAAATGGGTGATTCAAAGGTGATAGAAATTTTTTTTTGGAGCCAATACATGTGTCATGACAAAAGGATGGCCGCCTACCGCAACTGGGAATGGAACCTAATTGAGGAATTTGATAATTTTGGCATTGAGCTTATTCCTGGTAAATGTAACTATGTTCCAGATTCCCTTGTCATGTCCGCCAGCACCCTCGAGCTGATGGCTGGTTCCCAGCTCTGGAAGTTTTCCTATGGAAATGGTCCCCACCCCATCCATCCTAGATATTATTACACACTTTTAGGTTTTTGAGGATGACCAACATATTCTAGCCTTCATGGCCAATGTTGGTGTCTTCAAAGATCCAATAGTGGAAGAAAGAGATCATGACGATACCAGGCAGGGTGAAGAAGATGATGGGATCATCGACCTACCAACCAACACCATCCCAAAGGGGATGGTAGCTCTAGAACGCATCTTTGATTTGGACACTTGGGGCTGAGATAAGATATCATCCTCCTCTGATGGAGGAAAATTTGAAAATTTTAACATCGGCAAGGCCGATGAAGAAAAAATTGTACATATTGTTACCTCCTGCTCCCCAGAGGAGAAGGAGAAGATTTTCGCGGTTCTCCGAGAATATATTGATGTTATTACCTGGGGGTATGAGGATCTTAAAACCTACAACACATCCATCATGACTCATACCATCCCCCTAAAACTAGATGCCAAACCCTTTTAATAAAAGCAAAGGCTGGTAAACCCATTGATTGAGCCTCTAATTCATCAAGAGGTTCAGAAACTACTATCATCCCAGATTTTCTTTCCTATCTGGCACACAACATGGGTTTCCAACCTCATCCTGATGCAAAAGAAGAATGGTGAAATCTTCCTGTGTGTGGGTTTTCATAATTTAAATAAGGCATCTAAGAAGGACAATCACCCTCTCCCCTCATTGGGTGAGGTATTAAAAATTGTTAACGATTCCCAAATGATGTCTTTCCAAGATGGGTACTCCATATATAACTAGGTTACGGTTAAATTCGAGGATAGAGATAAAAATATGTTCACCACCAAGTGGGGAACATTTTCATATCAGAGAATGCCCTTTGGTCTGATCAATACCGGGGCAACATTTTAGAAGGCCATGGACATTGTGTTTGAAGGCCTAGTCAATGAATGCATAATCATCTATATGGATGATTTAACTGTCTTTTCTTGGGACATGCATGATCACTCCGCCCACCTCACTCAGATCTGGGAGAGATGTCACCGGTATGGTATCTCCCACAACCCCAAGAAATACATATTTGGGGTCACTAAAGGGAATCTTCTCAGGCATATTGTCTCCAAGAAGGGGATATCCATTAACCCTGAGAGAGTTGAAGAAATTTTGAATCTACAAATGCCCAACAGTAAAAAGGAGATGAGATCTTCCTTTGAAAAGATAATCTTTGTTTGGCAGTTCATAACTAGATTCGCTAAGATCATTAAGTCACTCAATAACATGATGAAGAAAGACACCAAGATTGAGTGGAGCCCCAAAGAAAAGTGAGCATTTTCTCAAATCAAGAAAACCATAGTGGAGGCACCAGTCTTGGCAAGTCTAGACTATTACCTCCCATTTTACATTTACTCCTTTGCTTCACTACATTCTATAGCTGCAATCCTAACTTAGAAGGTTGAAGGGGAAGAATGACCCATTTATTTTATGAGCTCCTCCTTCAAAAATGTTGAAGTCCAATATACGCCTCTAGAAAAGCAAGCCTTTGCTCTAGTCCAGGCCATGAAGAAATTCTGGCACTACATTCTCTGGAGCAAAGTGCATGCTATCATTCCAGACTAGGCTATTAAATCTTTACTGTTGTAGAGTGAGTTGGGTGAACACTGAGGGAAATGGATGGCCATCCTCCAAGAATATGATCTTGAGATGCAACCAATGAAGATAGTCTGAGGCCAGGGACTAAGTAGAGCGATGGCAGAAGTAACTCCAAACATTGAATGTCAAACCTACATTGTGGAGTCTGTCACCCAGGATCTATGGCATACCAATCTAGTGTACCTTCTGATCAAAAAAAGATGCCCAGAGGGGCTTCCCCCAAACAAATTTCATGCCCTATGATTGAAAAGCACACACTTCATGATAAAAAATAGAACGCTTTTCCATAGGAATTATAAGGGAGTTTATCTCTAGTGCATAGATAGGGACCAAGATGCTAAAATGATAGAAGAATTCCATGGGCAGTTTAGAATCGGGCATGGCTCAGCTAACGCCACTACCCACTAGATCCCTTGGGCTAGATAGTATTGGTCCTTCATCTTCAAAGACATCTACACCCATGTGAGGAAGTGCAACACTTGCCAAACCGCAGCCTATCATGAGCAAAACCCGACCATGTCTTTGCAGCCAATCTTTAAAGTTTGACCCTTTGCCGAATAGGCATTTGATTTTATCAAGGAAATCAACCCCAACTCATTTTCCAACCACTAGTATATTTTGACTGCGACCGATTACTACACCCAGTGGTCTAAAGCAATTCCATGCAAGAACAACACGACAGATGTAGTTACTAAATTCCTAGAAGAAAATATAGTTACCAGATTCAGAATGCCCATCGCTATAGTGTGTGACAGTGGTCCATCCTTTTCCTCAGCAAAATTATTAGAATGGACCTATGAGAGGAAGATCACCTTGAAGTTCTCTAGCAACTATTACCCCCAAGGAAATGGTGTGGCTGAGTCTACTAATAAAAATCTGCTGGAGGTGATCAAACATTTTCTAGAATAGACTCCCCAAGACTGGCACCAAAAGCTTAGGTTCACCCTCTGGGCGGATCATAACAAAATCAAGGCAGCCCTGGGGACTTCCCCATTTCACCTGGTTTATGAACAGAGTCCTGTGTTCCCTATCAACTTATAAATCCTAGTTTTATACTTTATGCATGAATTTAATAACTGAGACAACATTGTGGAGGTTCATCTCTTGAACCTGGTGAGAATGGAGGAACAAAGAGATGCAACACTGGAACATTTTGCACGTCATCAAGTAGTCATCAAGTGATGGTTTGACTAGAGAGCCTAATACAAGGCCTTTTTGGTTTTGGACCTATTCCTTCTATGGGACAAGGCCGAGGAGAAGAAAGGAAAGCACACCAAGTTTCAAAGGCTCTGGCTTGGACCATACCTAATCTTAGAGATCTGTGGGGATAATACTTCAATGGATAGTTCCTCAAGCACTACTTCAAATGAAGTAGGGGGAAAGTTTTCCTAAAGTTGTATTATATGTAAATATTCCCTGCCTTGTAAATATCTTTTCCCAGTGCTCCTTGGGATTGCCTTTTCCTTGTAAATAGTTGTTGGCAGCCTTCTGGGGCTGTCTTCCTTTTATTTTTCTTTATTTTTGGTTTTCTTCCTTTTTTCTTTGTCTATCTTGTTCCCAGCATGTTTCTCCCTTTCTTATAGAGAGGTATTCTTCGCATGACATCTAGTCCCTAGAATGGTACCTTGTGCATTTTGGTTAGTACACAATCTATTGTTAGCATGTTGGAATTTGTTCACACTCCAGAGTTATTTTGTACGTATGGTAAAAAGGTTATGGGTAATCTTCATCTTATTTATATCTTGAAAATATTGACATCGGTTAATAGAAAATCTAAGAAGTAATTAATCACATTGTCCTTGAGAGAAGATCAGTTGCACTAATTATTGGCCAAGTATGAAAATCATAAAAATATCCCGAGTCTAGAATGTCTCTCCTATTTGGGAAAATTACAATGGATGGCAAGGTGAAAGAAGTACCACTGTAAAAATTAGCTAAGCTTAAGGTTCACGATGAAAGAAGTACTTCCTTCCCCATCTTCAAAAGAAAAAAAAGGAAAATGGAAGAATAGAGAATTATGGGATCCAGGGGACCAAGCAAGATATAGTGATTTTGGTTTGATGTACTCAGTGCCTTCTCTTTGTTTGTCCTTGAAGTCATCAGCTTGATTTTCTTTCAAAGCACACACCTCACAACTGAAGCAAGATCGAGGGAGTGAATCAATTATGAGTCAGATTTTCTCAGACACCTCGCACCTTGCAAGCAGAATTCTCTAGGTAAAGATGAGTTCAGGTTTTGCTAACCAGAGATTCTATAGATCTCAAATGTGCTAAGGCATTCATCACAATGAGTTTCCATTTACTATACCCTGCATACCCATACCTACATTTTTTGGGCAAAATGTTGGTCCCCCCCCCCTTTTTTTTGCTTTCTGCCTTGTTCCTTTTCCTTTTGTTTTCTTCCATCCTTTGCTTCCGCGGAGGTCATTTCCTTTTATTGTTGGTTTCTCTTCCTCCAGGGCCTGCTCCCAGAGTGTTTTTTTTTTCTTTATGCCAGCTGGATTCCAGACCTCTGGATTCTTTGTAACTACTTCCTCTTTTGTTAGAGGGTGTGGTTACATGGGATCCCTAGGCCCAGAGTCCAGAGGTTTTCCTTTCTCAAGAATTGTGGAAGGAAGTAGTGTGTTTTACCCTAGGGGTATAAATTAAGATTTACTTGTCACTTTCACATTTACCGCAAACAAGATTACCTAGAGCGATTAAAGGTGATTAGAAAAAAATTGAGATTAAGTGTGAATTGCTTTAAGAGATTGAACAATGCTTTGCAGTTGAGTTGGTGTTCAAATTTGTGTGCGTTCTCAACTTCCTTGCTAGGTTGTGGGTGTTTGTTGTCTATGAAAGCTTCCTAGTTTGCAGAGCACATCCCGTGCTCCTCCTCCCACATTTTCTAGTGTTAAGGTAGGTCCTTCGGCTCTCCTTCCTTTTTGTTTTATTTGTGTTTTCTCTGCTCTTTCCTTTTGGTTTTGTCATCATTTTTTTTGTTTTGTCTTTTGGTTTTTCGTTGCCTCCCATCGGTGTGATGGCTCCATAGGGAGGTTTTCCACCTTCTTGACATTGTCTTCTTTCCAGTAAATAATGTACATTCTTGTAGATTTTGTAAATCCTCATAATTTCTCTGTAAATTGTTGTAGCATGTTTGTAAATTGTAGATAGTACTTAGGATAGGGTCATTCCTATAAATTGTGTCATTCTATGGCTTCCCCTATGAATGTGGTATGTACATTGTTGTGACAACCCTTCCTTGGGTGATATCATTGCACTCTCCATGTTATATAACTCAGATTTCAAGCTCGCCCGCATGGTGTCCACTAGGTTTGAACTTGACATCTCGCCTATTTGAGCTATGGTGGTTTTCTCTCTCCTTTGCCGCTTCATCATTGATGGAGGTATTAATTTCCCCATGTGCAAGCAATTAAAAATTGGCCCAAGTGGCATTCATTCCCTTGTGTGTTAGGATAGATGTTTCCTTTAATGCCATTACTCCCTTTATTGCATGACCACGTGACATCCCATGTCAGCCTAGTATGGCTAATTGTCGGTCATGTCGATAATGGTCAGTTTCCAAGACTCTGGGTCCCATGTTCCCCTTCGACCTTCACTTCATTCATCGCATGAGCCAAAATTGTCGGAACCCCCCGGGCGTTGATCAGATTCCAAACAATTCATTTGGTTTAATATATTTTTGGGGCTTGATGCAAACTAACACCTTTCCAGGAACAAATGTGAGGTGGTGATGAAATCTCCATAACCCATAATTCTATTATGTTTTATCCATATTGATGGTTGTCTAGTCTTGCAAGTTGCTAATAAGTTCACAGACCCATCATCTCTAAAGCATCTTCTCCTCCTAGGCGCCCAAAACTCCCAACCACTTCAACCAAGGCATCCGCTAGGACCAAGGCTGAGAAGGCCTTAGAAAAGCTTCCACTGACCACAAAATATTTGAAGGAAGGAGCTATTCTGGGATCTAAAGTAGATTCCAAGTTACAGATGATCACTGACACCACTGTCAGAGCATGGGCCGAACTACAGGCCTTGGTAAAAATGAAATTTATTCAGTGCAAGGCTGGCGATCTAATGGAAGCAAATGTGGCCATCTCTGGGGTCCTCAAAGATGCCTACTTCCCCTGCTTAATGTAGGGTATAAAGCTTATTCTTACATTAGCGAAACACTACAACATAGTCATTTGGGCTATGATGCTTACCATTCCTCTTCCCTTGGGCTACCCAACACCCTTAGTGTCTCTGGACACTGCAACATTTGCTTCAAGACTAGGGATCCCCCAGTTCTCTAATTCTACTATTATCACCTGAGCCTTGGCATTACAAGAGTTTGAAAAGGTTCTGCAGATGGCCCAACAATACCTCAACACCAACTGGCTCAAGACTTTGAGGAAAGATTGTAAAAATTTGAAGTTAGAGATCCCTCGCATAGAATTTAAGGAAAGAATACAAATGAGGATCATCTCCTTATGCAGGGTCTTCGAAGAATCTCATGCCCGGGGATTTTTAGCATGGATTTATTACTTCCTATTCAGCATCTCCACCACCAGACACACTTTTGATTGGGTAACTATTATTGCCAATCATGTGGAATTCCAGGTTGTCAAGGTCACCCAGACCTTAAAGTTCCACATGACTTCATAAGTTTTGTGGACACTAGTACAACAATGACCCATAACCTAGGGTTTACTCACTCTTGGCATCCTTGGGACTGGCAAGGGCTAGAATGCTCCATGGGACCATTTCCCACAAATTCAATGGGAAGCCAGTTTCCCCAATATTTGTAGGGTAAATGACACATCCATTTACTACAACATTCTTACACCCAATCGGGACACCGGTTACTGGATTTCAAAGGAGGTGATAACTTTGGTCAGTTCTTATGGCCATTACTTCATTCAATTTCAACAACATTTCTACATTCGGGTGACCGGATTCTCCAAAAAGCCCTACCTATTTCTGAAGCATTATGGGGATAGGATTATTCTTTTGGAGTTCTGTAGGCAAATCCTAGAACTCCACACATTATTCACATTGAAGAAAGTTACCTCCATTCCTTTCCTGACCATCTACGGGAACTACACTTGCAGCCTTGCAGTGGCAAAAGAAGTTGAGAATGAATTAAAATGTCTGGGGCTAGGAAAATTTTACTTGGAGTGAAATAATTTTGCTTCCCTAGATAAGATAGCTTTGGCACTACCCTAGGTAGCAGAACCCTATGAGCCTTACATGGAGGATTTTTGGGAAGACTACCAGGATAATTTTGATGTCCAAAATCAGCACTTTGTTAGAATGACAAAAGGTATGATGAAGCGTCTTAAACTTTAGACCTTTCCAAAGGACTTTTCGGATACCAGGTCCATAGAACACCCATAGTACAAGGCTCAAGGAGTGGACAGGATGGATCTCCCTCTAGTGGAATGGGACACCCTGGAAAGCCTAACAATTGAGGACATCACCCATGATGTGATTGAACATAGTCATTCATATTTTTTGAAGGTATGTCCGAAGAGCACATATAGAGTTGGCCCATTTTAACAGGGGTCCACTTCTTAATCTAGAACCTCCAGGCAAGGTGGGGACAAAGGAAAAAGAAAAGTTGGTACCCTGACCTAGGTTCCATCCATAGTTTTAGTTCCCATTATGGAAGAGAAGCACACTCAACTAGTGGCATCCCAACAGTTGAAAGAAGTAATAGGCACCCGGTTTGGCCTCCCAATTACTCTGGCAGAATCTACCCTCCCTTCTGGTTCCCCTTCACTTGCATTGCTTATGGTTCGGGCAGCAGGGATAGGAGTGGAGAATGAAAGTGTGGCCATTTTGGATGTTGGACCCCCATTGGTGACAAGGAGAGAGAAGCAAAGAAAAAATATCCCTCTACCAAGAACATATACAAATCTCGGGATCCCAGACATCCCTGAGGTGGAAGTTATCCTAGACTCCCTTGAACTAGAGAATCCCCTGAAGACATCCCTCCACACAATGATTTCGATGACATCTTTGGGATTGATGAACTTGTAAATTTATAGGGAGAGATAGGGAAAGTGGTGGAGGAGATTTTTGCGTAGGAAGTTGAAACAATCCCCGATGAAGGGGAGATACCAGAGAAGGAAGTTTCCATGGAACAAGAGGTCTAGGAAGAGAAAGAAAAAGAGAAAGAACAGGTGAACATCCCTGATGTTCAAGAGATACTATTCCAAGGGACCAAGATAAGAGAAAAGAGGCAAGTGCAGGATGAGTAGTCAGCTTCGACTAAGGGAACTGGATCTACGAGAGTAACTGTAACCTCAGCCACCATGCTCTCAATGCCTCCGATCACCCAAGGTAGTCCTTTAGCCTAGGTGGTAACATTTGGCAAGGTGATCCCTGTAACACTAAAGTCATATCCGGTTCAAATACCTTTTCCACCTTGGGAAGATAGGCCAATGGAGGAAAATATCTCAGCAGAGGATGCCGAAGAATAGTAGCAGAATGAGGGGGAGAACCCTAGAAATATGGATGTGGATTCCACCAATGCTGCTAAGGATGGGAGAACTAAGGCAACTGATACTGATACCACTAAGGTGGATGGTGCAAGTGATCTTGGGAACCAAGAGAAAGAGTTTGAAGAGACTATAAATGTTGGGGAAGAATAGCCAGACCCTGAAGAAGACCCAAATAATCAGGCCCTAGCAGCAAGACCACCCTCGCCACCAAAATGGTTGGTGGAGTCAAAGAAGATAAATTCCCTAGTGGTGGCAAAAGACCATCTCTCCCTAGCTGAGATGATGGCCCAGTGTCAAGGCATTCCCAAGCCAAAGAAGGCCCAGGCCCTCCATTCCATTCAGACTGGCTCGGGCAGAGATATAGTCATGGTCATTGCAACACCTCCTCAAGACAAAGAGGAAGCAATGGTAAGTGTTGCAGAATATATAGTTATAGAGGTACCTCTGGGGAGGAGAGACAAGTAGGATGAATTGGACCTTCTAAAGGAGACTAGCCGGGAAATTGAGGCCCGATATGATAAACAAGCCCAAAGACTGAAAGAGGAAAAGGAAAAGAATGAAAAATATCCTTGGGCATCTAATAGATCTAGTGGAGCCATTAACTATAATTCCTCCAGAAGCTTCTACATTCAGAACATGGCTCCCACAGGGTGACATGGATGTGCTAAGGAAAATGAAGAATAAAGCACAGGAAGTGGATGACTAGGTAGCCGAGCAAGTAGGAAATGTTTGACATTTCTTAACAATAATAGTCTCAGACTTGTATATAGTTAATAACATCTTGCACCAGGTTAAAGGTGCCATTTCTCTATGGGAGGGAGAAACCAAACAATATGAGGCATGGATGAGAAAGTTAGGAGAACTCATGAATCTCAGGGAGAAACCCATCGAGGAGATGGGTATTTTGGGGGCCGAGCCTTTCAATTTTATCCAGGTCCAACACTCCAGACTTGATCTCAAATTGGATATTAGCAGGAAACTGGTAGTGGCTTTGAAGGACAAAGTATTGAGAGTAGAATATTCTTTAAATTTATATAAGGCTTTTGTCACAAGGGTTTTGAAATTTGATCTGTTCAGTAGAGATACATGTACTCTAGTGGACTATGTTGTGGGGAAGTTTGATGAAGTAATGGAATTAGGGTAGCGGTCCTTGGGAGATTTTGACTGAGCAAAAATGTCACGCTTATCACGCATGATGCTCCAGGCCCATGATGCAGAAAAGATGGCCACATAATTTAAGGGAAACACCCTAGATATGGGCGAGCAATTGGAGGCAGCGGCCATGTTTTGCCAGGCATGCATCAAGGGCATTGATGAAGAGGGAATTCCCCAACTTTTAGAAGCATTCAAAACATACAAGGCACAGTAAATCTCTCCGGTCTCTAGAGATTTTCACCAACAGGGAGTTGGTAAATTCATTATTCATTGAGCATAAGCTCCTAGACTCTAGAATTTCAGGTCCAAAGTCTTTTATTCTTTCATAGTGATCCATGTCAAGGTTCCTAGAGCCGACTGATCATTGCCAAGAAATTAATAAGGGGTCAGAAAGTAGGTGATCCTGATAAGGCATGTCAGACGAAGGGATGTCTTTGACATATGATTCTCTTGAGGTGCTACTCCTACATTAATTTCCTGATGTGCATTGAAGACAATGAGCTACAATCCACATTTATGAGGCATGTCACCTAGAATATCAGGAAGATCAGATTTTCTCTATTAATACCCTGACACTCTTTTCTATGCTAATTCTTCCAACTTTCTCTTCTGGTCTTCCTCCTCTATCTTTTCAGACCTCTACACTTTGTGCTTTGATTGTCAGTGGTGCATGTAGTACCAGCCACAAGATAATGTTTTCTATACGTTGAGTGTACAGTTGGATTAGGTTAGTTTTAGGTCAAACTATGTGTATAAATAAGAAGTCTGACCTTATAACAAGGGTCAGAAAAATTGATGATTTTGCAGTCCAACAAGTAATAGAAGATATTTTTTTTAGTAGTTGCAGGAGATCAATGGTCAGTCATTCTTGATAGTTTAGAATGCTCCCTTGGAGCCATGGATGTATTCACCAGTGATCTTGTAACTATTTGAGTTAATGAAGAAGGAAGGACATCTTATGTCTATGTGTTATGTTTTGTTCTAATCTCTGCAGTTAGTGATGCCATTTTGTGTTGTATGCTTCTAATTTCCTTTTCTCTAATGTTTTTTTTAGATTAACAATCTCATTTCTTCTTTCTATTGAATATATATGAATCGCTGGTTCTGTATGTATTCAGTATTTAGTATAGTTCTTACATCAGAGCATAGTTGATATTTGGAATATATTACATAAGTATAAGTAGAAGTAATAAACTCTAACTCTGGTCTATCTTTTGCAATTTATTTGGTAAACATAGCATGCTTTCAAGAAACCTTGACCCATTACCAAAATCCCCGAAGAAGAGTAAAACCAGCTATCCCCTCAAACAAATAGTCACTTGCCCAACTTATCCCCCCTGCACTATCAATACCCAATAACCAGGTGCTTGGAGGCACAGAGAATTCTTTCTCTGGAGAATCTCTTCAAGTGGAGTTGGCCGGTACCCTGGTACCCAGTGACAACTTATCACTGTTGGCAAAACCAGTCACAAAGTCCCATCAACAAATCCCTTGGGAGGATCTGGAAGTGTGTGGAATAGTCCTTGTGACAAAGCCCTAGCCTTTTAGTGATTCTTATTGATTTAAACTCTTAACATTTCTTTATTACTATTCAAAATCCTAATGACCTAAAATTTTCCTACAAAACACACGTCATTGATCACTCAACATAGGACTATTAGTGTGTAGCTTGATTGAATGATGGTTATAATTATAAAATGATGGCCTCAAGACATGAAATGAAAAATGTTGAAATGGAAGAGGTTGAGGAAGTTGAGAAATGGCTTATAAACATTCTTAGATGTTGATAATATAGAGAAGTATAGACTAGTGATGAGATTGTACATACTGTACACATCAATTGAATAAAATTCATGATTTCTTGCATATTTTGAGTCTTCATTGCATTGGTTTACATTGTTTGATCATTCAAATGTGTTGAGGGATATTTTTAACATTGTTTTGATCCATAATTTAAGTATTCCACTCTGTAATATCAAATATATTTGCAAAGGGGCTGTAATAGTCATTTTTCCATTGTTTTCATTAAGCAAAATGATGTAACCATTCCCATACTGTTGTAACTATGGCTTGAGGATAGATTGTTGACATGTACAATATGTATTCATTCCTAGCATTGTAGGAGAGAGTTGATAAGTGTAGGTGATCAGTCAATTGAACAACTTGTTGTGTTTGGAGGCATGAAATGGCCTTGGAAGGTGTAGCTGTGGAGTAGTAGTAGGTGATCTATCCATTGGAGGACCCCTTTTTCTTCTTGAAGTTGTTTGAGGACACCAAGGTTATGGTGTAAAAACTCTCTAGTTATACCCAAGATGGTCTTCATTCGACCTTTTTACATCAAATAAGTACTCAAACTAACAAAATACACTCCTAGAAAACAATGATAGATTTGTTGCAAGAAAAGTTGCTTGACAACTTTTCTTGCAACTTGATAATTTTGCAAGGTTTTACAATATTTGTCATAATGAACTCAAAATTAACTAGAAACCCATAAAATGACCAAAACATGTTAAATATGGTCCATTACACCTTATTACATGAAAAAAGTGACTCAAGACACTAAAATTCATCTTTTGACATACTTAACTCATTTCACTTTGTTTTACTTTAACTATAAGAAGCTTTGATGGAGTGGACTCCTCCATCCTTGGGTCCAACTACCATGAAAATCTAGTGCATTGATGAAACCAATAATGTCAATATCATTGTGCCAGAGATTGTTGAAATATTTGTTGGTGTGGTTACTATCTTAGAAAAAGAAAATATGATGCACCTATCAATTACCTATTGACAATGTGTTGTCCCACTTAGAAATTCAATTCAATTTATTTAAAATCTCATCTAAAGTGGAAGGCATTCTTGGCCAAACTTATAGACCTGAATTTAACAATCCTATGAAGAGGGGTGTTGTAATTCTTATCATGGGACGTGAAGACAAATACAGTCTTTCTTGTTATCTACTAATTGGAGATATTGTAAATATTCCCCAACCTCTTCTTTTAAGGGATTTAATGTAAATGGGATGAAGGCATTCAATGCAAAATGTACCAGCAAGAATAACAATAGTGGCATGGTGTGTCAAAGTTGAACTTCATTAAAATTCTTCAAATTAATACAACAATTGATTTAGATTGTAAAATATTTTGTAGATGTTAGACCAATGAAGAATAAAGGAAGGTTGACTCTTAAATTCAATGTAGAAGCATAGAGAAAAGTGTAAGTGTTTACATGTTTGTTGAGTTTTTAATAAAAAAAATTGGATTGCAGTGTAGAGTTTGTTGTTGATGACACTAAGATATTCAAAAGATAGCCAATAATACATGGATCAAAATGGTATTCTAAATATATAGAAGGCAGTGAACATGTCCAATCAATCAATACCTCAATGTTGTCATTATTAATAGAAAGAAATACATAATATAACCTTTGGAATTAGTGATTAATATTGTAATTATAGTGATTAATATTGTAATTGTAGCATTGTAGTGATGAAGAAAAGGTGTCTATGTTATAAAAAAAATTAATGGAGATCCAAAATGCCAAAGAAAGGTTAATTTAGTAAAAATCACAATGGATTTTATTGCAAATGATAGTGGTACGCTTGAAGAACATAGATACTTTCTAGAAATTAGGCATTTTGACAGTCATATAGCCTTGAAGCTCAGAACACGATGTCAAGACAGTGGTTCAAAGTGATCTTATCTAGATGTTTCAATATCAATTAATTAACAATATAATCCATAATCAATATCCTAGATGGACAAGGCTTTATACAAAGGTTGTATATATAAATTCAAAGTATGGCTTTAGATAGTGTAGATTGTATTGATCTAGTGTTGATTATTGATACTCTATCGTTAATATAAACCTATCAGATTATTTATTCATATGTTGGTCTTTATAAATTGGAATAATAAGAGAGATAATATTTGATTACGATCCTCCATTGATAAACAAAAAAATTAAGTTGTATTCACTGCCCTCTTATAATTCTGATATGTATATTCATATCATATTTCTAGACCTGATTATATATGGTTCTTTATATCTTAATTCTTTGATTTATGTCCAATGTCTAGTGACACCCCCTTAAATGGTTGTCTTCAATCAATCTATATATCCTTATTATTTAAGGGTTGTGTCTTTCCAATGGCACACACCTTTCTTTTCATTAGATCATACTACTTCATAATGATAACCATTATTACTCATTATTCTAAGTTAATCGGAGGATTCTATGCTCCCCCTTAATAATTTGTTGATTGGTTAACTGATATCTTAATGTTTATTAATATCAATTTATTTTCTTACCAATAGTTCACATTCACTTATTGGGATCTTTCCTTCCCTTAACATACGTAGTTGAAGGTAGAAGATTCCTATGTTTCATGAATTGCCCATTCACTAGTTGATCGTGATCAATCCCAATTTCATTCTTTCTTTTCCAAAACTTGAACACCATAGATTTTTTAATGCTTCAACTTGATGATTGAAGTTGAACACCACACCCTACTACATCAATACCTAGGCTTACTCAAGACTTATATTTCTGATATGTTGCTAATCTACTCCTAAAATAACACCTATTAGCAACAAAAGTGAAAAGATGGGGGGCCCATTTGCAATGGGGCGATGGTGTAATAATGTCACAACACCACCATAAGATGATCTTTGCCATTTATATAGTCCAAAACTTATGACTAGAAAATAAGATGGCCTTATTAGTGCAACTAGTGCTTGCGAAGAAGGGTACGAATAGCATGGGAGTCAACACTACAAAAAATATATTGATTAATTTGCTTCAGTAACATTAAACCCATAAAAATCCAAAAGTGAAACAAATATTGCAAGCAAATTTGGAAATTTCTCAAACAATGAATAACTTGCACCCGAAACTAAAACATTCAAATCATGAAAACAATTCCTTCGTGAAGCACACTATCAATACCAATAAGGGAATACATAGAAAGCTAGGAGGATATTTTATTATTTTCCCAAGATTCACAAATCCTAAGGATTTTCATCTTCAGTGAGAGAAGAAAATGAATGCACATTTTCTTTTTGAAAATTAAATAATTTTAAAAAAATGACAGCTTTTTGAAAATATTCCTCTTATTTATAACTTATTTTGTAGAAATAAAATAATATTTATTTCTTTTGGAAAAATATGCCTCAAAGTTGATAAAATAATTTATCTTAGGACCAAGCATGTGCTTGAATTATCTCAAAAATTAGGAAACAATGTTGCATCTACTTATAAACTCCCTAACTTTAGACCTTTGGACTCATTTTTTGACAATGTTTCGTTCTATGTTAATATCATAGCTTTATCCCTATTGTGGATTTGGTCCATAATATCTAGATGAATGGTTGTGGGCCTTGTGGAAGAAATGAAAATACTAATTTTTCAATATATCCAACTCCATGGAGGTAATTATCCAAGCTATGAGCAACCAAATTCACTCTATATCATATGAATGTTTGTGGGTCCTTATTGGATTAAGGGAAAAGTAGTCATTGCATACATGCAACACATAAGAGTATATGACAAGGATTTGAGCTTTAAAAGGGGCATAAGGATCCCCATAGAAATAGTATAATAATTGAAGTTGATTGTAAAATTATCATCACATGAGCTCACAATTATGTCTACAAAAAGTCCTCTAGGTACATCAGAAATATGCCTAGTATATCACAAAATTCTCTTCTCAAGAAATTTAGACTATTCAATATTCAACACCAATGCAAGGTTGATTAAACAAATATGATAGTCCCATACACAACCTATCTAACATTCTTTGGATGCAAACTAAATGGTTACACTTTACTAGATATGCCACCTACCAATGACAATACAAAAACATCCCAACCAAGAAACCTACAAAGGTGAGGCTCATACCACAATGAATCCTAGTAGTCAATAATTATAACCTATATGCAAGGTCTAAACACTGGTTTATTTCCACTTCTTAACAACTTCTTGGGAAACAAATAAAGAGCAATGAATTGTTCTCAGATTCTTCTCCCTACTAGAAAGCCCCAAACACTCATCAAAGTAACCTTACAAATAGTACAATCAACTTAACATGGTTGTCATTTCCCTGGACTAGGATGGTTACCCATGACCTCTAGTAAAATTATGAGGTGATCATCATTGGATGTTATCAGAAATATCATAAGACCAGTTTGTTCTGAGGGAGTAATGTTAGGGTTGGTCCATTTCAAGCATCTACACATGTTAGGGTTGGTCAATTTCAAGTTGGTTTTTGGTCAATCTCAAGTTGGTTGTAGGCAACACCATGCTTTTTAGAATCATCTAAAATTGGAATTCTCAATGATGTGACCAAATTCTTCAATAACTTTGAATTGCTCATTAGTAGGTTGGCTTTATAATATTCTTTTGATATCATCAATCCTAGTTTGGGTTTGGCACTATTGGAGTGATGGAGCCTAGGGTTTTGATTGACAAAATTAGTAGGAGAAAATATTATACCATGTGTAATATGGAAGTGAAATCAATCATCAAATCAAATGGAAACACAGGTAAAAAATTAAACATCAAATGACCCAAATTAAATTGAACACCAAATAAAATGGAATCACCACTTATAGGTGGTGTCAATGAAGGTGCTCTGTGTGCCCTCCTCCAGCTCTGCTTTGCAGCATAACCTAATGAAATGAAATGAAACCTTTTTTTTTAAGTTATGCCCATGTTGGTCAGAATTATGATCACATGTCATGGTTGTCATAAATATTACTAACATGATAATGGATTAAAAAAATAAAAGTTTTCCTTCTATAATTTGACCAAGAAAAACCATTTTAATGCTCGGTCAGAAATGTTGGTCAAAAATTAGTTTTAAATTTACTAGTGGATGTTCTCTATTGGTGGGAAAAAGGGTGGTGGTTGTTGAGCTGATTCATTTAGGTCCACCTGATGAAGCATAGTGATAGCTTCACCCATCTATGTGTTTTGAGGTGGTGATTGGCCTTGGTTACCTATTCAGATTTGGAACATGGCATCTGGGGGTATGGTTTTTCCCATAGGTCCAGTTTCTCCTACCACTAGCAGTTGCTCCTCGGCCCACTTATTTTCTTGGTCCTTTTCTTCTGCAACCTTTCTCTCAGCCTCTTTATACTAGAGTTCTTCTTTCTCTTGGGCTATCCTTTGTGCCTCCTCTTCCCTTTTCTCTAGTTCTTGAGAGACATAAACTTCTTGTTATGTTATCTCTTCTACTGCCTTCTCTACCATCTTATGTAGACCCCCCAGATCATCAATTTGGAAAAGGTCATCAATGCCAATCTGGGAGAGCTCTGGGAGATCATCCATTAGATCTTCCTTGTTAGAGGAGGAGGAGAGAACTTTGACCTCAGCCATGCCTATTAGTTTTGGGCTTGGGTCCCTATTCTATGGGGGTATATATGCTTCTTTCTTCTCAGGAGAGACACTCTGACATATGTGATCACTACCTCTTCTTCGACCTCCTCATTGACAGGCATGTCAAACAGGATAGCCAAGATGGGGGATACACTTGGTGGGGGAAAAGAGCCTACTAGACTAGCTCTGAGATTGAATGTCACCCTAGAGTTAGATACATCTAGCAGATTTTGGGACTGCTCTAACTTTGCATCCAACCACTTCTTTAAGGGGGCCAAAATAGGGTCTGAGGCCTAAGAGGGTGTACCAACCTTAAGTTTCCCTTGGGATTTGGATTTTTTTGATGCATGGGATCCTGATCTTGGTGCTTCCAAAAATTGATTATCCCATCGAACACTCTTTGGGAAAACCTTCACAAAATATGTGTGGTTGCGTTCAATTACAATATTTGAGATGGCCTCCATGGTCAAAGTTTTTGGAATTTCCCAATCAAATGAAGGGAGATCCATCTTCTCAATACACGTTTCCTTATACTTAGGGCCTTCTAGTGACCCATTGTCAGATAAATTCTATGGGAAGTCTGGGAACTAGAGGGGATCCATCATACCTTTTGACATCCTTGAGTAATTTCAATTCTGGACGTCAAATTCATCTTGGAATTTTGTCAAAAAATCTTCTATGTGTGCTACATAGGGTGTAGATCCTGAGGGCATCACCTTCTCTAGTCATCTACACGGGTCATAATCTTGGTGGCTAAGTAAAAATTTAGCCAAGTCTAGGCTACTTAGCTCATTCTCTAATTATTGGGCTACAGAAAGGGAGCAAGTGTATTTACTGCAAACAAATGGGAAGGAGACAAAGGTGATCTTTTTGTTGACCATTAGGGCATTTACCTCCAAAATCTTCCTACAAAACTCTAACAAAATTATTTTTTCCCCGCAATGCTTAGGCAATAGAAGTGGGTTCCCAGAAAACCTAGTCACCTGAATGTATGTGTGTTGTGTAAATTGGATGAAATAACATCCCCATGGGATCATGGCCATGGTTCTTGAGATAGCCTGAATCCTACATACTTGGTGAGTTCCTTGATCCCATGGAAAATGAAGGCGTCATTTACTCTACAAAAATTGGGGAAACTTTCATCCCACTGGATTTGGGGAAAGTGATCCCATGGGGTGGCCTGTGTGCTCTTAGTCCCAAAGACACTGACAGTGCTCAATCCCCAGATTCCTATGTTCTATCAGGATAAGGACCACAAGATGAAGGAGTTCATGTAGAAATTGTAGTCCTCCCTGACCTTTCTCATCTGGGTGTCCACATGGTTATAAATGATAGGGGCCTAGTCAAAAATGACTTGTTAGTGGTCATACAATATAGAAAATAATACATCCATGGGAAAATGTATCGGGCATGTGGTTCCCCAAATATCCTTCACAAGAATATGATCCTTTCCTAGATGGGGTCCTTGAAGTTAGAGTGAGGGATATCCATCCTTATCTTCTTATAATCCCAACGTAGTCTCTTTATCCATTCTGCATTGAGGTGGCACCAGGCCGCATCTCTAGCCTCTATGAATTGGTCCACCAATGTTTCTTGGGTGAGGACAAAAATGTCTAGGAAGAATGGGATACACCACCCTGTGGTGGTGGTATCATGGTCCAAGGAAGTTATGGCCATCACATAACCTGATACACCAGGAAAAGATGATACTATACCTCTAGTGACCAGATTGTAATTTTTGGCTAGGAGCAATATTACATCTGGTTCCTATAATGAGTGAGAAAAAATAGCAACTTAAATGATTTTGTATGCCGCTAAGTTTAATGATATCGAGCCATTGGATCATCGCTATCGGTGGATTACCTAGATGAGATTTTTCAATTCAACCCAGGTGCCAAAAATCTATATTTTTGATCTCTCTCAGGGTAGATTTAATTTAGGATTCAAGAATTATCTTTCATTTCTTATATTTGAGAACTAATGGTAGCTTCTTCAATGCCTTTTCTACCTTGAACTTTTTGGCACTATGTTTTGAGGTGCTCAGGAGCTCAGGAGTTCCCAAAGGTGATCCAACTATGGCCATTTATTTCTCACTTTGACCTAACTCTGCAAGACCAAACAACCTTCAACACATATATAAACATTTTAAGAAAGAATTTTGAGACTCCAAAACTTCATGCATTATTTTCACCTACCATCTTGAGAAATAATGTGTTAATTATCATTGAGAATACTAGGAATATTGCCTCTGTCGTAAGCAAACTAAAGATATATAAAACTTGTTCGAGACTGCAAAGGCCCAAAAGTGATGACTTGGATGACTAGCATGGTGGGTGTGCTAGGGATCACCAAGAAACCTAGAGACCAAGGTTATATAAAATGAGGTAGATGCCAATGGTGGGAAAAGATGGCCTCCATACTAAATGACTATGATGTTGTACTTTAACACACGTACCTCCCCTAAGGCAGAGTAGTCACAATCGACTGACAATTGGTCTAACATGAGTTATATTAAGGCCACATGGGATGGATTATAAATTCTCATTTGTGGGAATTAATCCTGCCATTAAAATGGATATGATGGAGGAGAGATAAAATTACAAATGAGCCATCGAGCTTGCAAGCTCAGTTCTAAAAGTGACCTGGTTCTGTGACTTGACAAGGAGTCTACATCGGCTAAAGTGACATGGGGCCAATGCATTATTAGGCAAGCATGGTCACGAGACCTCACAAATTTTTTTTTATAAGACAACACCCCTAAGAGCTTTCCTCCATAGAACCTGCACTATAGGCAACCTACAGAAATCACATGGTTTCTGTAGTGCACCAAAGACAAAACTCAAAAAATTAAATTGTACAAAATTTACAAAGCTACTAACACAACATTTAAACAATGTACATAATTTAAAAAGCCTCACAATTTACAAACTCACCAAAAGATCCCATATTTATAACATGCACCTAATTTACAATGAAGCATGGAGCTTACAACTTGTGCACACTAAAAATATAGGCGGCCTTCCCGCAAGCAGGACCAGCCATGAAGGGTCGCGCTGAGGGAAGAAAGACCAAAAATCAGGCCTAAGAAAGACGCAACACACCCAACATAGGGCTAGGCCTAGATGACACAAGAAAATAAAAATAAAAATAAAGAGAATAGAACAAAGGAAAAGAAAAAATAAAACAAGCCCAAGACAAAAAAAAATGAAACCAGAAAGCCAAAGAGGGCGTACCTAAAAACTCAGAATGTTGGGAAGGGAAGCTTGAACATCGTTTACTCTGTCACTATTCATTGCATAAATCTCAAATGCACTTCTTGCAGTACTTCACAGTCTGAGAACTCTTAGCTTAGGAAAATGATCTGCTCTATTTCTCAGTTAACTCACTCAGAGTTAACTTGTTCGTAGTAAATATAACAATTGCATAGTAAATGACCTTATATAATGCCTTAAAAGAGTGCATTAATTACTAATTAGCATTCTGGGAGAAAGGAAAATTGCCAAAGTTTAGACTCTAGGAGGTCTAGAAATCACCCCTTCCAATGAGGATAGGAGTAATGACAAAAAAATCCCAGGGTCTAGAAATCATTGGCTATTGGGGAGAGAACACTCCAAGATCCAGATCCGGGAGAAGAATAGAAAGGCAGCCAAAATATAAGGCAAAGAACAAAGATCTGAGAAATTAAAATAAAAAATAAAAAATGAGGACCCAATATTTTGTCAACAAAATGTAGGGATGGGTATCCAGGGCATAATATTATCCATATTCTTGTTGAGTGGTTTATCAAAAATGCATCCACCAACGATCCCAGAAGTTGTCTTGTATACCAGGATGAATGCACCATTTCATAGACAATTTCTCTTTTTTTTTGTTCCAGGAGTCTTTCCAGTATGGGGATCCCTAAATCAGGAACATATTTTACCTTTAGTGATCCCAAGGTCCTTCACCCTATCATAATCTAGCATATCATCATATATGGCATGCATTTCCTCTCACCAGTGAAGTGCAATATCATATTGTGTGGTGAAGGTATGCATTAAATGTATGATGGAATCTACATTTCCAAACATGGGGGCTAATCTAGGGATCTTATTATTGATGCAGTCAAGGATAGTGGGAACTCTTATAGCACAACCAATCCTTGTAGCAAGTGTCACACAATAGAAGCCAAAATAAAACAAGGGAAAAGGAATACAAGATCAACTTTCTTATTATCATATGATTATTTATATGAAAAATTTCAAGAAGTGATACATTCTAGGCATACATGTCTGACTAGAACCTTCAATAGGTTATCTTTTTTATACAATCTACAATCAGGATCAATTGCATAAACCTTATGTAGGCACTTTCTTCTGTCCGATCTATAAATCAGAATCCTACGGGTGCTAAGCTACTGCTCTATTTTATTTCTCTCCCATCTTTTATGGAAATAAATTACAAGAGTATATAAGACCTTCACAAACATCAGGTCAGCCAAGAAAGATTACATTTCCTAATGAAATGAAAAACTTATTACACAAAATAGCTCTGGATCCAAAATCGTAAGGATCTTCATCAAACAAGTGGAGCATGAATCACTTTCCCTCAAGTAGGTCAGACACAAATGTAGCATCATTAAGAAATGAGTCATTAAGCTTTGTCAATTGGGAAAACCTTGGTAAGATCAGAAGCGTCGAAGACTGGCTAACAATATGAAGAACATGACATTCTTTCCAAGAATCTGCAAGATCTCATGTGTGAAGCAACCAAATGATGCACAAACCCAGGTGAATGTCCAATATGGAGCCAAAGACACGCTGTAAGGATCATAGTCTTTGAACATATATACATAGATCAATCGTAGAATGAAATGCCAAGAGTGATCAAATAGGAAAAAAAATATTTTTGGTTGATGCAAGATTCCCAAGATCCCAAGATGCTCCTGCAATAGACACCCAGGGTTGTTTTGAAAAGTGAGCCTCTCACTTTTCTTGGGCTAAAGAAAAACCGAAATGGTCAACTTTAGCCTAATAAATCCATGAATAATCTTCCATTGGTTTGTCCTTCCATTTTACAAGATATTCCATGTACTACTTATCTCGTGTACTTCTACCAACTCTACTATCTAAAATCAGCTCTATTTGATCCATCTGCTTCTTAGGATACTTTTGTTCAACATATGACCCATCACTACTATTGAAATCTGATTCATGATACTCATACAAATCTGCAACATTGAATATAGGTGATATATCCATGTATTCTATTAACTGTATATAAGGTGATATATCCATATATAGCTGAGATATAGGTGATATATCTCCTCAAGATCATACAAGGTCCAAATTTCTTCATCCTTAGCTTGTTATAAGTTCCAATAGGAAATCTACCCTTCTACAAGTATACCATAACTTCATCTCCTACCTAAAATTCCTTGTCTCTACTTCATATATGCTCTCTTCTTTTAAGTTTGATGCATCTTCTCCAAATGTTTCCTAATTCCTTCATGTAATGACTCCATAACCTATGAAAATTCCTCTCCTTCAACACTCTTCTTAACATCATGATTGATATCTCTCAATTCTGCCACTCACTTAGGATTAAAACTAGTAACTATCTCAAATGGTGTCTTCCCTTTGCTCCTATTTACTGAACTGTTATATCCAAACTCTTCTTGAGGCAAAACTAAATCTCAATTTCTTGGTTTGTCTCCAACTAAACACCTCAAAAAATTCCCTAAACTCATGTTTACAACCTCTATCTATGCCTCGGTCTGTGGATGAAAAGTAGAACTGTAATTCAAATCAGCCTTCATCTTCTTCCAAAGTGTTCTCCAAAAATAGCCAACAAACCCACTATACCTGTCTGAAATAATGCTTTTAGGTAATCAATGTAATCTCACAATCGCCTTGAAAAATATATTTTCTAAATGCATTGCATCTATGGTTTTCTTACAAGGAATGAAATGTGTCATCTTATAAAATCTATCTAAAACCACAAAAATTGAGTCGTAGCCTATTTGTGTCTTTAGAAAACCAAGTAAAAAATCCACACTAACATCTTCCCAAGGTTTGATCGGTATTTGTCAAAGGTGTATACAATCCCACATTCTGAGTACTACCTTTTTCAACTTGACACACTTTACAACCCTGAATAAAATTTTGCACATCCTTCTCAACTTGTAGCCAAAAATATTTTTCACTCACCAAAGCTACTAACATGTCAATGCCAAAATCCTTTGTCAACCCTCCACTATGTTTATCCTTAATGAGATTATCTCTCATAGAACTTTTGGGTACACAAAAATTACAGAACTGCCTCACAATAGGTGCTTATTAATCATGCCCAAAGCCTCTCTTAGGAATAGTTTATTCAATCTAAGGATCTCTTCTCCCACCATGAAGTTTATTTAGTTTGTCAACCCAGGGATGTATACTTGAAATGGTACAGCATGGTATGTGCACTAAGTTCCTTAAAGAGCCACTCTACCTATGCTACAGGAAAGTAAAGTACATGAAAGGAATCTATACTAGGGCTGTAGGAAAGGAAACACACTTACTCCTCACTAAAATGAATGCTACAACTTGCAGACTCTACTTAAACCTATTCTTTCAACCTAGAGCATTCACTATAACTATCCTTGTAGGTGCTGCAGGAACATTCACAAAGTACAATGTTGTAGGAAGAAACTATAATTTTATATCTAGAATGCTGGAAATGCAGAAAGTAAATCTATTCTACTTCTACTCTAATCCACCTGCCAAGTGGGCCCCCTTGGTCGATTTCTACTAATCTATGAACATAGAATATGAAACAAAAGTTATTTCAATATCTTTGAAAACTGATTACATGAGAATGATACATGAAACTAAAAATGAACTTGCTGTGCAAGATACAATCAGAACATTGTATTCCAAAAATTTCCAAACTTACAAACTATCAATCTCATCCCTATAAATATAGGATTGACTTCTTTATTATGAAACAGAAAAAGGAACTATCTAACTAAAACTGTGCCAAAGAGAAAAAATAGGAAATGCAATAGCCCACGACATATGCAATGAAGTCAGGGCGACCAAGTCAACATGCTGGGAATGCAGAGGGAATATAGCAAAGCTACATTCATGAATCTCTGAAATAGTTGCTCCTAAATTGTGATAGTAATTTCTTTTGATGCCATGATGGATTATCCAATCGAAACTAGTCTTTAACATCTTCCTTCAATGTTGTCGACCACTCCCAGTGATTTCTACTTCCTAGCAGGATTAGTTATCATGCAAAAGATATTCATACAAGTAGCTTATTCAAATTATTCCAGATGTTAGAACACACATTCTGATTATTATATGAAATATTGCAACATATATATAATATTGGCATAATATGACATATCTATTCCACCCATAGTTTAATGGTTCTATCTATACTTGACATAAGTTCAACTGACCAAAAGCTCACAATTGTTCTGATAATACTTAAAATCAAAGTATAAGGATTAACATAATAAAGATAGTAAAATGGTCTCATCAATTACTACCTTTGAATAACATTCCATCTTGGATAAGATAATCTAACCACTTACTTTTTCTGGCAATAATAGGTTCTCTACAAGCTTTCCAAGGTTCGGTGAAGTCTGATCCATCCTCACACAATACCTTTAATTCATCAAATCATAACACTCCAATCTTCATTTTAGTCAAAAAATTACCCCTTCTTCTCAAGGCATCAACAACTCTATTTGATACACCACTCTTATGTTTCAAAAAAAATGTATAAATCTGTATGAACTCAATCCATCTTATATGTCTCTAATTTTACTTACCTTGGTTTTTCAAGTACTTCAATGCTTGATGATTAATATAAAGCACAAACTCCCTAAGAAACAAATAATATTTCCATTTCTTCAAGGCTTGTATTATGGCATAAAATTTATGATCATACACTGAATACCTTCTCTTAGCAACATTCAATTTTTCTCTGAAGTATGCAACATGTCTTCCTTCTTGACTCAAGACAGCTCCAATTGCATTTCCACTAGCATCACAATCTACTTGAAATACCTTATTGAAATCAGGTATAGATAACACTGGTTTCTCTGTCACCTTCTGCTTTAGAAATTCAAAAATTCTTTGTGCTCCATGTTTCTACTTGAATTCCTTCTTATCTCTCCTCATGGTTTCAGTCATCAGTCCACAAATTGAACTAAAGTTTCTAATGAACTTTCAGTAAAAAATATCCAGCCCATGAAATGATCTTACCTCTCCAACATTCTTTGGTGTAGGCCACTCAACAATGGCTTTCACTTTCTAAGGATCCATCTTTAATCCTTCAGATGATATTACAAATCCCAAATACACTAATTCCTCTCTCATGAAAGTACACTTTTTGAGGTTGATTAGAAACTTCTCTTCCCTTAACTTCAGAAATACTTGTCTAACATGCATCAAATTCTCCTCCTTTCTCTTACTAAAATTCAAGATATCATCCAAATAAACAATGACAAACTTACCTAAGAATTTCCTCAGAACCTCATTCATTAACCTCATGAAAGTACTCGGTGCATTAGACAATTCAAAAGGCATTACCAACCATTCATATAATCATTCATTTTTCTTGAATGCAATCTTTCACTCATCACCTCCTCTGATTCTAATATGTATATACAAATGAATGCCAATTATGTCATGTTATGTCATGAAGGCCTACAAGGCCCTGAAAAGGTCAACTATGGTCAAACTATGAAAATATGGCCCAAAATCATGGGAAGTGATGTAATTGGAGGTTTTTATTCATTTTTGGTAGATTTTTAGGGGTTTTGAAAAATTTGGAGTCAAAATGCAAAAGTTGCAAACAAAATTGCAAAATTGTCAAAGTTGCTTGACAACTTTTCAAGTTTTCATGCAACATTTCAAAATATTTCAAATATCAATGGCAAACCAAATTAAAAACTGGTTAGAGGTGTTAGAAATGGAGAGGAAACATATATTTTCCTTTGATAATTTGAGGCAAGGTTGGTTGATGAATTTTGAAGCCATTCTTGAAAGAATACAATTTTGTTTTCTTGAAATTCACGTGTTTGTTTCCTGTTATTCTACTTTGTACGGATAACTAGCTTACTATACAAATGCTTGGCTCATATGGTTGGAAAGAGGTGACTTATATAATTATAAAATAGTTTTTTTAAGACATTTTTATTGAGTTTGAAGTGAGATATTGTTTTTTTAGTGCCAATAGGTGTGAAACCCTCTTGAACTAGGGTTTTGGTACAAAATGCTTATAAATTCATTTTCCATTGTTGGAAAAATCCCTTCTTTTGTGAGATGATATATTTTAATGTCCTCTTGAATATTTTTCAGGTTTCAGAGCATTTCATTTTGATGGATACCAATGAAGTGATGCCCTAGTCCTGGCGTCTCTATGTGACAAGCCTAGGAATGATGTTAGAATGCACAAATATGAGTGTTGGGTTAAAATATGATACTTAGGGAAACAAAAACCATTTGAATCCTTTGTTTGGAGTTTAATTTGAAGTTCCTAAGGAATTGGAGAAGTTTGGTGAAGATTCTTTCTAGTATTCACTTTGGAAAAGTGCCCTAATTGCCCCCAAAAAAAAGAGGACAACAATTGTTTAGACCTTGTTATTCCAAAAGAACCCATACCAATTTTCACATATATTCTAAAAATTCCCAAAGGGTATCCCCCAAATGTCATTTTTTGTCTCTTTGATCAAGGGGTAAATATTTATAGTCAGAAAACCTCCTAAGTAGGGCTAATAGAAATGGTTTGATGGGTTTTTGTCAATGGTGATTTTTAGTGGATTAGGGTATTTTGCAATTTTAAACACCATAAAATCATGCTCCAAGCCTTGGTAAGGTATTTTTCCATATTTGGCCCAAGTTTCGATGTTGGAGCCTCATCCTTGTTTTGGGGTTACTGATTTAGGATACCTCCATGTGCTCCATGTATTTGACCATTGAAACTATTGTATTATTTGTGTTATTTTACCTGTGAAACCCTATGCATCATAGTGATATCAGATCCAATTCCTATTTCATTTGGAAGAAATCTTTGTGTGTGAAGGAAATGTTTGTGAAGATAGTGAAGGCCCTAGAAAGTGAGATGAATAGTGAAGGCCCTAGAAAGTGAGATGGCATAAATACAGGTAGAAAAAGAGAGAAGGAAAGAAGAATTCTCAAGGCTTTGCAATCAGTGAGTGGAGATGTCAAAATGGGTTTTCTTATGTATGAAGGTAAGATGGATGTTGAAGAGGTCATAGAGTAGATAATTGGTCTCAATAAATACTTTGAATACAAAGAGGTACCTGAAGACAAGAAAGTGAGATTTGTAAAAACAAGGTTGAAAGGGGCTGCATTGACTTGGTGGAAATATACCCAAGGGGAAAGGGTGAAGGTAGACAGATCCATGATTAATTCATCGGAGAGGATGGTGAATATTATAAAGAGCCAATTCTTTCTATAAAACTATGAGGTCCAAGTGTTTAGGAGGTTACACAATTTATAACAAAGAGACCTAGATGTGACTTCTTATACAAATGAGTTTCATAGGTTAAGTCTTAGGTCAGCGAATGTTGAGATTGAAAGGGATAAAGTAGAAAGGTACTTGAATGGATTGAAGATAATATCCAAGATGAGATCAGTATTATCACCCAAAAAACAATTAATGAATGTTTCCAAGTGGACCTAAGGGTTGAAGAAAAGATGAAGAGGAGGAAAGAGAGACAAGGAGGATGTAGAGTAAACAATAACAAAGGTAGGGGTAAGAGACATACCTAAGAAGATCAAGGAGACACGAGCAAGGGCAAGGAGAAAGTAATTGATTCTAGTGGTGAATTTAGGGGTTCAAGAGGTAGATTTGGAGGAGGTAGGAGTTCCAACAATTTTTAAGGAAGGTGTTTTAAGTGCAATGAGTTTGGTCATCCATCTTGAAAATTCCTTGAGAACCAAGGTTCAACATCAAGTGGAAGTGATAGGAATAATGAAAGAAGAGTTCAACTAGTAAAAGAATATGTAGGGGAAAGTGTAAAATCTCTTAGTATAATTGTTTTTTAGAAGTTGGAGAAAATTTGATTCTCACGAGGACACTCTTGCAGGTACCCAAGGAGGACATGACACAAATGAGATCACTCTTCAAGACAAACTGCAAAAGGCAAGGTATGAAAATTGATCATTGACTCTAGTTCACAAGACAATATGGTATCTAGGGAGATTCACTCTTATAAATCCTCTTGGTAAGTGAGATTCAATAACTTTAGGTGAATGAACAAGCTTATGTTGATTTTGAAATTGGGGAATATAAGGATAGGGTTCTATGTGATATCTTGCCAATGGATTGTTGTCATTTTCTTCTAGGAAGGTTGTGGAAATTTGATAGGAAATCATTATATGATGGATGTGCTAACACATACACCATCAAGAAGGATGGGATAAATTTTGTGTTGACACCATTGCAGAAGGATTCTAAAAAAAAGAAAAAGGCAGCCATGGTCATCTTTATGGGAAAGAAATATTTTGTGGAAGACAAAAGGAAGGAGCTTGCAAACCTTGCAGAGGTTGTAAAGATTAGAGCAGACATTAAGAAGGCGGATTCCATTAAACAAGACAGTAGTTTGAATCCCATGAATGAGACAAAGAAATCCAAGAATGAGTCCCTTGTGTGGACAAAAAGTGAGATGCACAATCATAGTGCTATTGTGGTGGGCACAAAGATGCATCCTTTAAAAATGAAGAGAGGGAAGAGGGAGTCTGATATTGATTAGACAAAGACATTTGGACCACTGAATTTGAATCAAATGAGAGAAGCCAAGAGTGGATTAAGGGGAAGCGAGTCAAAAATACAAAGAGGTAAGACCAAGTGGGTGAAAAGGAACAAAAATAGGAAAACCCAAGGGAGGAAGGTGTATGTAGAGGAAAATACCATTTCTACCTTTATTTATGACTAGAGAAGGCCAAGGTTGCACTCAACATACCTACTTGAGAAGGATATAGTTAGTCAAGAAAGTATTCAAGAAAATGGTGCCAAAGAATGACTCAAGGATCAAGAAAATCACCCAATGAAAGGGTAAACTAGACATAGATCGCATTTGGGGGATAGGACAGAGGTAATCTAAACATGTCTTCATGCAGCATAATCCTTAAGCAAACTTGATTTTATTTCCAGGTCGGGTATATCCAGTGCAGGAGCACCTAGGCAATTGGAATGCCATGTGAAGGCTTGCTAAGTGAGATTTTTTTTTAGTGTTTAATGTGTTCAATAAGGTCTAAGGACAACTTATAATTTTTAAAATTATTTTTAAGGAAAGTGAATGCCAATTATGTCATGAAGGCCTACAAGGTCTTGAAAAGGTCAACTATGGTCAAACTATGCAAATATGGACCCAAAAATGGGAAGTCATGTAACTGGTGGTTTCTATTCATTATTGGTAGATCTATAGAGGTGTTGAAAAATTTGGAGTCAAAATGCAAGAGTTGCAAGAAAAATTGTCAAACTTGCTTGACAACTTTTCAAGTTTTCATGCAACATTTTAAACTATTTCAAATTTCAATGGATAACCAACTTAAAAAGTGGTTAGAGATGTTGGAAGTGGAGAGGAAACATATATGTTCCTCTGATAAGTTGAGGGAGTGTTGGTTGATGAATTTTGAAGCCATTTTTGAAAGAATACAATTCTATTTTCTTAAAATTCACATGTTTTTCTTATTATTCTGCTTTGCACAAATAACTGGCTAACTATACAGCTTCTTGGCTCATATGGTTGCAAAGAGGTGACTAATATCTTTCTAGAAAAGTTAGTTTGGGGAATTTTCATTGAGTTTTAAGTGATATATTTCTATTTTAGTGTCGACATGTATACAACCCTCTTCACCTAGGATTTTTGTGCAAAATGCTTATAAATTCATTTGTCACCGTTGGAAAAATCCCTTCTTTGGTGAGATGATATATTTTAGTTTCCTCTTCAATATGGTTTAGGTTTTATGTTATTTCTTGTTGATGTCTACCATTGAAGTGATGCCCTAGGTCTGGCATCTCTATGTGATAGGCCTAGGAATGATGTTAGAATGCACAAATAGGAGTGTTGGGATAAAATATAGTACTTTGGGAACCCAAAGCCTTTAGAATAATTTTTTTGGATTTGAATGTGAAGTGTCTAGGGAATTGTAAAATTTTGGTGAAATGTTTTTCTAGTAGTCACTTTGGAAAAGTGCCCTATTTGCCCCTAAAAAAAGAGGACAATAATTTTTTAGACCTTGTTGTTTGAAAAGACCCTATAATAAATTTCATATATGTTCTAAAAATTCCAAAAGTGTATCCCCAAATGTATTTTTTTTGTGTCTGTGGTCAAGGGGTAAAGACTTATAGTCAGAAAACCTCCTAGACAGGGCTAATAGGCCTAATTAGAATCAATGAAGGAAATGTCATTGAATGATTTGATGGATTTGTGTCAATGGTGGTTTTGAGTGTATTAGGGTATTTTGAGATTTTAAACACCATAAAATCCATGCTCCAAGCCTTGGTAAATTCTATTTCTGTAGTTGGCCCAATTTGCCATGTTGGA
>MU227355.1:2689899-2719858 GCA_018584345.1 Thuja plicata
TATATATATATATATAATATCATATATTCTAATATATATAATCTAATATAATCTAATATACAATATATTTAATATTATATATATGGGAATAAATATATACATAAATATCTGATATCAAATATATATCTAACATCATATATGTATCTGATATCCAATACCTCTATTATTAATTATAAACTCTCAAATATTAATGTATTACATATATAATGTAGTACAAATAGAATAGGAAAGAGAAAGAGATGAGCGGACATGGAGAGAGAGAGAGAGTTTAATATATAGTATATATTATTTAATATATATATATATATATATATAATATATATTATAGTATAATATATTATTGCATATAATATATAATATTATATACTATAATACTATATATTATATATTATTATAATATGAAAAATGATGATCAATGTTAGACCACCAAATCCAATATATACATTGGAATACCAAACTCCCTACAAGGTGAATGTGACTTGTACAACCAAGAGAGTAAGGGTGCAAATCTGTGATCAACACTGAATTTGGAGGTAGATTGTTTGGTGGATTCCTTTTGTGATAACTGATGACGAATGAAAGATGTGAAAAAATGATAAATGATTGAGTGATAGGAAGAATAAATTTACCTTGAAATGAGAAAGAAAAGGATGAATTTTTAGATCTTGAATTGACTGTCACTGTGTTATTAGAAATAGAATCCATTCTGGATCTTGAACCCTAGCACCTATATGTTCTAGTTGTGAAAAATGTAGATTCTCAATACAATGTCGACTCAAGTCAGCCTTGTCCTAAAAGAAAAAAAATTGGTGGATAGTAGGCCTATCACTGGTTCTATAACTGTAAAAATTTTGGTCTGAAACTCCATCACCTATTCCTACACACAGAAAAGAAGGGGGAATTGTTTTGGGAAGGGGCTTGCCTTGATCAATCCCCTTTATATGAATTAACCTTGAAATGAAATATATGTAATTGAAATAATGCTGACATGTAGCAGATATTAGATCTAAACAATGGAATAAATCATACCATGTAGATGCAATTGACTCTAAATATTTGATAAATAATGTTGATGTAATAGATTTGACTCAACATAAAAACTAAAAGGAAATCATGTAAGAAAAAACCTTATGTAGTAGATGTTGTAATTCACATCATTGTTGAATTGAAGAAGATAGAAGAAGAATAAGACTTGATGGATGAATGTAGATCTCCTTCCTTGATGCCAAACTCCTTTGCTTGTTCTCCAATGGGGAAAAGAGAAAGGTCTATGGAAGGAAATTCCTCAAATGCTTGATGATGAATGTCTTCAATGGATTTTTTCTTTCTCTTGGATCTTTGAATTTACAATAATAGCTTGTATGTGTATCATGATGTAGAAATGAGAGGAAGAGGCCTCATTTTATACACATTTCAAGGATCAGATTAAGCACCTAGGAGAAACAACCCTGCATACGGCCTAGATTCCATTAAATGAAAACCCCTAGGAAAAGGACAACCTAAGTCAGCCTAGTCTAGGTCAAGGCTGACCTAAGTTGGCCTTATCCAAGCAAGCTTTTTAAAAACTATCTTGGGACCTAGGGTTGTGTGCTAAAAGAGGGATCTGAAAGCCTTCATTTGTAAGGAAATCAAGGCCAATCCCAAAGTGTAAAATACATTTAAAAGGACCTAGGAGGGAAATGATTTATGAAAATAGGAAAATATGCATAGAACTTGGAGCCAACCTTGAGTTTGAAGAAGGAGGAGGACCTATATCTGAATTAATGCATTTAAGTGCAATATGAGGTCCTACCATAAGGAACAAACCAAAGTGGGCTAAAAATGGTCCCAAAATGAGTACAAATTAACTACATACTTTTTAGGATGGTACATTTATCCCCCATTTTAGCAGGAGTATGAGACAAGTTCATGCTCATGGTAAAGGAAGAAATAGAAGAAAGAAAGAGCCATGAGAGAAAGATGATAGGAGAATTACAAAGAGGTAAGACATCACTAATTTCAAGGACATAAGTCCCCAAACCAAGGATCTTAACTCCACATCCATGTACAAGGGCATGAAAACAAATAAAAAAGGAAAAACAAAGAAAAAAGACACATAAGGGGTTAGTACTAAAAAAAAACTCCAAATCAACTAGTGAAAGAGATCTTGATAAAAAATGTTTCTTCCACTAATATCATTTTTGGATAGCTATTGCAAGAGCACAAGTGATCACATAGGAAGAACAAGAGCATTTCCAAAGATAATAAAAACTTCATGGTCTAACCTACTAGCACAAACATGAGAGCTAAGAGAGAGAGAGAGAGAGAGAGAGAGAGAGAGAGAGAGAGAGAGAGAGAGAATTGATAGTCTAGCAAACTATGTTATGCTAGTCAACTCTTACCTTTAAAATTTTTGTGCATGGAGTGGCTTTGTTTTGTGCATGGAGTGAATTTGTTTTGCACATGAAGAGGCTTTAGGGGGATCAGAATTATGAAAACCAATGTTTCCATATGGATCCATATCTAGGGGTTAATCTCATGGAAATTTTGTATGAATCCATTTCTAGGGATTAGTATTGTGGAAATTTTGTATGAATCCTTGTCCAGGTATTAGCCTTAGAAATTCCATTGTGAATCCATGAAATGGAAAAATTCATGTGAATCCACAAAAAAGTGACTAGTCTATGGATCAATGAATTGCATGTAATGTACAAGCGAGGTTGTGTGTATGCCCCCCTCCTTATTATGGCAAGGTAGGAGGCATCATAATGAAGAGAATCAAGGATACCTACTTCTACAAACAAGAAGTATCCTTGAAACAATAATGTATTCCATTAACTTAGCTAAGAGAGTTGACTCTTATGAGCTAAGAAGATAGATATTTGTGAGGGATATTCCACTTGTGGGAAGAGACCCTTGAAAGGAAGAGATCTTGTCTACAAGACATTTACCTTCAAGATGAGTTCTTGGAAAACTATTGCATCTTCAAGACAAAGAGGGGGAAGAGAATGAGAATGCACCCAGTTAGCCCCTATTTGTAAGTAAAAAAATTATTCTTGTTGAAGGATGATGGACTTTAGAACACATAGTATGGGAATTTGTCTATATTGAACATATTTTTTTAAATAAAGAATAGGTTGTGATAAAGGATACACACCTCTTGTATAAGATAATCCCAAATCAGAACGAACAATTATTTATTAGAAAATAATGTCACATGATCAACAAATTCCACTATACTAAGGAAAGTAGATCCTTAGAAAAGAGAGAAAAAATGTACAAGAAACCTTGTCCCCCAAGTGTGAAGGTAACAAAAAATATATAATACACCCTTAATGATATATAGTTCATAATCGATACACAATTCCAAGAAAAATAAGCTATTATGCTAGAAAAGATATCACATATAAAGTAATAAAGTCATCAAGGAAAGAAATGAAAGGATAAGAATGATTATTAAATGATAGACATGCCCTTTGAGGCATGAAAATGATTATTAAGAAAATATGTGAGTATCTTGCATGAAATAATGAATCTCATGCCAAAAAGAAAGTACCATAAAAAATAAGAAAATACATAGAGATGAAAAGTAGAAAAAAAAAGAAGCCACCTTATGTCTACTTAGTGGTCAACCCAAGTATACAAGATATGCAATTCCAAGTAAGGAATAAAGTGTAAAGAAGGATATTGATCTCATGAAGGAGAAAAATCCTAAACAACAAGTCCATACATGGAAGGACATCATAGTATAAAAGAGATGAATACAAAGAGACAATGGATCCTACAAAAGAAGAAAAGAAGATAAATCCAACATGTTCCCTAAGTGGTAGATCTTTTAAAAATATGTACCTTCAAGCAAGCATAAGATTGCAACTCTAGATGAAAATCGTTGTGTAAAATAATAAATTCTTGTAAGAAGGTATATCATAGTATAAAAGATGCAAGATCATAATGGAATTCGGATGCATGAAAAAAGAAAAAGGAAAGAAGAAGGGAAGACACATTAAGCTCCCTAAATGGTTTATCGTGTATAAAATATATATGCTTACAAGAAAACATAAGGTTGCAATTCAGGATGTTAATATCCTTATGTAAAACAAAAAATGAACACCAGCAAGGATGTCATTGTATAAAAGAAACATGGAAATAAAGGGAGAAAATGGATCCCTAAAAGAAGAAAGTTGAAATGATCCCTTGTCCCCAACATAAAGAGAAAGAGAGAGAATCCTATTATGATGCCCTTAGTGCACATTATACAAAGAATGTTGCATAATGGAGAGCAACATAATAGGAAAAAGAATGGCTAAGGTATCTCTCTAATATGAATAAAATGTAGGATGTTTGGTGTTAAAAGAAGAAGATTTCTATCAATTAAGTCTTGAACAAATTGTCTAAAATTGACACAATCGCAAAGATAATTCCTATTAGAGTAATGAAAGGAGCATGAAATTATCGATTGAGAGTATATGGGTTTTGAAATAATCTATAAGGAAATATTATCCTACAATTATGCTTGATATTGATATAAATTCATCTAGCCAAAGTTGCACTATCATCATAAGGTGAAGGTTCATGAGATGGTGTGATAAAAAGAACATTAAGAGGTGGTTTTGGTTGAGGAAAAATGTTAACTTGAGGCACATGATATGCTTGAGGAAGAATAGGATGAGATTTAGGGCTATGATCACTAAATCATTGATCATGTTGGATAAGTTGTAATGTAGATTTGTGAGGTTTATGAGTGGGAGAAGTGCAAATGGTTTCTATAGGAATATCATTATTACTATATTGATATTGGGAATAAATAGGATTATTCCTTATTTATAGAGAGAAGTGATCTAGGAAATGTCTAACATCTGCATCATGAATAATGTTTTGAATATTTTTGTAAGGATCAAAAACATTATATTCCATAGGATGAGATTATTTTGAGGGATAATATTAGGGAGATTAGATTCATTAAAAAAGGTCCTTATGTTATCTATATATTTCACGTATTTAGCTAAAATGTGAAGGAGAAACACAAATGAAAAATTGATAACATTTTTGAAATATGCCTTATAATGAAGAGATATATGTGTTACCCTCATTATGTGATAGAGAGCCCTTCTTACTTAGGATATAATAACCCCTAACATCCTAATACCTTTAATTATATGGTTTTCACAAGACAAGGCTTCACATACTAAGGTAAATCCACACTAACATTTCCATGAAACACTTCATCACCACTTAGTGATCTCTCCTTATCAACTCCATTCACACAAGGACTCAAGGGCTTGATTAGAAATAAAATCACACTCAAATTTTCCCCCAACCAACATGAATTAACTCTCCATGTATTTTATCCAAAAATGACCTAAACCACACAACTTATACATTACAAAAGGTCTTACAAAGTGATTGGGGGTATTTGCTTGAATAAGGCCTATTTAGGCTTATAGCCCTATCCCTCTAGCTTTTGGGACATAGCTTAAAATTCCCTCAAAGAACCTAAAAAAAAATGTAATATCCTGACACCTTTTATTGAATTATACAATCTCCTAGAGGGGATTCTTCTAAACTTGAAAGACATGGTTTCAAACTCACAAAAGACCATAGGCCTAATAGGGCTATTATGCCTTGGTTTACAAAGGGACCTCCATCTCCACTCTCTTTTCCTCTAATAAAATAATAATTCCTTCAAGGGACATCCAAAAATTAATCAAATTCAAAGGTAGACCCTTTGGTTTCACACACAACTCTCAAAACTTAAGTATCTTCATATCATAGTAGGTAGCCACATACACATGTCTACCTAGGGCATCAGATTTCCTAATGAACCCCGCACTTATACACTCCTACCTTTTAGAATTATAAAATAAATTGGCCTCAATTTAATTCCCCATAGATTCATCAATTTTTTATGGTGGAAGTGCGAGTTAGAGCCATTTGGAGGCCAAACCCTTATTTCAGAGGGTTTCTCAGGGAGACACAGTCTAGTGAAATGAAAACTTAAATAACTTTTAACCTTGATTAATTCAAAACTCCAAACCAACTTAGAATGAAAATAAATCAATTTTAGAAACTTTGTAGATCAATCATAGGTCACCACATGTTCGTACATGCTCGAGAACATCAAATTTGTAGGAAATTTGAATAAATTCTCTTGCTTGCAATTACACAAGTTCATACAATAATCCCCCAACCATTGGAAATGATTGATTCAAGGTACATATACCTTCCCCCAATGTTTCATAACCACTATTTGAAAGTTAGAGTGATTGGGAGGAAATTTTCATTATTACAAGAAAATGTTGTCAATGTTGTCAAAAGCCAAGATCTGCATTTTTGACAACTTTTACACAATTGTAAGAAAAGTTGTAATTTCTAAAACACTAGACCCCTCATGACATGGGGTTGGATAAACATGACTAAAAAAATTAAATTAGTCCTAAAGAACCTAAAATCCCTAAGGACTCAACATTATTTCCCATTGACTCTTATGTCCATGGTGGTTTATAATGCACCAATCCATGACATTGAGTTACACAAATAGGGGATCATTATTAAAAAAATTAAAAAAAATTAAACAAAAACAATACAAGAGGGCATCACACATTTCCCACAAACTATCCTTCATTTTCATGATTAGAGATGGGTGCTCCTACACCATACTCCTCTGGAGAAAAGATCTCAAGCCCTCTTGAGATTAGTTGACGAAGATATGCACTATGGTTCATAATTTGATGTTATATCATCCATACTCCCTTTGAATCAGGTTTGTCTTTCCATTGAAGAAAATATTCCTTTTACTCACTATTTCTACTCTTCTTTTCTATCCTAGTGTCTGAGATCTTATCTAAGATTGGTGGATCATACTTTTGGATTTCATCATCAACAAGGACTTCTTGTATAGTAGAACTATCACCTGCATCCACATCACTCTTGTATGGGGTTAAATCACAAACATTAAATATAGGAGATAAACCAAGATTAGGAGGGATTTGAATTTCATAAGCATTCTTCCCATACTTCTTAAGGATTTGATAGGGTCCAATCTTTCTTTGCATAAGCTTTGTGTATTTTCCCTTTCAGAGTCTCTCCTTCTTCAAGTTGACCCACACTAAGTCTCAAGTAGCAAGCTAAACACCCCTTTTCTTGTTGTCAACATATTGTTTGTATTTGTTAGTAGATTGCTGTAACTCAGATTTTACTTGTTCATATACCTCCTTGATAGAAATTGTAAATAATTCACCATCATCACTGATTGGTTATCCTTGATTAAGTTCTCTCAACTCCATGACACCTCTTGGGTTTAGACCATACACAATTTAAAATAGTGATCATCCAATGCTCCTATTCATTGTATCATTGTAGGAGTATTCATCTTGAGGTAGTAGTACATCCTACTTGTGACCATGTTTTCTAGTGATACATCTCAAAAAATTCCATAATTACCTATTGACTAGTTCTATTTAATCATCTGTTTGTGGATGGTATGCAGATGAGAAAGCCAAATTTGTACCCAATTTCCTCCATAATGTCCTCCAAAAGTGCCCTATGAACTTCACATCCCTATCTGACACTATATTCAATGGTAAGCCATGGATTCTTACAATTTCTTTGAAAAAGATATTTGCAACATAAGAAGCAACATAGGTAGTCTTACATGGAAATAAATGAGCCATCTTGCTAAATCAATCAGCCACCACATAGAAACTGTCATATCCCTTCTTTGTTCTAGGTAATCCTAACAAGAAATCCATATTGATTCTCTCTCATGGTCTTGATGAATGGGGAGGGGTTGGTAGAGTCTTGCATTAGTATATCTTCCTTTTTCCTTTTGAAAAGAAGAGAAACAGAGTTCTATAGGATATAAAAGGTATATTCCTAGATGCACTATAAGTAGAAGTAAATGAGAATGATTCTACTATGGACCAACTTGTAGACATAGTCCACAAGTTCAATAAAGATTTAAGTGGTCAGGAAAAACTACTGTAGAAGGCATAAAGGAAGTTTTAGAACAAAGTTCTAGAGAATGTTGCAAGCAAGATTGCAATTGATCAAGTAAAGTTAAACTCTCTTATTAGCTCTCTAGAAACTACTATTAATAATGTTACTTCATTATTTGTAAAGTTAAGTGATACTTCCAACTTCAAAATGGAAATCAAGACTAAGCTAATAAAGATAGATATAGATTTGAAGGAAAGTGAAAACCAGTTGGCACTTAACCCAAGTTCAAGTTCAGCACACTTTGTGAAGATTAAGTATCCGACAGACATGCAGGCTGAATTATAGAGGGAAGAAGCAAGGACAAGAGAATCTCTTACAACTTTGTAGAGCCAACACCTTCCACACATGGATGTAATGAAAAAGCATATAGCTCATGCCAAGACACTCATACATGACAACAAATTTTTAGTTTCAGAGCTTATGATGGAGCCGTCAATGGAGATACATATTAAATTGCACATCCTAAAGGTAAGGGGGAGTTTTGACTCAAAAGTTTGAGAAGTTTTTTGAACATGATAAGTGTTTTTGGTCACTAATGCCAAAGGGGGAGATTGATGAACTTATGATATGACATGTTTTCAATTAGTGCCAAAACACTTATTCATTATAGTGTTGACCGAGCCATCAGTACAACTTGAGTAATTACATTGTAACCCAAGCAGTGGTAGTGTCGACTAACCAGACAGTGGTAATATGTATTACCCGAGTGATCAATGTAGCCCAAGTACATAGAGTAGCCTGATTACATAGAGTATCCCAAGTGCCAGAGTTTAGTATGTTTCCTGAGTGACAACATAAAGCCTGAGTGCCAGTATATTTCTTGAGTGGACTACTAGACTTGAGTAACAGTTTTGGGTCGACTTAGCTTATATTGTTTGATATTAATTAATCCTATGGAAGCCAACTTACAGAAGTATTTGATTTGGATAAGTTATAAATATAAGGTATTCTTTTTATCCAAATAAGTATGAATATGTATGTATAAGTGTGTATGCAAATATGAAGTGGCATATTGTTTAAGAGGCTACAATAGTATAAGGAACAACAGAGACTAATCCATCACATTCAGGTGATTATTTTTTATATCATTGGATCTTATTCAACAAATCAAAGTTGCATTGAATATCATCTACTGGTTCATCCTAACAGGTGCATCGGCAAAATCCTCTAACAAGGTGGACCTAATAGTCCTTTATAAATCTCCTATCAGAGTTGCATTACTTAATTGTTTTGTACTAAATCCTTTCACAAGGTGGACCTAATATTCTGTATTGCTCCTAATAGGGCAGGCCATCAGAAGTGGTCAATTGTAATCTTTAACAGGCTAAATTTATACTGCAATAATAAATCTTTTGGGTACCATCGCCACCCCAGTTTTACTTTCTATTTGGAAGGTTTCTGGGTAACCAAATATTGTGTCAAATGTTGTGGATGTTTTATTTCTTTTAATTTCATGCATGCAATCATATTAGATAATATAATAAAGGATTAAGTTTTATTGGTTCCTAATTCACATATTTTGACTGAATGAATTTCTTGTTCTCTTTTCAAATTTCTGACTTCTTCATGTAAATTGAGATTCTTTGCAAGTAGGTCTTCAATTATTGCATCTGCTTCTTCAGAACTCCTTTCTTTGCATAATTCTTCAATTATTTCTTCTATGTAACTATGGTTTTCTGAATAAGATCCAATGATATAAAAGCTAATCACCTGACTGTGATGGATGAGTTTGTGCTATTCCTTATAGTGTTGTAGCCTCTTAAACAATTTGCCACTTCATATTCACATACACACTTCTACACACATATTCATACTTCTTTGGATAAAATAATTACCTTATATTTATACCTTATCCAAATCAAATAATTCTATAAGTCAGCTTCCATAGGATAAATTAATATTAAAGAACATAAGCTAAGTCAGCCCAAAACTATTACTCGGGTCCAGTAGTCCACTTGGGCAATATACTGGCACTTGGGAATTATGCTGTCACTTGGGAAACATACTAAACTCTAGCAATTGGGCTACTCTATGTTCTCAGGGTACATTGATCACTCGGGTAATACTGATTACCACTATTTGCTTGGTCGACATTGCCACTGCTTGGGTTACAATGTAATTGCTCGGGTTGCACTGCTGGCTCGATCAACACTGTAATGACTAAGTATTTTGGTACTAATTGACAACATTTCATGCCATAAGGTCATCAATTCTCTCTCATGGTCTTGATGGAATGGGGAGGGGTTGGTAGAGTCCTTCATTAGTAGATCTTCCTTTTTCCTTTTGACAAATTAAACATGTCTCCACAAAGTTTCTAATGTTTACTTGTATCTTGGGCCAAATGTAGTTTCTCTTTACCAATTCTAAGGTCTTGTCAAGACCAAAGTGTCTTTCCATAGACCCACAATGCTTTTGCCTAATTATGTTCACCCTCATGGAGAATTTGGGGATAAACAACTGCCCCCCTTTAAAAATGAAACCATCCTATATCAGAAATTTAGAGAACTCAATGTGATACCTCTCACCAAATGATGTGCATACCTAATAGATCTCACAAAAGTCTTAATCATCTTGGTACATGTTCTTCAAGGCTTCAATCCCTACACTCTCCAACTTTATTTTTGTTACTTTCAACACCCTTCTACTCAGGGCATCAGTTACCTTGTTCTTTACTCCTTTCTTATGCTTGAGAGAAAATGTATAGGACTGCAATGTCTCAACCCACTTCATATCTTTGTGGTTAAGTTTTTCTAGACTATTTATAAAACTTACGACCTTATTTTCAGTAAACACAATGAATTATTTTGGCATTAAATAGTGCCTCCACTTCTTAAATACTGCACTAGAGCATACATTTCCAAATCATATGAGGAATATTTTCTTTTTGCTTCATTTAATTTTTCACTGAAAAATGCTATGGGATTACCCTCTTGACCGAGAAGAGATCCTATAGCCATGTGACTTACATCACACTCCACTTGGAAAATCTTGTTGAAGTATAGTAGAGAAAGTACTGGTTGTTGAGAAGCCTTATTCATCAAAGTTTTAAAGGATTCATCAGCTTCATTCATCCAAAAAAATTTACACTTCTGCCCTCCTTTTATGGTTTCAAGCATTGGGGCACAAATATGACTAAATCCTTTTATAAATTTCTTATAAAATGTGGAAAACCCATGAAATTTTTTAACATCTCTCATTATCTTAGGGGTAGGCCAAGAAAGTATAGCACTTATCTTCTCCTGATCCATTTTCAACTCACCATGTGAGATTACAAAAACCAAGTAGATTATCTCCTCCTGCATGAACACACACTTGTCAATATTTATCATTAACTCCTCCTCATGTATCCTCTTTAGGACCATGTCCAAGTGTTATATGTGCTCCTCCTTTGATCTTCTCAAGACTAGTATATCATGTAGACAAACAATCACAAATTTTCCTATAAATTCCCTTGAGACTTCATTCATGAGCCTCATGAATGTACTAGGGGAATTGGACAAGCCAAATGACATGAATTTACACTCATCTAAGCCTACATTTGTTTTAAAGTTTTTCTTCCACTCATCCCCTGGCCTTATCCTAATATGATGATATCCACTTTTTAGATCAATTTTTGAAAAGTACTTAGCACCCCCCAACTAGTCAAGCAAATCTTCAATTCTTGGAATAGGAAAACTATGCCTGATTGTTTCATTTTTTGATGGCTCTTGAATCGTTACAAAGCCTCCAATTTATCTAATTCTTAGGTGCAAGGACTGTAGGTATTTCACAAGGGATTATACTTTCCCAATGAGTCTTGATTCTAGTAACTCCTCAATTTGTCTGGTCATCTCTTCATTCTATTGGAGTGTAAGCTTGTATATTGCCTTGTTAGGAAGTGTAGACCCAGGGGTGAAGTCAATACAATGACTTATGTCTCTAAGGGCCCGTTTGGTAGCAGGAATTGGACTGGAATTGGCATTATCTAATTCTAGATAATGCCAAATTCCATGTTTGGGTCCTTGGAAAAAAATGGAATTGGAATTCTGAAATTCTCATTTTGCCCTCAAAATGGGAATATCATCTTCCACCTAAATGGGTGGAATTGGAATTTCGAATTCCAATTCCAATTTTTACAAAAGAAAATTTAATATTTCGTGGGATCCGTGACTATAAAGATGTATATTATATTGCTATAAGGATGTATATATATACATGTGTGTATATACACACATGTGTGTATATGCATGTGTGTATATATATGTGTATGTGTGTATATATACACACATGTATAGTGTGTGTATATGTGTATATACATGTGTGCATATGTCTGTATATATATACACATGTATGGTGTGTGTATATATACACAAATGTGTGTATGTGTGTATAAACACACGTGTGTATGTGTGTATATGTGTGTATGTGTGTATATGTGTATACACATGTGTATATACACATATACACATGTGTGTATATATATATACACATGTATATATACATGTGTATATACACACACATGTATCTATGTATGTATATACATGTGTGCATGTGTGTATATATACATACATATATACATACCATATTCAAAGAAATTAAAAAATAAAGAATTAAAATTCCTTATGCATCTTCTCATTCATCTTTTGGGTGAACCAAACGAGTCAGACTATATTCCAGATTTCATTTTGAGGATAAGCATCTTCTTGAATATGCAGCATCTTCCTGAATTGACCATATCTAGGATATGGTATTCCAGCAGCCAAACGGACCCTAATAGGAGGTAGAGACCTTAGAATTCCATTTGAAATTATTCCCTTATCAGGATCCACTAACCTTTATCTGCAGGATCCATAACCTTTATCTCCTTGGTTTTTCATCTCCTTCTTTAGCCACTATTATGGCTCTTTGGATAGGGATGAGAGTGTTTCCCCACTTTTAGTCTGCATACCTTTTGACAAAAGTGGACATTTAACATGTAGTGGTGGTCCTAAATGCATCATGTGAGTCTTGAGTCTAGGTCTAGTTTTTCCCTTAGGATAGGAGACCTTTACCGGATTTCCCCAATTTGACTTCTCTTTTGTGAGCCAGAGGGAATCTACATTTGAGATCATATTTTCTTTGGGTAGGTTAAGTTCCCAATCTGGTAAAGGTCATGGCTTGAAGAATTCTAACATTAGTCTTATGTGTAGTTGAATTATTTAGCAAAAACTCTTCATTTTGCAGCATTGGCGGGAAATTGGTTTTGAGCTTCTCTCTAGTGGAAAATCACCTACAGAGTGTGTTTTTCACACTTAACAAACCTAAGGGTATCAGATGTCAATAAGGGTGGAAATTGAGAAATTTGGAATAAGAAATCTTTGGAAATTCAAATCAAACCTATTTCAAGGAAGGAAATGATTGGGTGAGGAGAAATTAAAGGTGTAAGCCTATAGGTGGAAAAGCAGAAAATGGCTTCTCCACTACTCCAACAAGAGGGTTTCAACTTGCGGAATGCCTTTTCCACCAAACCTTTGAAATGAAGGAATTTCTAGTAAGAGATCTATCTCATGAAGAATCTGAGATATAAAGAAGGTAGATGAAATCAACATATGCCATTTTTTCACCCCGACAAACCAATTTTCCCCTTTGGCAGATTTTCGAGCAGAGAGCATTCCAAAAACATTTCTCCACCCAAAGGAGAAGGGGAAAAGTAATTTTCTGCTAGCTCAAGTAAGTTACCATTGTGGTTATTGAAGTGAAAAGACACTTCTTAAACATCTCGTAAGAGAAAAGTAATTAATTCAAATAAAGCCATTTTACTTCATAACGGACTTTTTCATTAATAATGAGGTCTTTTCATTCGTGTGGCATGGGAATTCAACCGTTAAATAGTAAGAATTCAAAAGTTATAAGATCAGTTGGAGATTTCCAACAAGAGCTACCATTCGTTTAACAAATTGTTTGAATTCAAAGCCTTTGCTATTGATTGTTCTTTGCCCCTACATTCTTGAGAGATATTCTTCATTCCCAAATCAAATCATTTGAAGTACAACTTCTAGATTCATGGGATTTGATCGAATGAACGACATTACTTCTGAATGGCATAAGATTTTAGATACGTCTCTAAATTTATTTGATATGAAGAACTTTCAAAGCAAACTAAAAGTGGACCAGATGCTACTCATCACTAAGAAACTAAAGGAGAGTGGATTAGTTGAAGCCACTAGTTTCCCCGTGGCTGTCCAAGCCCCAAAATTGATCTGGGAATGCATCGCTCGATACAACCCAGATACCAGGTAAATCCTCTTTCCCAATGATACAGTGTTGCTATCCATTGATAGAGAATCGGTCAAGAACTCACTTCACATCCCAGAGAAAGTTGAGTATTTAGAAATGACATGCAGTTAGGTGGTGACTAAATATATCACCAAAAACTCAATTTTGAAGAAGGAGATAATGAAAGCATGGTTTCAATAGCCCAAGAGTGCCAAAGGGAAGCTTCTAAAGACACTATATGACACTAATTTGAAGCCGAAGATCATAGACATTCTGGTTCTACTCCAAAAAATCAGAGGTGAGAGTGAGGCACTCAATTTTGTTAATCATCACTTCTTCCTGGTTCAGGTAATTTGTTCGCAACATCACTTCATTTATTGGGTCCTTATGGTAAGTGAAAACCTCTCAGAGGCCCTAGATAGAGCTAAGAACTAGAATGAATTTTATATGTCTTTAGTCCTTTTGTATATTCTGGCAATAATCCAAATTTGGCCAGGGCTTCCTAGATTAGAGGAATTTCCTGATGATGTTAAGAGTTATGAATTTTTTTCCTCTTTTCAATTGCACAATAGTTATGTAGAATATCTTCAGGTTAATGATGCATTTATAATGAGATTGTACAGGGAGATACAAGGCTGTAGAGAAAGGATATTATCTCCCAAATCATTGGCTTTTATCAGCCAATTCGGATTCTATTAAATTCAATTCAGAGACTTCTCATACCTTTGTCTTACAGGTTTTGGTGACTTCCCTTTGAAGCTGCCTAGATATCCTATGGATATGATCATGCTAGTGGAGGTGATGAGGCAAGTGTTGCAAGTGAATTTGATCTGTGCTAATGCTAAGAAGAAAGGCTATAACTTCCCCATAACTATTAGAGCCTACAGTTGTGCATCCCACTCGAAGGTGAAGAATGTTCTAAAGGCATTCTCCAAGAGGTTTTCAATGGAAACCTATGATGTTCTAAGGCCCCAATATGATCCAGTTAATTATGCTCATGATTACCTGCAAATGAGCCAAGCTATCCACCATGTAGATGACATTGAAGACTATTGGGCCAATTATAGAGATAATTTGGAGAGCAGAGATAGATTTTATGCTAGATTAACCATTGAACAAATCAAAAACTTCAAGGTCGATCTTGCAGTTGAGGGGCTCATAGATGATAGCCAGCACATGTATGATTATACCTATCTCGAGAAGATCAAACCCCTCTCCATCAGTTCCAAGCCCATGCTAGATCAAGTCATCGGTGACTTCCAGAATCTAATGAGTGGTATTTATAAGAGGACAAAGTTGTGGGTTGAATGGATGGTAGGAAGAAGGAAGAGGTTGAAAAGGAAGCCTCCTACTCAAAGGATCCCGACAAAGGATACTTCCAACATTGCAACAACCTCTTTGGTGGTACTCCCAACTATGACCAAGAGTTCATCTCAACTAGTTGGGGGAGGCGACGAACCTTCAAAAAAAGAAGTTCAACCAAAGAAGACTTGTGGAGGAGGTCTTCTCCAAATATTGGAACAACAAAGGAACCCACCAAAGGTGTAGAACTAGAGCAGCCAGCTAAAGTAGTCACTATAGATGTACCAGTTGGTACTTCAACCCAAGATTATCCAAGGCGAGGGTCCCCTGTCATAGTAGAAGTGGGTGAAGATACTCCTTCAACCACAGAATCAGAAGAAGAGGTTAGGAAAAAGTAGAAGGTTGCTTCAGTAGCCAAATTGGTGTCCTCTTTTCCTACCTTGGTAAATCCATTTGCTTCTAGACCAAAGGCTATGCCCCTAGTCATAAGGAAGTTGTTCATTGAGGAGTTGGTTTCTGCCAGCAAAGTTAACATCACAGAGTCATGGATAGAAAATACTCTGGAATGCAAGAGGAAGATGATAGAAGAAGGAATCTCCAACAAAGATACTCTGTCATGAGCCTTTCAGCCCAAGGTCAGTACAAGCAAACAAAAGAAAGTAAAGATGATGTCTACTTTGGGTCATGACCCTGAGACTAGAAACTTCACTATGGAAGTGGCCAAGCCATCCAAGGAAGGTAGATTTGAGGATATGACCACTTCAGACTTTTAGTTGTAGTCATTTTATATGGGGTTGGCTTGTCATGACACCAAGGTAGACTGGTGGAAATCTACTAATGTGGTGATAGAGGAAGAACTCAAGAAGCTCAAGACTGCCAAGGTTCAACTAAAGGCAGAAGTGGCTGAGCTAACCAAATTCATAAGATAGCTCCTCACTCTAATTGCAAGCATCCCCAACACCCAAACCACCTTTGATCCCAGTGCGGTGGAGAATCAAGATATATTAGCCAAGTTGCAAGAGGATAGGAACTTTGCATAGATCAACAAGGGATGGGTTGAGAGGCTCAAATTATAGGGATTGGTAGTTGTTGAGTAGTTGGGTAATGCTCTCTTGAGATTGGAGATGGAAAGAAATAACATTGAGAAGAATTTGCAAACTCTCGCATTTGAGAGAGTGAAGTGTTAGGAGTGCATAGTGACACTCCATGTAGCAGTAAAGATGAAGACCAAAGAGGCATTGAAAGCCAAGATTCTACAAAAGGGAGATGAACCTCTAATTGAGTGGCTTCAAATTCTAGAGTTCAAAATAAAAATGATCATCCAGGCTGAGACGGGGCTGCAACAAGTAGATGTTAAGGTCAAGGAAGAACAATGCAAAGACTTTAAGATTCTTCAAGGTTTGCACACAGAATCATAGATGAGTGGGCAAGGAAAAGAAATGATAGGATTGGCCAATATGTAGAAATAATTTTTTGATTATGTGGACAAGCTGTCAGAGCCATCTTCCACCCATTTGGACAAAGTGCTAGAGCTCCAGTAGTTTAGTAGATGTATTTATAAGGCCATGAAAGAATTTAAGGATCGAACAGATGCCCTTAAGAGTCTAGCTAAGGAGCATTCCATATGGCTCATCTGATACACCAATGTCCACATCAATAGACATGAGGAGCTCATCAGAGTTATCACAGCTACCACTGCCTATACGGATAAATTAGGCAAAGGGAATGAAACTAAAGCTTGAATATATTCTCTCTTTGTACCAAATTTTGATTAATGTTGTAATGGATAAACCTTTGGTTATCATTTCTGGTTGGGGAAGTTGAACCATTTTGGTCACCCCCCTTTTTGTAATGGCCCAATCTGGGACTCTATATATACTATTTCCAAAATCAATACAAAGGTCGGCTAAATTTTGGTGTGAAAAATAGAATTTTCTGAGTCAATTGTGTGTGTCTAAATACCATTTCTTTAATTGTTCCATTGAATTTCATTTTTTGTTCTATTGAATTCAAATGTTTATTTGAAGTTAGATTTGCAATCTATATTCAAACCAGATTTCTGTATTATGATTTGATACAGTTAATTTAGGGGAAGATCAATTGTTATCTTGAGTTGGGAAACGTTTCTATGAAATAGATTGATCCTTTAGCTTTTCATCATTAATCTCTAGTTTTTCATTTGCATTTTTTAGTAGGAGTTCATGCATTACCAGTTTTGGGAGTTAATATGATTGATGAAATCTCAGAGGTTGCTAGATTTAAAGTTGAAATCACCCCGTCTAAGCTATTTCTCATTTGGGTTTAGGTTGGTTTACCTCTTCTATTCTCGGGTCAAGAACATACCTCTGTTAGATTAGGAAAGATCAAGATTCACTAAAAATCATTCATATAAGGGAGCTATACCTTCAAATTCAGAGGGAAATTGGTTTTTCAATAATAATCTTCCAACTGTCGTATTCAGTTGTTCTTAAGTATTTTGGGTATTTTAGAGTTAAATTCAAAGAACAATTTGTTTACCAATAGATTTTTGGTGACTCTACTGGGGATACAAATAGTAATTATAACCAGAAGCATATCATGGAGAAAGATGGTGCTTCTCCATGAAAATATAATTCCTGTGCTCCAATTGAATCTTGGATTCCAAGACGATCAAGAGGACCTCATCTCCTTCTTAAAAACTTTTGTGTGGAGATACAGAAGAGATACAGAGCACTATAGGAATGCTAGTCAAGTGCTTGAAAAAGAAGGAACTAGAGAAGAAGCACTTGAAATAGTCATTGAAAGGAGAAATCTAAGAAGGGCACAATGCCAAGTAGAGCGTGAAGCTAGGCTACAAAATTAGTTGAAAATCTGGAGCCTAAAAGGTTTTTCAGGAGTACAAGGAAAGAAGGTAGCACAGACCCAGTCTTTGAAAGACTTGCAAATATTAACTTTGCTCTTTTAGAAGTACCTCACTGAGGAAATAGAACCACAAGGAGCCAGAGTAGACCCTCTTCACCTCCTAAGAAAACTCCTTAGTTGTCCACCACTTGCCAAGTGTTAGCTTTAAATGGAGTAGTTGCCCCTCCCATTATCAATCTAATGCCCTATCTAACCCAAGTAGCTATGTCACTTCCTTGGGCTACCACAGTCGGACCTCTGCAATTAGCATCATATAATCCTCTCCCTTCGGGTTCTAGAAAGAACTTTCCCAAATTTTCTTGAGATGGGAAAGTATCTACAGATGAGCACATTGTTGCCTTCTTTGCTTCAGTCAATATCATCATATTATTTGTTAAGACCCTCGTTGAGGGTGCCACCGATTAGTTTCCCCATTTACCTAATTCATCCATCACTAATTGGGCTTCCATGAGAGTTGTCTTTGAAAGAAGGTTTAGAACTGATGAAGATGAGCATGCCCTATTGATGCAATTAACTTCCATCAAGAAAGAACCCTCTATCAGTATGAGAGATTTTATAGCTAAATTCAACAAGCTTGTAAATTGTATTCCAGCAGCTGACAAGCCTATGATGGGAAATTTTAAAACATTCTTCATAAGTGCTATGCTGCCGGACATCAATTATGATCTAAGAAGGGTGAACCCTGAAGATTTGGATGCCACACAGAGAACTGCTATAGAATTTGAGGACCATATGATCTCATCTGAGAAATGGAAAATAGAGATGCAATCTAGAACTAGTAGTAGCAATACTATGTCATTAGATGAGATGATTCAAAAATTGTCTAATGAAATCATTTCCCGCAAGAGGAAACTTCCAAGATTTAATAATCCCTACCAATAAAACTTTCAGGATCAGCCTGGGAGAAACAATGAGGGGAGGAATGCTGATGGAAAGGTGTTACAGTTAACTGCTCCACCACAGAGGCTAGCTAAAGAAGCTCCTCCTCAAAAAGGAAACATGTGTGCCTTCCACCTAACTACCGATCATGATGGAGAGAGCTGCCCTGATGTAGCTCATGCTTGGAAAATGCATCAGACTGATGAGTGGAATGTTGGAGTGTCCGGAGCTAAACCAGATTCATACTCACATGGTGACTCTAAAAACTTATATTTAGAGTAAGAATCAGATTTAGAGAAAAAAACATGTTACACTACCATAGACGGGACCTCTTATACAGTCTTGACCCAGAGTCAGAAGGATAAAATCCCTACTTCAACTCCTCCACTTAAAAATAATGAGGCATCTACCTCCTATCCTAAGGAAGCCAATCAAGGAGTGAGAATTCTACAACCAGGTAAGGAGCAAAGCTCTTTTGACATTATTCAATTTTGCAGAGATTCTAGAATTCAAATTTCCCCTATAGACTACCTTAAGTCTAATCCCATAGAACTACAAAAGCTAGTAGATTACTATAAAGAAGGGAATCTAGAGTTAAACCAAAATGTCATGACTACTATAGAAAATGAGTCTGTATTTGCAGAACCAAATAAGCAAGGAGAATATTCTATTTTTGCCACCTTCCCGAGCCAAAAGCCTGACCCGTTCTATGTGTCATTATATATTAATGGTTACAAGTTAATAAATTTCATAATAGACTCCGAAGCCTAAAATAATGTCATGCCATCAACTGTAGCTAAAGATATAGGACTTAGCCTCACTAAAGCCCATGGAAGATGTTACTCTATGGATTCCAAGCAAGTACCCCTGGTTGGTCAAATTAAAGATGCTTAAGTGGTCATGGTGGCACACCCTGAGAAGAAGATGTTGCTAACAATCCTTATTACTGATATACCTGCTAGTTATGGTTTACTGTTAAGCAAGAGTTTTTGTAGAGACCTTGGAGGGGAGAAAAAGCTGGATTGGTCTCAAGCTTTAATCCCAGTGGGCAATAAAAAGATTAAACTAGTCCCAAAGGAGAAAGCTAAGTTTACAGTACTGAAATCTAATGACCCTAAAGCCCAAATTTTGTATCAAGAATTGGAATTTGGTAACTATATGTTGTTTATTGATGACCACAATGAGGAAATGAAATCTAGGGAAGAGGAAAAGAATTTTTCCACCGAAGAAACACCACCACAAATCTGGACCCTTGAATTTGATGGTAGTTATGCATCTTCAGGATCTGGTGCAGGTGTGGTCTTGATATCACCAGACGGAGTATGCAAACCCATGGCTTATAAATTGGAGTTCGGGAACACCAACAATAATGCCTAGTATGAAGCCCTCCTATTAGGGATTATTTCTGCAAAGGAAAAAGGTGTGAAGATCTTGAGAGCTCATGGTGTTGCTGAGCTGATTGTGCATCAAGTACAGAATCAATACTCTATAAAAATTCACATATTAAAAAATTACAGAAATAGAGTATGGGATGAAATAGAGGAATTGGATGGATTCTTTATTGAATCTGTGCTGAGAGAATTAAACTCCAAGGTAGACTCCTTTTCCATGTCATCTTCACTACTCCTCCCTCATCCAGAATTCAAAGATAAGAAGTACCAAGTGGAGATTGTATATCGACCATGTGTGTCAGATAATGTAGAATATTGACAAGTGTTTGAAGATGACCAAAACCTCCTTCTCTTCCTAGAAAGTAGTGATATCTTCCATAAAAAAATTTCTAATAGAAATAAAGGAGACCATCAAGACAAGAAAAAGAAAGATAAGTCTGATGTTATCTAGTTAAAAGGTAACATCATTCCCCCACATTTGGTCACTCTTGAGAAGCTTTTCAATAGGCATGACACCTTTTTTAAGAAGAAGAGAATCGAGAGAGGTCCTACCACTGGTGAATATGAGGGGATGAATATAGGAACTGAGAAGGATCCAAAGATGATCAACATTGAGAAATGTTGCACTAAAAATGAAAGGGAAGAGGCTAGGAAACTCTTCCTAGAATACCAAGATGTTTTTGCCTAGAGTTATGAAGATTTGAAAAGTTTTATGAACGGGAAATTCAAACACTAGATTCTTTTGAAACCTGAGGCAACTCCATTTAGACAAAAACAAAGGAATTACAACCCCAAAGTTGCTAATTCTATATTCAAGGAAGTTGATAAAATTCTCAAAGCAAGGATCATATACCCTATCCACCATTCTACCTGGGTAGAAAATATAGTACTAGTGAGGAAGAAGAATGGGGAAATAAGAATTTGTGTTGATTTCACAAACCTTATTCAATCCTCCTTGAAGGACAATTATGCACTCCCCGATATGGATCATCTCTTGTAGATCATGGCCAGAGCCAAAATGATGTCCATGTTAGGTGGCTTCTCAGGGTATAACCAGATTGAGGTTGAAAAAGAAGACCAACATAAAATGGCTTTCACTACTACATGGGGCACCTTTGCGTACCATAGAATACCATTCAGGTTAATCAATGTCAGAGCTACCTTTCAGAGGGGCATGGACCTTTCCTTTAGTGCTATGAAGAAAAAAATCATTGGTATGTATCTCGATGATCTTACTATATTTTCTAGGAAAATAGCAGATCACATAAATGACTTAAGGAGAGTATTGCAAAGGTGTCGGGAAGATGAAATTTTATTGAATCCCAAGAAGTCAGTTTTATATGTAACTAAGGGGAAATTGTTGGGCCACATTGTCTCCCAAGAAGTAATAAGGATTGACCTAGAAAGGGTAAGAGAAATCCAACAATTGAGTTTACATGTGAACACAACTGGAGTGAAATCATTTTTCAGCTAGGTAAACTTTCTCTGGAGGTTCGTTCCAAAATTTTCCAAAATCACCAAATGCATAGTGGACATGATGAAAGGGCATGTGAGTTTCAAATGGAATGATCCTGGTAAAAATGCTTTCAAAAGCATAAAGGATGCCATAGCCAATGATCCTATTTTCTGTCACCCAAATTATAAGAAAGATTTCATAATCTATTGTTATTCTTCTGATTCTCATGCAGGAGAATGAAGAGGGAATTAGCTCCCATTTCCTTTATGAGCACACCTCTGAAAAATAATGAGTTGAGATACTCTCAGACTAAAAAAACATGCTTTTGTAGTTGTAAAGGCTTTAAAGAGTTTTAGATCCTACATTCTACACTCACACTCTCTTGTGTATGTGCCTAATATTGCAGTAAAAAGCATCCCAACTCAATAGGATGTAGGATGTAACAAAAGACAAGCATGGGTAGCTAAAACCAAAGAATATGACATAGAGATCAAGCCCACCAAGATGGTGAGGGGAAATGCACTATGCAAGGAAATGGCATAGAATCAAATAGATGAATACCCAGAAGCTGTACACTTAGTTTTGGCAGTAAGTATGCAAGACCCTTGGTTTTAAAATATCGTGTATTTCCTGACATATGGTGAATGCCCTGAAGGGTTAACTCCAAAGAAAAGAAGGGACCTAAAACTAAAAGCTTCTAAATATGTAATCTAGGAAGATAGATTGTATAAGAGATCTATAGATGGGACTTTCCTCAGGTGTGTCGACAGATAACAACAAGAGAAGTTGTTAAAGGTGCTTCATGAAAAAGCTTGCAGAGGACACTTCTCCTCATCAGTCACTACATTCAAGGTTTTAAGACAGTTTTATTTCTGGCCAAGAATGTTTAGAGATGCATACCATTAGGTAGAAAGGTGTGAGAAATACAAAATGTTTATCGGAAAGCCAGAGTTGGCAGCTCTACCTCTAAGACCAGTGGTAATCGAAGGTCCTTTTCAGCAATGGGGTCTTGATTTTATTGGTCCTATAAACCCCATGTCCAGTGTAGGTCATACCTAGATAATCATTTCAACTATTTACTTCATGAAATGGGTGGAGGAAAAAGCAACCAAGAGAACTACTTTGGAAGTAGTATGTGAGTTTATCAAAGAAAACATTCTGGTAAGATTCGATGTGCCTATTAAGTTAGTTATGGATAATGCCTCATACTTTTCTTCTCAAGAAATTATGGAATTTTTATTTGAGTACAACATCATGATCAGTCACCCATCTAATTATTTTTTTGAAGGGAATGGTCAAGCTAAATCTAGAAATTAAAATTTGGTAAACATCACAAAAAAGTTTGTAGCAGACAACCAAAAAACTTGGCACAAGAATATCTATGAAGCCCTCTGGGTAGATAGAGTGACTGCCAAAAGAGCCATCTATGTATCTCCTTTTGAACTTGTTTATGGGGTAGAAGCCAGCCTTCCATTACCATTAGAGTTAGCTACTTGCAAACTAAGGATAGCAGTAGAGGATGGCATATATGAATATGGTTTAGAAAAGAGGATTCTATACCTGAGAAAACTAGAAGAAGAAAGGGAGAAAATGGTTGATCATATCACAAGACATCAAATGTGTGTGAAGAACTTGTTTAATAAAAAGAGCAGACCCCAAAAATTTATGGTGGGAGACATGGTGCTATTGTGGGACAAACACGGGGCACCCAAAGGCATGCACAAAAAATTTGAAACACTATGGAAAGGACCTTTCAAGATCCATCAAGAATTTGAGAAGAATTATTTTAAATTGGTATTCCAGATGGTGAAGCAATACCCCTGACATATAATAGTAAGGATTTGAAACTCTACCAGATTTGAATTGAAAATAGGTAACCCCTGTATTGTACCATAGCTACGTTTAGTTCCTATTTTTGTTTTCCTAGTTAGGTTTCCTTTTTTATTTCCTTTCCGTGTCTTGATTTAGTTTTTTTGTGAGCCACCTTTTATTGAGCTTTGTGAAAGTAGATATTTGAGTTCCTTGCTTGGACATGTGAATGTCCAAGTTCCCAGATAGAGCCAGCTGTTGTACCATGTTTAGTCTGCATACCTTTTGACAAAAGTGGACATTTAATGTGTAGTGGTGGTCTTGAATGTGTCATGTGAGTCTTGATTCTAGGTCTAGATTTTCCCTTAGGATAGGAGACCTTTACCAAATTTACCCAATTTGAATTCTCTTTTGTGAGTCAGAGGGAATCTACATTTGAGATCATATTTTCTTTGGGTAGGTTAAGTTCCCAATCTAGTAAAGCTCACGGCTTGAATAATTCTAACATCAGTCTTATGTGTAGTTCTAGTATTTAGAAATAACTCTTCATTTTGCAACATTGGCAGGAAATTGGTTTCGAGCTTCTCTCCGGTAGAAAATCACCTACATAGTGCATTTTCTGCACTTAACAGACCTAAGGGTATCAGATGTCAATAAGGGTGGCAATTGAGAAATTTGGAATAAGAAAGCTTTGGGAATTCAAATCAAACCCATTTCAAGGAAGGAAATGATTGGGTGAGGAGAAATTCAAGGTGTAAGCCTATAGGCAGAAAAGCAGAAAATGGCTTCTCCACTACTCCAACAAGCAGGTTTTAACCTGCAGAGTGCGTTTTCTGCCAAACCTTTGAAATGAAGGAATTTTAAGTAAGAGATCTATCTCATGAAGAATATGAGATATAAAGAAGGCAGATGAAATCAACATATGCCATTTTGGCACCCTGACAGACCAATTTTCCCCTTTGGCAGATTTTTGAGCAGAGAGAATTCCAAAAACATTTCTCTACCCAAAGGAGAAGGGGAAAAGTAATTTTCTGCCACCTAAATAAATTTACCATTGTGGTTACTGAAGTGAGAAGACACTTCTTAAATGGCCTGTAAGAGAAAAGTAATTAATTCAAATAAAGTTGTTTTACTTCATAATGGACTTTTTCATTAATATTGAGGTCTTTTCATTCATGTGGTGTGGGAAGTCAGCCGTTAAACGGTAAGAATTCCAAATTTATAAGATCAGTTGGAGATTGCCAACAAGAGCTACTATTCATTTAACAAATTGTTTGAATTCGAAGCCTTTGACATTGGTTGTTCTTTGCCCCTGCATTCTTGAGAGATATTCTTCATTCCTGAATCAAATCATTTGAAGTATGGCTTCCAAATTCATGGGATTTGACGGAATGAATGACATTAATTTTGAATGGCATAAGATTTTAGATACGTCTCTAAATTTCTTTGATATGCAAAACATTTAGAACAGACTAAAAGTGAACTAGATGCATCCCATCACTGAGAAACTGAAGGAGAGTGGATTAGTTGAAGCCATTGGTTTTCTCGTGACTGTTCGAGCCCCAAAATTGATCCGAGAATGCATCACTTGATACAACCCAGATACTAGGCAAATCCTCTTTCCCAATGATATGGTGTTGCTATCCATTGATAGAGAATTAGTCCAGAACTTGCTTTGCATCCTAGAGTAAGATGAGTATTTAGAAATGACATACAGTCAGGTGGTGACTGAATATATCACCAAAAAGTCAATTTGGAAGGAGATAATGAAAGCATGGTTTCAAGAGCCCAAGAGCGCCAAAGGGAAGCTTCCAAGGACACTATATGGCACTAATCTAAAACTGGATATCATAGACATTCTAGTGCTACTCCATAGGATCAAAGGTGAGAGTGAGGCACTCAATTTTTTTGATCATCACTTCTTCTTGGTTCAAGTAATCTATTCCCAACATCACTTCATTTATTGGGCCCTTATGGTAAGTGAAATCCTCTCGGAGGCCCTAGATAGAGCTAAGCACCAGAATGAATTTTATATGTCTTCAGTCCTTTTGTATATTCTAGCAACAAGCTAAATTTGGCCAGGGATTCCTAGATTAGAGGAATTTCCTGATGATGTTAAGAGTTACAAATTTTTTCCCTCTTTGCAATAGCACAATAGCTATGAAGAATATCTTTGGGTTAATGATGCATTTACAATGAGATTGTAGAGGGAGCTACAAGGTTGTCCAGAAAAGAGATTCTCTCCTAAATCCATGGCTTTTATCAGCCAATACGGATGCTATTTTATTCAATTTGAAGATTTCTCATACCTTCGTCTTGCAAGTTTTGATGACTTCCCTTTGAAGCTGCCTAGATATCCTATGGATATGATCATGTTGGTGGAGGTGATGAGGCAAGCACTGTAAGTGAATTTGATCTGTGTTGATGCCAGGAAGAAAGGCTATGACTTCCCCGTGACTATAGGAGCCTACAGTTGTGCATCTCGCTCTGAGGTGAGGAATGTTCTAAAAGAATTCTCCAAGAGGTTTTCATTGGAAACCTATGATGTTCTAAGGCCCCAATATGATCCAATTAATTACGCTCATGATTACGTACAAATGAGCCAAGCTATCCACCATGTAGATGACATTGAAAACTATTGGGCCAATTGTAGAGATGATTTGGAGAGAAGAGACAGATTTTATTCTAGATTAACCATTAAACAAATCAAAAAGTTCAAGGTCAATCTTTTAGTTGATGTGCTAGCAGATGATGACCATCACATGTATGATAATACCTATCTCAAGATGATCAAACCCCTCTCCATCAATTCTGAGCCCATGCTAGATCAAGCCATTGGTGACTTGTAGACTCTAATGAGTGGTATTTATAAGAGGACAGAGTAGTGGGTTGAATAGATGACAGGAAGAAGGAAGAGGTCAGAAAGGAAGCCTCCTACTCAAAGGACCCTGACAAAGGATACTTCCAACATTGCAACAACCTCTTTGGTGGTACTGCCAACTATGACCAAGATTTTGTCTCAACCAGTTGGGGGAGGTGATGAACCTCTGAAAAAAGAAGTTCAACCAAAAAAGACTTACGGAGGAGGTCTTCTTCCAAATATTGGAACAACAGAGGAACCCACCAAAGGTGTAGAACTAGAGCATCCAGCTAAAGCAATCACTGTAGATGTATCGATTGGCATTTCAACCCAAGATTATCCAAGGTGAGGGTCCCTTGTCATAGTAGAAGTGGGTGAAGATACTCCTTCAACCATAGAATTAGAAGAAGAGGCCAGGAAAAAGTAGAAGGTTTCTTTAGTAGCCAAATTGGTGTCCTGTTCTCCTACCTCGATAAATCCATTTTCTTCTAGACCAAAGGCTACGCCCTAAGTCATAAGGAAGTTGTTCATTAAGGAGTTGGTTTCTACCAACAAAGTTACCAGCGCAGAGTCATGGATAGAAAATACTCTAGAATGCAAGAGGAAGAGGGTGGAAGAAGGAATCTCCAGCAAAGACACTCTATCATGAGCCTTTTAGCCCAAGGTCACTATGAGCAAATAGAAGAAAGTAAAGATGATGTCTACTCTAGGTCATGACACTGAGACTAGATACTTCACTATGGAAGTGGCCAAGCCAACTAAGGAAGGTAGATTCAAGGATATGACCACTTCAAAATTTCAGTTGTAGTCATTTGATATGGGGTTGGCTCATCATGTATGATAGCTGACTAACATTTCATTCTCTTATGTACATTTGACTGACCTTTATTTATGTCTGTCCTGATGTGTTCCCATTTTGACCACACGTTTGGGTTGTTTTGTGACCCCATTTTTGACCTCACACTTCAACTGCATTCTTTGACTATATGTGTTCCTGTGTTGACCACACATTTGTCAAAGAGGGGCAAATGTATGCACCCTAAAATGGTCGCCTAGACTGTGGGCCCCATTTATCATTTTATCAATTTATCAAATCCCTGAATCAATATTGTCAAATATCAACAATATCAATTATATCAATTTCCTAGATCAAATCATAATCAATTCAATATTTCCTAAGGTTTGAGCCTTATTTAATTTAAAAGAGAAAAAATAAAAATAAAAATCTTATTTAATTAAGAGAACATGCTCTCTTTTAATTAATTAAAAATCTCTTTTAATTAAATAATAAAATCACTTTATCCTAAGCCTTTATTTAATTAAAAGTAATTTTCTCCTCTTTTATTTAAATAAAAAATCCCCACTTTTCTTCTTATCTTATGTTGCACAAATAAAGCATTATTCTTATTTTATAAAAAGGGAAAAAGCACTTTTTATCTTATGTGGGACACAAAAGTCAACTCCTATTTTTTCTATTGGAGGATATTTGTGCACAAGGATCAAGCTTCCATTTTACTCCACCCTTGATTAAGACTTTTGCCTCTTAATCTCAATGGTCCATTTCATTTCATTTCTTATAAAAGGAGAGCTCTCTCCTTCATTTTCATATCTTAGGTTTTGATGCTAATGTTATGCTGCAGGTTTTCTAGGTCACTTTGGAGCTTTTTGAAGATTTGGAGCATTCTTGGCTTTTGCATCTACATGTTATCATAGTTTCATTTCTTGCATTATCATGGCATTATTAGCTTAGATTTCCTTTATGCTTTAGATTAATTCATCTAGCTTAACTAGGAGGCTTTGTAATACTTTTTCTTTCATTTTCATAGCTTAGCTTGCATATTCATCTTAATCTAGCTTGCATTACATTTCATTCTTGATTCTTGAGGATATTGGTATTCTTGTCCTTGTCATCATTAAATCTCCTATTACATGGTTTACTAGCAAGGTTATAGGCTTAATAGCTCTAGCTGAGAGCATTCTAAAAACCCTTGCACTCCATGCCTAGGGAGCTATAGATCAATTTTTGAGATCTCATTCTTGAGTGTTCTTGAATGTAAGGATTCATAGAAGTGTGACACAATTATAGCACACATTTTTAGCACCCACATGGGGCATACCACCTCTTGCATGTTGGTTTTGATTATTTTTGGAGCTAACCCTTGTGCAAATTTGTTTGGAGATGGAAAACCCTAGATTTGAAGGATTTGATCATATCTTTCAAACCACTTTTTTTTTTGGTTTTAAATTTTTTTTGTAGGTTGGCGACATATCAGAGAAGCTTCAGTAAAAAATTTAGATTTTTCAAACGTAATTTGTATTTTTTATGATTTTTTTTCATAAAAAATCAAATTTTGACACATATTAGCATATGTTTTAGAAATTTTTACATTTTTGAAAAGGTCTTGAAATTCTATAGGGGGTCCATTCATTGTGTTTTTAATTTAGAGGTCATATCATAGCTCGTTTGGTCGATTTATAAAAATTGGTCTATTTTGGAAAAGTGGCTCTCTAGGACACAAATGAAAAGATCTTATTAAAATTTTGACATTTTTGGAAATCTCTCTATTTTTTGACAGAGGTCTCTTTTCTAAATTTTGGGTTTAGGGTCCAAATTCATATGGTATAAGTCAAATCTTGTTGACAAGGTAAAAAAATCAAAATTAAAAAAAGGGTATTTGATGATTAGCGTACACTTATTTTTCACATGGTTCAATGCATGATGTAAGTTGTTATTTGAATTATTTGTTGGTTATCATTGCTCCTAACAATTTATTTTCATATCTAACCATCTTAGGGTTTGCATAAGTTAAATATACATTGCATATCTTGTTTGCTTGTTTGTTTGTCTTGTTCATTTGAAGGTTCATGGCTTGCTTCCATGAAAAATGCTTAAAACAAATATAAAAAAAGGTAAACTCTACTAAGTGAATTGCATTGGAATTGAGGTATTTTGTCACATCTCTACAACATTTAGATTTTGGGATTAAAAATAAACCTCTCATGTGTTTGGCTTGAGTGTTTACATACTTTCATAAAACACATTTCAATTGATGCTCTTAATGGGAAATGAATGGACATAGATTTGCTTTCATACAAGTTTGTGTAAGTGAATGCTTGTGTTTAAACCTTAAGTAATTCTTGGTTCCAATATCA
>MU227355.1:2727116-2744916 GCA_018584345.1 Thuja plicata
CTCTTTTAATTAATTAAAAATCTCTTTTAATTAAATAATAAAATCACTTTATCCTAAGCCTTTATTTAATTAAAATGAATTTCCTCCTCTTTTATTTAAATAAAAAATCCCCACTTTTCTTCTTATCTTATGTTATACAAATAAAGCATTATTCTTATTTTATAAAAAGGGAAAAGCACTTTTTGTCTTATGTGGGACACAAAAGTCAACTCTTATTTTTCTATTGGAGGATATTTGTGCACAAGGATCAAACTTCTATTTTTCTCCACCCTTGATTAAGACTTTTGCCTCTTAATCTTAATGGTCCATTTCATTTCATTTCTTATAAAAGGAGAGCTCTCTCCTTCATTTTCATATCTTAGGTTTTAATGCTAATGTTATGCTGTAGGTTTTCTAGGTCACTTTGGAGCTTTTTGAAGATTTGGAGCATTCTTGGCTTTTGCATCTACATGTTATCATAGTTTCATTTCTTGCATTATCATGGCATTCTTAGATTATATTTCCTTTAAGCTTTAGATTAATTCATCTAGCTTAACTAGGAGGCTTTGTAATGCTTGTTCTTTCATTTTCATAGCTTAGCTTACATATTCATCTTAATATAGCTTGCATTGCATTTCATTCTTGATTCTTGAGGATATTGACATTCTCACCCTTGTCTTCATTGAATCTCCCATTGCATGGTTTATTGGCAAGGTTATAGGCTTAATAGCTCTAGCTGAGAGCATTCTAAAAACCCTTGCACTCCATGTCTAGGGAGCTATGGATAAATTTTTGAGACCTCATTCTTGAGTGTTCTTGAATGTAAGGATTCATAGAAGTGTGACACAATTATAGCACACAATACCAAGGTAGAGTTGTGGAAATCTACTAATGTGGTGATAGAGGAAGAACTTGAGGAGCTCAAGACTACCAAGGTTCAACTGAAGGAAGAAGGGGCTGAGCTAACAAATTTCATAAGACAACTCCTCACTTCGATTGCAAGCATCCCTAGCACCCAAACCACCTTTGATCCTAGTGTGGTGGAGAATCAAGCTATATTAGCCAAGTTGCAAGAGGATAGGCACTTCACACAGATCAACAAGAGATGGGTTGAGAGGCTCAAATATGAGGGATTGGCAGTTGTTGAGCAGTTGGGTAATGCTCTCTTGAGATTGGAGATGGAAAGAAATAACATTGAGAAGAATTTTCAAACTCTCGCATCTAAGAGAGTGAAGTGTCAAGAGTGCATAGTAACGCTCCATGTAGCAGTAAAGATGAAGACCAAAGAGGCATTGAAAGCCAAGATTCTGCAAAAGGGAGATGAACCTCTAATCGAGAGGCTTCAAAGTCTAGAGTTCAAAATTGAAATGATCATCCAGGCCGAGACGGGGCTGTAGTAAGTAGATGTTAAGGTCAAGGAAGAATAGAGAAAAGACTTTAAGATTCTTTGAGGTTTGCACACAGAATCGCAGACAAAGTGCCAGAGCTCCAGCAGTTGAGTGGATGTATTTATAAGGCAATGGAAGAATTAAATGATTGGATAAATGCCATTAAGATTCTGGCTAAGGAGAATTCTAGATGGCTCATCCAATATATGAATGTCTACATCAATAGACATGAGGAGCTGATCGGAGTTATCACAACTACCACTGCCTATAAGGATAAATTAGGCAAAGGGAATGAAACTGAAGCTTGAATAGATTCTCTCTTTGTACCAAATTTTGATTTGTGTTGTAACGGATAAACCTTTGGTTATCATTTCTGGATGGGGAAGTTAAACTATTTCAGTTACCCCCCTTTTTATAATGGCCTAATCTGGGACTCTACATGTACTATTTTCAAAATTAATAAAAAGGTCAGCTAAATTTTGATGTGAAAGATAGCATTTTGTTGAGTCAATTGTGTGTGTTTGAATACCATTTCTTTAACTGTTCCATTGCATTTCATTTGTCTTTCTATTGAATTTTATTTGATATAGTTAATTTAGGGGAAGATCCATTGTTATCCTGAGTTGGAAAATGTTTCTATGAAATAGATCGATCCTTTAGATTTTCATCATTAATCTCTAGTTTTGCATTTGCATTTTTCAGTAGAAGTTCATGCATTACTAGTTTTGGGAGTTAATCTGATTGATAAAATCTTAGAGTTGGCTAGATTTAAAGTTGAATTCATACCGCCTAAGCTATTTCTCATCTAGGTTTAGATTGGTTTACATCTTCTATTCTCAGGTCAAGAACATACCTCTGTTAGATTAGGAAAGATCAACATTCACTAAAAATCATTCATATAAGGGAGTTGTACCTTCAAATTCAGAGGGAAATTGTTTTTTCAATAACAATTTTCCAACTGTTGTATTCAATTGTTCTTAAGTATTTTGGGTATTTTAGAGTTAAATTCAAAAGAACAATCTATTTACCAACATAGTGCAAAACATACTTCTTTAGAAGCATCCTTCATAAATTCCTTTCCTTCCATCACTAGCACTTTGGCTTCTATTCCTTTAGGTTCTATTGCGTCTTCCATCAGAGGTAATAGTTCAATTGCCTTCCTATATTTTGTTCTGGAGTATGTATTTTTGAAACTGTCATGGTATGCTTTGAGATCAAATTTCTTTGGTCTCCCAAGTAGTATATGGAAAGCATCCATTTTAGCCACATAAAACAATAATCTATCTTTATAAGACCCTATATGAAAGTCCACCCAATGCTGCCCTTCTACAATTGATTGCTAACCTTGGATTAACAAAGAGACCTTATAGGGAAAATGGTGAGAAATTATTTTCATTTTAATTTTTTCTACCATCTCTAGAGATATAAAAGTTTTAGTAGACCTAGAGTCAATTAACACTTTACAAATCTTACCTCCTGATTCGCAAGTTGTCTTGAAGAGTAACTTTCTTTTTGGAGGCTCTTTTATTGGCATATTCATGATAGTTACTTCCCTTCTAATCATTAGAGCCTCTCCTCTCTTAGGGTAGCCATATGAATCAAGAGAATTAAAACTTTGGTATGGTGAAATGCTTTGACAGTCTGATTCTTGAACTAGTTTTTTCCTCCTCTCTCCCACTGAGCTTGTACTTGCCTTCTCTAGAAATCTATTTTCCATGTGTCCTTGGTTGCATTTGAAGCATCTGATAGGTCCTCTCCCTTATGTTCTTCCTCTGAAGTTTGGTCTCCTTCCTCTAAAATTACTCATATTGTTGAAACCACTCTTATTACCTTCACCTTTGTGTTGATCCTAATTTGAGTCTCCTTGGGAACCAAATCTATTCCCTCTTCCCCTAAAGGGACTCCTACCTCTTTGGTGTTTACCTCTTCCTCTTCCATTATGATCTTGTCTCCTTTTGAACTTGTTTTCAACCTTAGAAGCCAATTGATGAAACTTCTACCTATCTTGGGGGTAAGCAAATTCAATTTCTCTTGAACGGAAAATTTCAAACCATTCATATATATGGCTAGTTTTTCTCCTTCTTTCTCCTTTGTCTTTGAATTCATACACAACTTCATGAACTCCTAAGTGTATGTGTTCACGTCCATAACCCTTTACCTAAGGTATATCTTCTCCTATGTAATTGCACCTCATAATCTTTAGACACATATGACTCTTTCACCAAAATTTCCATCCTCTTCCAACCAGACACTCTAGTTTGTCTATTCTTCTCTCTTTCATCTTGTATAAAATTCCACTATGTCAAAGTAGATCCCTTCAACTTTGAGTTTTCTATCTTCACCTTCTAGTTCTTAGGAATGTCTTCAAATTCAAAGAATCTTGTGAGGGAGTCTATCCAATCCATGACCAAGTCTATATCCATTCTTCCACTAAATATAGGCAGTTCCATCTTACCATCCATAGTTCTCCTCTCCATGGAATTTAGGGCATTTAGGAGGGGTCTCTGATTCGCAAGAACTTCATCTTCTTCCCACCTTTGGATCTCCTCTTCTTCCCATTCTCCATCTTCTCCAGAGTCTCCACCACCCCTACCTCTCATTTGGCCCCTCATCTCATCCATCTCTTCTCTAATCTTCTTATTCTCTTCCATTTTCTCTCTAACAATATTTTCAATGTCCAAATTATTCATTCTTTGTGGAAGTTCTTCTTCTTCTTCTTCCATGTCCTCTTCTCCAACTTCTCCTACCCAAGGGTTCCTTTCCCTTTCTCTGATACCACTTGATGTAGAGCCCTTCTTACTTAGGATATAATAACCCCTAACACCATACTACCTTAAATTATATGGTGTTCACAAGACAAGGTTCCACATAATAAGGTAAATCCACACTATTCCATGAAACACTTCATCACCACTTAGTGATCTCTCCTTACCAGCTCCATTCACACAAGGAATCAATGTGTTGATTAGTGATTAGACATCAAATCACCCTCAAATGTTCCCCTGACCAACATGAACTAACTCCCCACATATTTCATCCCAAAATAACCTAAACCACACAACTTATGCATTATAAAAGGTCTTACAAGGTGATTGGGGATATTTTCTTCAATAAGGCCTATTTAGGCTTGTAGCCCTATCCCACTTATTTTGGGATACAACTTAAAATCACCTCAAAGAACCTACAAAAAAAATGTAATATCCTGACACCTTTTATTTAATTACACAATATCCTAGAAGGGATTATTCTGAATTTCAAAGACAAGATTTCAAACTCACAAAAGACCAGAGGCCTAATAGGGCTATTAGGCCTTGGTTTAAAAAGGAACCTCCATCTCCACTCTCTTTTCCTATAATCCAATTATCATTCCTTCAAGAGATATCCAAAACATAATCAAATCCAAAGGTAGACCCTTTGGTTCCATACACAACTCTCAAAACTTAAACATCTTCTTATCATAGTAGGTAGCCACACACAAATGTCTATCTAGGGCATCAGATATACAAATGAGCCCTACACTTCCACACTCCTACATTATATAATCATAAAATATATTTTCCTAACGTGTATTACCCATAGTTTCATCATTGTTTTATGGTGGAAGTGAAAGTTAGATCCATTTGGAGGCCAAACCCTTATTTGGGAGGGTTTCTCAGGGAGACACAGTCCAATGAAATGAAAAATAAATAAATTTTAACCTCAATTGATTCAACACTCCACACCAACTTAGAATGAAAATAAATAAATTTTATAAAATTTATAGATTAGTCAGAGGTCACCACACGTCCATACATGCTCGGGAACATCAAATTTACAGGAAATTTGAATCAATTCTCATGCTTGCAATTACACCAGTTCATACAATCATCCCCCAACCATTGGAAATTGTTGATTTTAGGTATGTGTACCTTCCCCCAACATTTCATAACCACCATTTAAAATTTAGGGCCATTGGAGGAAAGTTGCATTATTACAAGAAAATGTTGTCAATGTTGTCAAAATGCAAGATTTGCATTTTTGACAACTTTTACACAATTGCAAGAAAAGTTGTACTTTCTAAAAAATAGACCCATCATGACATGGGGTTGGATAAAAATGAATAAAAAAAGTAAATTACTCCTAAAGGACCTAAAATCCCTAAGGACTCAACATTATTTCCCCTTGGCTCTTATGTCCATGGTTGTTTATAATGCACCATTCCATGACATTAAGTTACACAAATAGGGGAATATTATTCAAAACATTGAAAAACATGAAAAAAAACAATAAAAGAGAACATTAGACATTTCCCATGGATTTTACTTCATCCTCATGATCAGAGATGGGTTCTTCTGCACCATTATGTTATATGAAATACTATCATGAAGGAATACAAATGTAACAAAGTGCAAGAGACTTTTATTCACTTCACGTGTTTGATAAAGAGAGGTAAGAAGGAAATTAATAACATAAGTAATACCACACAAATCCAAATTAGAAGGTTCTATGATAAAAACACAAAATTATGTCTCAAAATAGGAATGTGGTAAAGATAAGATATACTATGATGCAAAATAAAGATAAATCAATGCACACAAAGAAGATCAACTACCAAATCAGATAGAATAATGAATGAAAGTGGTGGGTTCACCAAAATGTAATATGAAAATTGGTGATAAATGGTAGACCACCAAATTCAATAGACATTAGAATACCAAACTCCCTACAAGGTGAATCCGATTTGTACAACCAAGAGAGTAAGGGTGAAAATTCATGATCCACACCAAATGTGGGGTTGGATTGTTTGGTGGATTCCTTTTGCAATAAATGATAATGAATAAAGGATGTGAAAAAATGATAAATGATTAAGTGATAAGAATAATTAATTTACCTTGAAATGAGAAGTAAAAGGATATATTTTTCAGATCTAAAATTAACTATCGCTGTACTGTGAGAAACATAAATTGTTGTGGATCTAGAACCTTGGCACCTGTATCTTCCAGCTATGAAAAATGTAGATTCTTAGGAAAATGCCAACTCAATTTTACCTTGTCCAAGAAATTAGGCCTTGTCCTGGAAGCACAAAAATTGGTTGAATTTGTAGTAGACCTGTCATTGGTTATGTAACTCTAAAAATACAAGTCTGAAATTACCTCACACGATCCTACACATAGAAAATAAGGGGAAATTTTTGTAGGGAGGGGCTTTCCTCAAGGCAATCCCCTATATAGGAATTAACCTTGAAATTAAATAGATGTAATTGAAAGAGTTCTGACATGTAGCAAAGATTAGATCTAAATAATGAAATATATCATACCGTGTAGATGCAATTGTTTCTATATATGTGATCAAGAATGTTGATGTAATAGCTTTGAATCAACACAAAAAACAAAAGGAAATCATGTAATAAAAAACCTCATGTAATAGATATTGTAATTTTCCTTATTGTTGAATTGAAGAAGAGATAAGAAGATGAAGACTTGATGGATGAATGCAGATCTCCTTCCTTGATATCAAACTCCTTTTCTTGGCCATTAATGGGGAAAAGAGAAAGATCTATGGAAGGAAATACCTTGAATGCTTGATGATGAATGTCTTTAATAGATGTCTACTTCCACTTGGATCTTTGAATGCACAATAAAAGATTGCATGTGTATCATGATGTGAAAATGAGAGGAAGAGGTATCCTTTTATACATATTTTGGGGCTCAAATTTTGTAAGGTTGACCCTGATTGAGCACCTAAGAGAAAAAAAACCCTGTATAGGGCCCAGACTAGCCCAATAAATGAAAAATCCCTAGGACAAGGCTGACCTAAGTTGGCCTAGTTCGGGACAAGGCTGGTCCAAGTCAGCCTTGTCTAGGAAAGCTTTTTAAAAACTAGCCCAGGACATAGGGTTGTGTGCTAAAAGAGGGATCTGAAAGCCTTTAGTTGTCGGGAAATTAGGGCCAATCCTGAAGTGTAAAATACATGCAAAAGGTCCTAGGAGGGAAATGATTTATGAAAATAGGAAAATATAAATAGAACTTGGAGCTAACCTTGAGTTTGAAGGAGGAGGACCTATATCTGAATTAATTATGCATTTAAGTGCAATATGATGTTCTACCATAAGGAACAGAGTAAAGTGGGCTCAAAATGGTCTCAAAATGAGCACAAATCAAGTGCTTACTTTTTAGGATGGTACAAATATATATTATATATTATATATATTTTTTCATATATATATAAACATAATGTATTATATAATATATAATATTATAATAATAGAATATATATATATAATAGATTATATTATAATATATTATATTATATTATATTATATATAATATATGGAAATAAATATATACATAAATATCTTATATCAAATGTATATACGACATCCAAAATTTGTTTCATAGAGGAAAAAGATATAAACAATGTCACCCTTGATGCTTTACATGGCAATTTTACAGCCTATGAGATGAGGATTAGTGATGATAGTCATCCTCGTAACAAGATTTATTTTAAGTCTACCAAAACTGATGCAAACTCAAACTCAGAGAAACCTAACGATAGTGAATCTTCTTTTGTGAGTAGTTAAAGAGAGGGTAAAGAAAATATAAGGAGAAGTTACCCTTCAAGTGTTTTGTGTGTGGAAAAATTAGGCATTATGATACTTAGTGTCATAACAAGGTCTTGACACTGAGGAAGAAGATAATAGAAAAGAAGGAAAAAATAAACAGTTCAATTTCAAAAAGAAAATTACTTTCAAGAAGAAGAAAATATTAATTGCTAACATAACAGATAGTGGCTTAGAGGAATCTATTGAAGAAGGAGGTGAGACATGTTTTATCGCTTTCGAGTGTTTGAGAATAGGGAGAAAGCCAGAGAGAGAGAGAGGGGGAGGGGGAATTCTTATCTGATCTTGGATATGTATCCAATATCCAATACCTCTATTATGAATTCCAAAATCTCAAATCTTAATGCATTATTTAATATAGATAATTTAATATATAATATATAATATATCTAATTTAATATTATATAATATATAACATATCTTATATAATACAAGAGAGAGAAAGAGAGTAATATATAATATATATTATTTAATATATATAATATATAATATTGAATATATAATATCATATATTATAATATTATAACATATAGTATTATATTATATATTATATATATGGGAATAAATATATACATAAATATATGATATCAAATATATATATATATATATATATATATATATATACGACATTGAATATGTATCTGATATCCGATACCTCTATCATGAATTCCAAACTCTCAAATCTTAATGCATTGCAAATGGAATAGGGAGAGAGAAAGAGATGAGGCGACATGGAGACAATGCAAAGGTGTGCACGCAAGAGAGAGGAGAGAGAGAGAGAGAGAGAGAGAGATTATTTTTTAATATAGTATAATATATTATAATATTATATATTATATATTACAATATTACAACAGATAGTATTATATTATATGTGATAGTAATATATTATATACAATATAATATATATAATACACAATATTATATCATATCATATCATATTATATTATATTATATTATATTATATTATATTATATTATATTATATTATATTATATTATATTATATCATATTATATTATATTATATTATATTATATTATAAAATATTATATTATATTATTATATATTATATATTAGGGAATTAATATATATACATAAATATCTTATATCCAAAATCTATGTCGTAGAGGAAAAAGACAGAAACAAGGTTACCCTTGATGCTTTACATGGCATTTTTATAACCCATGAGACGAGGATTAGTCATGATAATCATCCTCACAAAGAGATTGCTTTTAAGTCAACCAAAACTAATCCAAACTCAGACTCAGAGAAACCTGATGATAGTGAATCTTCTTTTGTGAGTAGGTTAAGGAGAGGGTCAAGAAAATATAAGGAAAAGTTACCCTTCAAGTATTTTGTGTGTGGAAAAATTGGGCATTATGTTTCTTAGTGTCATAACAAGGATCTTGACAGTGAGGAAGAAGATAATAGAAAGAAAAAGAAAAAGAAACAATTCAATTTAGAAAAGAAAAATACTTTCAACAAGAAGAAAAGCTTAATTGCTAATATAACAGATAGTAGCTCAGAGGAATCTATTGAAGAAGGAGGTGAGACATTGTTTATGGCTATTTTGCTTTTGAATAAAAGTGATTCATACAATGAGTCTATTTTGAAGTTGACCTTTAAGTTGAACCTACATGTGCTCTAAATAAAATTAAAAAGGTTAAAAAGGAAAAATAGTTCAGAAAAATCAAAATCAGGTTGATATTGATCAATAATCTAATTGACAAAATTGGTTGATTAGAAAAGCAAGTTTCAGATTTGAAACTTCAACTTGAAGAGAGAAAAAGGATTCTTGAAGAAACTTAAACTCAATTAGAAACTAAAAGAAAGGAATGTTTCAGCCTAGAGGTAGAAATTGTTGCCTTACAAAATAATTCTAATTCATGTAAATTGAATCTTTCAAATGAAAAAAGAGATTTTTTAAAGGAAAAACTCTTCTATAAGGAAAATGCTCAAACCCTAAGAACCATGTTAATACTTCTAATGGTAAAAGTAACTTTTTACAATCTAACTTGCATTTATTTGGCTATTTCTTTAACTGTAATCAATATGGACATAGGGGAAATAAATGTAAAGTTATGTTTAGAAGAGGGAATGGTCTTGTAAATGGAAGCTTGCTGAAATTCCCGAACCAACTAAAGTACCATAACTGTGAAAATTTTGGGCACATAGCCAAATTCTTTAATACTTTTGTTCTTCAGGAAAATAATACTAATAGACATCACAAGGTTCCCTCTAAATCTGACAAAGTAAGGCTAATGTGGAAACCTAAACAAAGTGAGGTTTTGATTGTCCAAATAGTCCAATCTACACAAATAGAAGACTTTTGGATTGTAGATGGCAGATTCTCTAATCATATGACTAGAAACAAAAACAACTTTGTTGAAGATAAAGAATTTATTGGTGGAATAATCAGGCTTGGGAATAACTCTCATATTAAAATAAAAGTGAAAGGCACCATATTCTTGGAACCCTTTGAATGATGTCTATTTTGTAGAAGGTCTGACTCACAATATTCTCAGTGTAATTCATATCTGTGATAATAATCTCATACTAACATTTATTGCTTCAGGATGTCAAATCGTTGAAAAGTATGGAAGAATTATTATAGTAGATATAGGAATAGAAGGTAATGTATACAGTTTGAAAAATATTTATAATTGTGAAAATTATGGATGAAACTGTTAGAAAAATACATAAAATGAAATAAAATACAGGAATGAATCCAAGAGAGTGAAGCAAGGAAATGTATTACCAATGGAAGAATGTTGAAACAAGAACAATCAACAATAGCAATGAGAAGCTCCAAGCTCAACACCAAGGCAATGTTTTTGAAAGGGGAAAAATAAGAAAAATCCCTTGTGCACAAATATGAGAGAGAGAGAGAGAGAGAGAGAGAGAGCTCATTGTAATATTGCAAGAATGAGAATGAGAGAAGAGAGAAGAAATCCAACTTGTGAGAACCAACTTAGAACCAAGTGAGACCCCTAGAACCCTGAGAAGTGTGTGAGAGTCATATCTTAAGTAGAGATGAATGGAGGAGTTTTCATGTAACTCTCATACTCTATGTGTGCCACATTCACATTTGGTGTGTGCCATGTGTAGGAATCCTCTTAAGGAGGAATATCTAATTTTCTTATTAAAGGAATTACAAATATGAGATAAGACCTTGGTTTATAAAGTACCAAGGAAAGATTATAATTCTAACATCCCCCTTTAATCTTTACTTGGGGAGATGAGATCAATAGGTATGACACCCAAATGTTTACAATGATTTTGAGATGTTTCTTTTGAAAGAGTCTTCAGGAGATTGTTGATAGCTTGATCATCAAGTATTTCTTCAACTGGATCAGTGGAGCTTGAATGGTACATAGGAATGTTTTCTAAGTGGATAGAACTTTGACAATATAAAGCTGTAATTGCTTATGGAGGGGGGACAAATCTTCAAGTGACCATTGAGATTGTTGAGATGCATTTATGCATTGTATATATTCACTTCAAGTAAAAAATAGAGGTGGAGCATGATCAACACCAGAGCCTGCAATAAGGCAAGAACCACTAGTAGAGCTCCCATAATTGGGATCTCCTAGTGCTGAATTAGTAACACTTTGGAAAGTAAAATCATATTGTGAACCATCAATCATAGAATCATAAATGCAATCTTCAATTGCATAAAACAAATCTATAATGTATTCATCATAATATGAAACATCAAGAGGAGGAGAGCTACCATCATTAACATTAACCTCCACAACAATCATAGGATTAGTAGTATCATCATGAATTTCATCTTGAGTAATAAACATATCTTGCAAAGTAACATTAAGAAAGTTAGAGATATTTTCCTCTTCTTGTTCAAGAATATCATCAATGTGAGAGAAAGGATCATCAAATTGCATTGCATCATAATGAGAATACATATAATCATTTTGAGTAGGAAGATAGTAATAAAGAGGGTTATTACAAGAGTGGCCTTCATCATAATATTCATCTCAAATAGTATTATCATCATAGTGAGAATTAGACATCCCATAACGAATAGAAAAATCTTGACGAGTGTTATGATTATGAGAATTTTGAGTATTCGGATTAGATGACTTCTCATGTTTAAGTTTCTTAAAATAAGTATTGATCACATGACCATCTTTCCCACAATAATTACAATGAGTTATATTAGAATTTTTATGATAACCATTATTATGATTATGATTATTAGATCTATTATTATGAGATCTAGACATGAAAGCATGTTCATTAGTTTTGATTGAGCCAAATTGAATTAACTTAGCCTCTTCTTGACGTAAAAGTTGTTGAAAGATATCATAAGTTAATTGAGATGCTAACAAAGGAAGAGCTAATTAAGAATGAATATTAGTGATAAATTGCTTAAATTGTCTAGGAAGACATTATTTAAAATTATATGAATTAATCAAATTTTAGATAAATTTACTCCTAAATCAGTTAATTGACTTTGAAATGAATCAAAATTAAGTAAAAAATCATCCATGGTTTTGAAATTCATATACCTAAGATCCTCTAATTGATCTTGGAGTTGAATCTTTCGAGATTCAGTTACACCGTCGAAGGTGTTTTTCAAAATAGTCCATGCGGCATGTGTTTCAGTACAATGAGCAATTAATACATATAAATTTGGATGTAAAGAAATGCCTATAAGGCCTAAAGCCTCATCAGTTTTCTCATTCCTAGCATCAATATCTCCCTTAGAGGCAGTAGTAGCGGGAACATAAGTCACACTAGTCACCACATCAAGAAAATGTTTAAAGCAAAAAATAAATGTAATATGAGACTTCTAAGCGTGATAATTGGAACTTGTTAATTTAATTTCTGGAATTAAAATTGACATAATGAATTAAAATAAACTGAATTATGAGTTGCAGAGTATAATAATGAAGCTAGAAAACTAATTTAATGTGATTAGTAAATACCAATATGCAAGAATTTTTAACTATACAAAAAAAATTAATTTTTTTAATTAAATGATGAAACAAATTTTAATAGCAATGAAATAATGAATTAACAATTGAAATATGTTTATAATGATAAAATAGAAATGGGTCTAAAACGATATTAGGAAATATTAAGCAGAAAAAAAGTATTGACGTTTAAACTTTTTAATGAAAATCAAGATTTGACTAGATTTTTAAAAATGTAAATGAGTCAAAGATGGAATAATAATAATAATAATAATAAGTCCTACAGAAAAGAATGATAACCAGCAACTAAAATTGAAATGCTAAAGAAAGAACAAAGACTAAAAATAGAAAGAAACGCTGGCAGCTGAATGACTGCTCATGAGAATCTGCACATAATAGTATCAAAGGAGAGGGATAGAAGCCGCACCAAGCATGAAAAACAACATGCAAAGGCTGGGCAATACAAGGATAAATAACACAAGGATTTACCAAATACTAAAACCAAAGAATGGTAAATGTTGCGCAAAGCTATGAAGGAAAAGGATTAAAGTCTGTGCAAAGAAACAAGGGAGATGCTACTGTGCAAGGTGAATGAAAATGTTAAACAAGATATATATTAAGTCTTATGCAAAGACAATGAATAAGAAGTAGCGCTAGGTATGGGCTGGTGAATGAAAAATAAGCTAGGAAAAATGCAAGGAAATATGTTGCGCTAGAAATATAGAAAATAATGAATTAATGTTGCTCAAGGTTAGAAAGATCTTAAATGAATCTCAAGCTACGCAAGGTAATGAAAGGAAATAAAAATGCAAGCAAGAGAGGAGGAAGTTGGGCAATGAAAGTTAAGGAAATGAAGGTTAATAACAAGGCTGTGTAAGATATGAAAATAATAGAAAAGTGTTGTTAGAGAAGCAGACTTGCAAATTATAGGGGGCAAAAATTTTAAATGAACTATTGGATTGATCCAAGTTTTGGATATGCTTTACAAAACCCAATTATCTAGAACTCCACTGAAGTGATTGACCAAATAATGTATAGTGTGAAAGTTATGAATGATGCAATGAAGGTTTATAAAATTGTATTCAAAATGACAGACACAAAAATGTTAAATGGTTTGCATAAAAGAAAAACAATAATAACAAATATTACAAAATAGAGATAACTACATAAATATATATTTAAAATCAGCACAAGAAATATATAAAAATCTACAAATAATAAAAAAACAAAAAACATTAGCAAGATCTATAAACTAGATATATGTACCCTACAATAAAAAGTTAGATATCCAGATATAAATATCGATTTAATGATGAAAAATAGGAAATGCTACCTATAAATCCCTTGCGGTTGCCCAAAAGAGGGTGTGTTAGAAATTTAAAAAAAAAAGATGAATAAACTTAGATTTGTTGGGTTTGGCTGTGAACCGGCCAAACCCAAAAAAAAATTAAAAAAATCTACAAAAAAAGAGTTAGATTAACACAAAATCTGATTTCTACTCCTTAATCGAGATATCTATCAACTATTCCTGCATGCATACTCAAAACAAGGATTAAACAAGCTTTAATACCATGTTAGAAAAATACATAAAATGAAATGAAATACAAGAATGAATCCAAGAGAGTGGAGCAAGGAAATGTATTACCAATGGAAGAATGTTGAAACAAGAACAATCAACAAAAAAATGAGAAGCTCCAAGATCAACACCAAGACAATGTTTTTGATAGGGAAAAACTAAGAAAAACCCCTTGTGCATAAATATGAATGAGGCAAGAGAGAGAGAGAGAGAGAGAGAGAGAGAGAGAGATCATTACAATATTGTAAGAATGAGAATGAGAGAAGATAGAAGAAATCCAACTTGTGAGAACCAACTTAGAACCAAGTGAGAACCCTAGAACCCTGAGAAGTGTGTGAGAGTCATCTCTTAAGTAGAGATGAGTGGAGGAGTTTTCATGTAAATCCCATACTCTATGTGTGTGACATTCACATTTGGTGTGTGCCATGTATAGGAATCCTCTTAAGGAGGAATATATAATTTCCTTATTAAAGCAATTACAAATATGAGACAAGACCTTGGTTTATAAAGTACCAAGGAAAGATTATAATTCTAACAAAAACTTGTCTTGTACAAGAATACTTGTGGTAAATGCAAAAAACCAAAAGATGAGTGAGGTAAATAGTGACTAGATAGATTATGAAGTAGAGTTAATATGTGCTCTCAAGGAAATAAAGACTCTTACAAAGAAAAATTATAAACTAGAAAAAATATTTTTGTGAGGGATATGAAAATTTGATTTGTCAAGTCAAAAATGTAGTTGAGACAATTGTTAACCTGAGAAGAGAATTTAAAGTAAAGAAAGAAAATGAAAAAGATCTTAAGAAAAAATTAAAGCTTAAAATAGAAGAATCTCATATACTAAAATTTGGTCTTGACTAGCTAAGAAATAAGTTAGAAAATTATGACAACATGAAGAAAATATCAGGATTTATGACAAGACTCTCAGTAGGCTTAATGAATAATTTTAGGTTCTATAATTTTCATGATATTCCAGCTAATGATACCTTAGACACACAAGTACAGGTGGAAGCTTCAGGATAGAAACTAGGAGCTATTCCATTATCTTTTTCTCTATTCTTTTGATGATATTTTTATTTTCACTATCTTGATTATTGCTTACTACATTAGCATGCTCCATGAAATTTTTTGGTTCAACAAGGTGTACAAGCATGATTTTGGTCATACATGGAACTATTGTCTTTTCTTGTAAACTATATTAGCATTTGAAGATCTTATAAGAGTAGTTTTGGTATCATCCTGTTCTGATACTTGTTTGTCTTCATTGGTTCAAGTTTTTCATACCTTTTTTTATGTGGAACACTATTGATATATAGTAGATATGTATGTTATTTCAATCTATGGAAATTTTTTGGTTCAACATTGTTATAGTTTTGGTTCCATCCATTGGACAAGAGTTTTGGTGTTCTCTCTCTTTTTTTCATTTTTTTCCTAGTCTCTTGCAGCATTTTAAGAGGATTTTTCAAGCTTACATTTCATTTCTATTTTTGGTTCATATTTTTTCAATGATCCTTTCAAACAGTTGTTAAAACAAAGTAGTAATATATGCTTAGTTCTTACAATTTGCAGTTGATATTCATGTGTCATTGTAGACACAAAGTAACAACTCTTTATACTTAGCATTTATTTGAGCTCTTTAAGTTGATACCTTGGCACAGTCTTGGTTATAGTTGTTCATCTTAGGTTGCAATGGATTTTTTGTTTATCTTACAATTTTTTCCCTTTATGATGTACATCAGGGTCATATTCTTGTACGACTATTGGATCTTATGTGATTACAAGTTGTTGGTGCACATACTCTAGTTGTTACACAATTTTTGTTTCAGCTTATAAATTTTAAGTTGATCTTTTCTTGATGCCCATATATATAATATTATGCTATACTTATGGCCATGTTACATTGATTTATCTATTTTGTGCAATATCACTTTGTCTCTTGTTGCAAAAAGGGGGATAATGCTTTGGTGTTTTTCCATCAAGGCCAAATGGGAAGTTTCTTATCCCTCGGTTGTTTCCCTTGATATAAAAAGACACAACATTCATTGTTTGTCATAGGTATTTAGTATTATTCTTTCCAATTGGTATGGTATTAACACACTTTCTATTGACACGCTTTGACATATTTTGATCAGTTTAGGAATACATCTTTGGCACATGGCATAATTTTCTTTCAGTGCATACATATATATGATAGTGCTTTTCATCCTATTTATGACAGTGCATACATGATTTGGTTTCAGATTGGTATACTTGATGTTCATTTACGGGGTGTTATCTTTTCTCAATGATGGTATATTTCAGTGATGATACTTGTGGTTGTCCATCTTCTTAACAGTGGATATATGTATACATATTATTTTTTATTACATTTTGGTGGCTTATATTATTATTTTGCATGCTTATTGGTTAGTATATTTTTAGTCTTGATTTATGTTAGAATTTTAATACCTTATTCATTATGTCTCTGATAAGGCCTTGATGTTCTATCAATGGTCTCATTGATAGACTATTACAGTCTTATCCCATAAACAATTCATAAGTTGTTATAATCATAATTAAATACAATACTAAGCTTGTATCAAGTAATAAGATGACATTACAAAGTATAACTCATATCAAATGGGTCTAAAAGGGATACTACTGACACTGGTATGACAATTGAATTAACTATTACAATGGAAATTTTTAGTTTGGACCACTGTTACAGTAGCACTAGACATGGTTCTTTATTGATTTCATCCTTGACAATATATGAATTGATAATGTAGATAACAATTTTGACATTTTTGTGTAATATTGACATCATGTTTCTTAACTTGGCTAATAAAAAGGCTCATGTCAATGACTATAGTATATATGGTGCAGGCCTATAATGGGTAAAGGTACAAACACTTTTATAAAGGAAATGGTTAATAGCACCAAAACTATTTAACTTCAACGATATAAAAGTGACATTTGTAATTGGAATTTGAAGATGATGTAAATTGATGAAATGTGTAAAACTTGATGAAGTTAATACCTATTATTTTTAAAAATTATTTTGAATAAGAATTGATGTAGTTTTTTAATTTTTAAAGTCCATTTTTCAATTGTTGGAAAATGCTAAAAATCAGGGGGTCTAGTTCCCACCAAAAAAAAATTGCAAATAATCTTGTTTTTCTTTGATTTAAAAATATGTTTTAGATGACATATATAGCCAGTGCAGAAAAAAGAAAGATGGATTTTTGATGTATATTTTTCTCAATTATAACTATTCAAAGTCAGAGTTACCTAAAGTCAACAAATTTTCTCTCCGGCCTAATCTCCCCTATATATATATATA
>MU227355.1:2752074-2766226 GCA_018584345.1 Thuja plicata
ACATGAGGTTTTCTCCCTTCTCTGAATCAAGATTTATCTCTTGATTATGGCAACTAGCTTGGTCTTCTTGGACATAAGTATTTCTCTTTTCTCCTTGTGATGTTGAAGGCTTCTCTAGACACCTATATGTAGGATGCCCCAAATTTCCACAATTGTAACATTTCATGGTAGCAAAGTGTGATCCTCTACCATCATAATTCTTCCTTCCTCTACCTCCATGATTAGAATTTCTACCTCTCTGGTAGCCTCCTCTGTTATCATTATTGTGACAGTTTTTCTCCACTGGTTTTGCATCTTCTTGAGTCTTGGACTCATTATCTCTGCTTCTATATCCACCTCTATGAAATCCTCTGCCTCTACCTCTGTTCTTAGAGTTAGAGTCTTGTCTTGTCTTATTCTTTTCTTCTACCTTCAGTGCCAACTGAAAACATTTTTGCACCATAGTTGGTGTCCACAAACTTATCTCTTCTTGGATGTTTTCTCTCAAACCACCCATATACCTAGCAACTTTTACTGCTTCTTCTTCTTGTATTCTTGATCTCATACATAGTTTCTGAAATTCTTCAGTATATGCAGCCACATCCAAATCTTTTTGTCTCAAACTCTGCCTCTTTCTATGAAGCTGAATCTCATAGTCTTCAGGAAGATAATTCTCCTTAATCTTTGACACCATAGCCTGCCAATTCGCAATAGGCTTTTTGCATTCTCTTTCTCTTTCTTCTTGGATGAATTTCCACCAAGTTAAGGCTGCTCCTCTCAATCTAGACTTAGCAACTTTCACATTGTGTGCTTCAGTCACTCCTTCACAATCAAAGTGATTCTCCATTCCTTCAATCCATTCCATTACCATTTCAGGATCCATTTTTCCAGCAAGTACTGGTACTCCATCTAATGCTTTTTCACTTAGTGCCTTGATAGCTTTCAAGAATGGTTCTTCTGGCATAGGAGGGTCTGGTTCTAGTATGACATCCTCCTCTGTAATAGCTTTTCCTTTATTGGAACTTTCTGCTTCTCCAGTTACTTTATCAGCAATATCCTCTAGTTGTTTCTTCATTACCTCTAGAGTTTCTTCAAGGAGTTTATTTCTCTCCTTTTGTTCATTCACTTCTTTAGCCAATTCTACATTGGTCACCATGGCTGATCCTTCTACTAATTCCTCAGTACTTTGAAACATTTACAAATTTCAAACCCAAATCTTTAACTTGGCTCTGATGCCAATCTGATGGGGAGGTCACCTTACTCTCTAAAACTCCTACTTTCTTCTAGGAATCTCACCTTGGATCCTATTCAATTCAGGACCTCTAGACTCACACTTGAGTCTCTTAGGGCTACTCTCAGACCCTAACCAAAAGGACTTATCTATTCCCTCTCTCTTAGGTTACCTATCCACTGAAATGCTTTACTCTTCACTGTATTTTACTCTTTATGACTGAATCACATCAGTCATGCACCTTCCTATTTCTATCTTTCTATTCTACAAGTTCTCTAGCCAGACCATTGGCTCGTCTAGGACTTGTCTGTAATCTTGACTAGCTTCCTTTCCAACATCAATACAGAAACAAACATAATATACATGGAGGATGCTTCTTAACTATCACAGTCCATAGAATGGATTATCAGAGTCAAGAAGCATCCATGAGACTAAACTAAAACAAAATCCTACTTTACAGAAGTCTGTTCAGAACAGAAAGACACACAAAATACAGTAAACTCCTTTTTATTAAACACCAGTAGATTACAATATTCTCTGCTAGTCTATTCTATTCTAACTTTCTTACAGTCACAACCAACTCCACCACCTTACAAAATTCTCTTCCTCTATTTTTATCTTCGGTCTGTTCTTGATTTCGTAACCTTTCCGGTTACTTGTCTTCCTGAGACTTCCAGCTGTCTCTGTTCTTCATTCTCTTCTACAAACTGTCATCACTTTTATCTGCATGGTTGTCTTTGTGGACAGCTCTTTTCATCCGTGTCATTCCTTTTCTATTTTGACGGTTATGACTTTTCAATGCTTTCTCTTTTTGACATGTCAGCATGCTTCATCTTTTAACTGTTTCTGTTGTCTCTCGCATAGTCACAAGTTGAAATTACTCTTCATGTCTTGATCTGCGACTGAGAAATAATAGGCTCATCGCGCTCTCACTATGTCTTTTCCCAAGCTATCCTTTACTCCATGATTGAGTGAATCTTACTTGTCGCGTGCTCACAACTCTTTTTGACAAGATACAAATTCATCTGCGAACCTGCGATATATATAACAGTCGTGCACTCGCACTCCTTTCTAACCGAGTTGTATTTCCTTCGCGACCTTGCACTGCACTGTGGTCGTGCACTCGCACCACTTAAACTCGAGCTGATAATTACTCGGTGACTAAGCGATGAACTCTTGTCGCGCACCCGCAATGCTTATACTTAACTGGCTATTCAGCTCACGACTGAGCGATAAGTGCTCGTCGCGTTGTCGTGTCAGTTTTTCACTAACTGCTGCTAGACCACTGACTACACGATACATGGTTGTTGCATTGTCATAGCCTTTATGTCCTAACTACTAACTCACCTTGCGACTGAGCGATGAGCGCTCGTCGCACACTTTCACACTTCAGAACTTGATTGCTGGACAGCTCGCGAGTTGGCGATTCACTATTTTCTGCTCACTGCTGGCCTCTGCGACTTTGCGACTGAGTGAAAAACATAACTGGCCTGAGACAAAAACTAGTTTACCATGACCATTCTGCAAAATGCTAGGGCTTGGGAGCTAAACCCTAGGTGCTCTGCACCAAATGCTCATCAGTTTTCTTGCTCGGGCATCACTGTGACTTGACTTTCAGTGATCTCTATCCATCGGGTTCTACTAATTGTCAGTGTTTGAAGTCACACAATTAATACTTGTCTTTTATGCATTATAGAAAGCATAATCTTTATCTCTCTGATTCTTTGAAGTCTTTGACACTTTGTATATAAATGAATAGATTATATCAAGTTGACATCAATGACAATACAATCCATGAACTGATTTAATGCCCTACATTATCCTTCTGCATTTTGGTGATCAACTTGACATCTTCAAACATTCAATCAGTTACATGTCATCAATCTCTCCCTTTGGCATTGATGGCAACATACTACATTATGATACTATATTATCACTAATACAATATGAAATATAGAGTTTCATCAAGCTTTCCTAATGTAACTATTACAAATGTCTAGCTTTCAATAAGCTCAAAAATAACTTAGATTTATTTCTTGTTGAGTGATCATCTTCATCTTTAATCCCTTCTCTGGATAGATGTATCATTTGATATCTCTATTCTGATATGTGCTCTGCCTTGACTGTTCCTCTTCTTGATAATCTATTTTTCCTTTGACAACATTCTTTCTCTTTGTCTAAGCTCTCTCCCTTAGATGGATATTTTATGTGTAATCAATTTCTCTCCCTTAGAATATTGATTAGCTTCTTCCTTCTGATTCTCAAGAACTTCTCTTCATGGATAATAATATAATCTTGAGAGCATTTATCCCTTTGTTTGAGAAAAAATATTTCTCCTTGATGATAATGAGAACATCTCTTCTTTTCCTTTATGATAATTAGAAGATCATCTCTCCCTTTTGTATGACAATGAAAACATCTCTCTCCCTTTGACAACAATGCCAAACCAAAATAGTTCTCCTTGATTTCTCATCTATATCATGTTTCATCATTTTTGCATAATATATTCCTTGAATTTCCCTATCCATCAGCAATACAATGCTCTATTTTTTGGTGCAGAATTGTACCTTGGTGTGTATAGATATATCTATTTCTCTCCATCTCAGTGTTTGCATCAACATGAATGATCTTCAGATTTGGTATAGGTTGATTAATGCAGAGAGCATTGCAAGAAGATCTTAATGGGCCCTAGCTCTTTATCACTCCTTCAAACTTCAAACTTGGTCAATCCCACTCCATATAAGTCTTCTTAGGATGCCTCATTACTTTTCCAAGGGATCAATAAGATTCCCCTATTCCTTTTTGGTTCTCCAAACCAATCTATGAAACCAAGCAATTTCCCTTTTAGGGACTCTTTCCCTAAACCACACAACGAGGTATAAAAATTCACCAGAGGATTCAAAACTTCATCCTAAGTGATTGGAAACTCTTACAAAGCCCAAGGGTCAGGAATCCAACAATGGATTTGGTCTTGTAGACCCAAGAGTAGCTGAATCCCAAATGGTCATGGATTCCTTGTAGCCCTAACCAGAGGGTTTTCCAGACTTAAATTTCAACTAAGGAAGGATATAACTAAATTGATTGGGTTTCTAGACACCCTTTATGGACTTTGTAGACCCCCCAAAGCCTCAACACCTCACTCCACTCCTGTGCCCCTAAACTCTCACAAAGCACACAAACCTAATTAGCTAGTTTAGGCTTGGTTTGTTAAGCAAGTGTTAGGAAATGGGTTCATGGACTGAATACAGAGCCTTGGATGGATTCTCCTACCCTAAATTAGTCTAGAAACACCTTTGGTTCAATCCCCCCACTCATATATTGCACATGCATGTGACTACACTAACAGACCAGGCTAATTACATAGGGATAATTAGCCTATGGCTTTGTCATGCAAACAGAAGGACTAACTTTGAATGCTTGAGCCTTAGGATTCTTAAAGACCATGATCCTAACTTGTATTTTCCAAGTGGCTAAGAAGATCCACTATATAAATCTCAAGTTAGGATCACATCTTTGTGACTGACCTAGTAAACCTTGTTTTCTCAGACAACAAGAATGTAAAATTGATAACTCTTAACAAACTTGATAAAAACACCTCAAACCAACTGCAATACTTTGGAAACTTAGGAAATCATAAACTTGTGCAACTAGATCCATAAGATGAATTTGTACCAAGCCATACACTATCAGAATGTCTCAAAACATTCTTCTATTTCCTTGCTTGAACATCCAACTCCATACACACTGAAATCTTACCTTCATAGAAGGCATCAAATCTCCTAATAACATCATCCAAGTGTTTTAGTTACTTCAGAGAGTGGGTGAGATTGGTTACAAAGAATTTGTCATACTCTGAGCAACATTTGCATGAGATTGGTTGCAAAGAAGTTGTTATACTCCGAGCAACATTTTGCAAAAGTTGCTCATGCAACATTTTACAAAAAGACAACTTTCTGACAATAAGTGACAGAGTTTCTAATTTGGGAAAAATCCAACCTTAATGACCTCCCAAGGTGTGGGAGAGGTCCAAAACATGACTAGGACCTAAAATAATTATTTAGAAACATAACTTCAAACTAGACACACAAAATCAACAACTAACAAGGTCTAACCATGGTTAGGAACCTAGGTTTATAACTCACCTTAGGTCCTTCACCTTACATGAAAGACCCAAACAAAAAAACACACACAAGGGTGATCTCATGGATGCACCTTATTAAAAACACAAAGGCAAGCAAATTAGGATCTTCAGGAGGTGCCCTGCACCACTAGTGCAACCTATTAGTCAGCTTCCTGACCAATAGACAAGGGTTGGACCCCTAGTCTATGTCTGAAGTAGTCAAAAGTATCCTTTGGTAATGGCTTGGTGATTATGTAAGCTAATTGTTCCTTTGATTGAACATATTCAAGTGTCACTTCCTTTGCTTGTACCTGTTCTCTTAGATAGTGATACTTGATATCAATATGTTTAGTCTTAGCATGCATGACTGGATTATTAGAAATGTTTATTGCACTGGTATTATCACAGTAGATAAATACTGGTTCAAGAGTCTTCATATTCATACCTTCCAGCAATTGTTTGATCCATGCAAGATTTGAGTATTTCGCAGCAGCAGCCACATACTCTGTTTCTGCAATAGACTAAGAGATGCATCCTTGCTTCTTTCTTATCCATGTGACAAGTATGTCACCCATGAAGAATGCTCTTCCTATTGTGCTCTTTTGGTCATCAATGTTTCTATCCCAATCAAAATCTATATAGACTTGTAGCTCAAATTTTTATTCTCTCTTGTACCATAAGCCATATTCTTCGGTGTTCTTTAGATATCTTAAAATTATTTTGACAATAGTCATATGTGATTCTTTGGGATTAGCAGAGAATCTTCCAACTATCCCCACTGCATGTGATATATCTGGTTTGGTGTAAACAACATACATCAGTTTTCCAATCATTGATCTATATAAGGTTTGGTTTACCTCATTTGTCTTGTCTTCGTTTGTTATCTTGCATCCAGTAACCATAGGTCTTCCAACTGGTTTGGAATCTTCCATCTTGAATATTTTTAGCACTTCCTTGATGTATTTGGACTGAGTGATATAAATGTCTGCATCTTGTTCAAAAATCTGTATACCAAGAAAGAATTTGATCTCCCCAAACATAGACATTTCAAATTCTTTTCTCATTTCATTAGCAAAGGATTTTCCAAACAATTCATTTCCCCCAAAAATGATATATCTTCTTTTAAGTACAGATTTCTATTTTCACTTGTTCTAAAAAAATTTATGGTAATGAGATATGAGTGAAGTCTTTCATACCATGCTCTATGTGTTTGTTTCAATCCATACAAGGCTTTATGTAGTCTACATACCATGTTTCTCTTGTCTGGATCAACAAACCCTTTTGGTTGTTCAATGTATACCTCTTCTTCAAGTATTCTATTTAGGAATGTAGATTTGACATCCATCTGGTATACCTTGAATCCTTTAAATGCAGCATAGGCAAGTAATATTCTTACTCCTTCTAGTCTAGCAACGGGTGCAAAGGTTTCACCATAATCAACACCTTCTTCTTGTGCATATCCCTTGCATACTAATCTTTCTTTATTTCTAGTGACTTCTCTATTCTCATTCAACTTGTTTCTAAATATCCATTTGGTACTGATGACATTCTTGTCATCTGGTCTTGGTACTACTGTCCATGTATTGTTCTTCTCTATCTACTCTATCTCTTCATTCATAGCATTGACTCATCCTTCATTTTCAAGTGCATTGTAAACAGATTTAGGCTCAAAATCACAAAGAAAACATCAAGTGTCCAGTGACTTACTCCTTGTTCTTGTTCCAACCTTCTTGTCTCGTATGATTTGATCTTGTGGATGATTTCTTCTTACATACTTGGCAAGTTTTGGTTTAGCTTTGTGTTCGTCATTTTGATTATCTTCTTCACCTTCATTTTCATCTTCATTGTTTGAAGCATTATTTTGAGGATTATCCTAATCATTGGTAATTATAGCTTGATTCTCAGGTGCAATGTTCTAGTACTTGATAGTGACACATTGTTGCTCGGGTAGAGTGTCAAGTTCTGTATAAACAAAAATTTTGTAGTCTTCTGGTTCCTTTTTCTTTCCTTATCATTATTTTTTGCAAATTCATCTATTTTCACATTTGCAATTCCAATTATTTTGTTAGATGACTTGTTAAGACATTTATAAGCCTTTCTTTTGGTTGAGTACCTTAGGAAGATACCTTCTTCACTTTTGTAGTCAAATTTTCCATTTCTATCATCCTTTAAAATATAATATTGACTACCAAAGATTCTGAAGTAACTTACATTGGGTGTATGACCATACCAAAGCTTATAGGGTCTCTTCTTTGTGTCCTTCAATTGTACTATGTTTAATGTGTAGACAATAGTACTAAATGATTCCCTCCAGAAAGTTTGAGTGATTCTTTTCTCAATCATCAATGTTCTTGCACAGTCAACAATTGATTTGTTTCTTCTCTTAGCAATTCCATTTTGTTGTGGTGTCCTTGGTGTAGAAACCTGTCTTTTAATTCCATGCTCATTGCAATAGTCGGTGAATTCATCTGATGTAAATTCCCCTCCTCTATCTGACCTTAATCATTTTATTTTTTTTCACTTTGTTTTTCTACCATAGCCTTATACCATTTAAAAATCTTGAATGCTTCTGATTTATCTTTAAAAAACATGACTGTCATCATTCTAGAAAAATCATCAACAAAGAGAATAAAATACCTATCTCCATAGTATCTCTTTGTCCTCATTGGTTCACATAGATCTTTATGGATTAATTCTAGAATTGCAGTAGATGTATGGGTTTTACTCTTGAAACTAGAATTTTTCATCTTACCTTTTTGATAATTTTTGCATATGGTATGCTCGCGCTTAGTCATTGTCGGTAAGCCTCTTACATTCCTTTTGTTTCTTATCTTTATCATGTTGTCAAAGTTCACATGACACAATATTTTGTGCCACAACCATATGTCTTCATTTCTAGCCATCAAACAAGTGGTGTTAATGTCATCAAGATAGAAAAGGTTACCTTTTATCTCCTCACTGGTACCAATCAACCTTCCTAATTCATTGAAGAGATTTGCCTTCTTATTTTCAAATGCTACTCTATGACCTGAATTGTTCAACTGAGAAACACTTCACAACTTGTAATTCAGTCCTTTAACCCAGTAAGCATTTTCACATTTTATCGGGTTATTCAACATTATGGTTCCTTTACCTTCAACTGGACAATTTGTATCATTACCCATTCTTACTGAACCACCATTATAGTATTCAAAAGTCTCAAAATTTTGTTTATCACCAGTCATATGGTGAGTGCAGCCACTATCTATGATCCATACATCATTTTTACTAACTTTAGATATGAGTGCATTTTCTACATACCTTTCTTCATCTTCGTCTAAATCATCTTTCATGGCTGCAAATACCATCTCGATGTCTTCTTCTGATTCCTAGTCAGTGTCATTAGCTCTATTCTCAGCTAGGTAACATGCTTTCTTCCCTTTGTCCTTGTAGTCTCAGGTATCTCTCTTTTCAGATTGTCGGTTGCTTCAGTAGTCCCTATTGTCACCTCTATCAAACTTCTTCTCATATGATCTGTCATTTCCTCTGTCATCTTTTCTTTTATTTGGACATCTTGCAGCAAAGTGTCCAACCTCTTTACAATTGAAACATACAAGTGGTAATTTACCTTTATATTTACCTTTGCCTCTGTGTAATCTTCTTTCCATTAGTGCTTCAATCTCATCAAGTCCTTGTTCTTCATTATCACTCTCACTATCATTTCTAATAGCATGTCTATGACTTGAATTATTTATCTTTAAAGAAGATTTGAATGCAGATTCTACAGATGGTAAGACACTATTATCAAAATTGTTCATCTCAAATGATATTAGTCTACCAATCAGACTATCTAGAGTAACTATACTGTTTGCAGATGCTCTAATTTCTTGAATAACAGAAACTCTAATAACATATACACTCACTAAGGTTCTTAAGATTTTACTTACCACTGTCTCCTCTTCAAGTGTACGTCCAACTCCTCGGATAGAATTGACTACTTCTTTTATTCTATAGCTATACTGAGTAATTTTTTCTCCTTCTTTCATCCTTAGGTCATCAAACCTCCCTCTTAGGCTTTCTACCTTAGCTCTTAGTACATTAGCAGCTCCTCCATGTACTAGCTTCAACTGATCCCACATTTTCTTTGCAGAGGTGCAGGTTTTGACATCTTCAAACTCAGCATCAGAGAGTGATGATGCAAGCTCTATCATCATGCAATTATGGTCATGCTTAACTCTTAATTGGTCAAGAGTATGAGGTCCTGTAGGCATCACATACTCAGTATATAAGTATTGAACAATATCATTTCCAATACCTGATAGGTCAAGTCTTATTCTTCTTTGTTATGATGCAAATTTGTCTTTAATCAACTTGGGCACATCTCGTCTGTTCATCTTGTGATATTTTTCTTGAGTTGTTAAACTCCCTTTCTAAGCACACAAGCTCTGATAAAAATTGTTAGTAATAACTAAGGGGGGGTGAATTAGTGGCCTCAAAAATATTCCAATAATAAACCCTTAAAACTTAGTACCACAATATTTATCCTCTAGTTATCTTTAGTCCTATAAGATGAATGCCTCCAAATAATTTTATCAAATTACTACTGATCGGAATGCTTTGTAAAACCTTCTACCGTATGTTTACCAAAAAGTAGTCTATTATTTTACCGACAAAGAGTAAATTATCTAGAGTATACCAATCAATCCAATCAAGTTATGTGAAATGCAAAACACTAAATTAATGACTCATAGACACATTGACACATGGATTTTTAACGTGGAAACCCTGTTAAGGGAATAACAACTTGGAACCGGTAACCCAAAATTTTGACTCTTCTAAAGTGAGCTTGGTGAAGATCCAACCCTATTAAAGGTTACAAACACACTGTTAGGTGTGACCTTCTTAGAGGATTTAAAGGTTTAGTCTATCACTTGATATCTGGCATCTCATGCTACCATCTTTGATCAAACACTCACTTGGCCTGTCAATTGGTATCTGGCATCTCATGCTATCTTCATGATCAAACATTTTGATACTCCATTAGATGTATCTCAATATAGAAAGGATCTTTAAATCTAGCTCGGTTAAGAGACTTTCTGAATCAATGGTTAAATTGAAATAGTATGATCTGTTCACATGTAAAACTTATACTTGCAGATTTTCAGATCTATTGGAATCTCATAAAATAATCTGATCAATATCTCTCTCTTCTACCTTTTCTCCACTTTGACTCTTCTTGGTGATTCTATTCTCTATTTCTTAGTGTCTACAAAAAACTTTAGCTCTTTCCTTAGCTTGATTGATCAGCAATGAATGAAGTGGCTCTTCATCAGTTTCTCTTTAGCATCCTCTTTTTCTTCTCTCCCCTCACAATTTGTAATGAATTGAGTTGTCTCTTTATAGACATGATATCACCATTGTGAGGCTCTTGATTTTCTTGATCTTGGAATGATCCACAATCTTAGCCAATTAGATTTAAAGAAGAACTCCTATTTTATCTTGCTAACTAGACAAATCAACTTTAAATCATTCACTTAACTTCTGGCTTATCTTGTCGATGAAAACAATGATAACAACTAGTTAAGTCTATATTTAGATCTGCCAGCTAGATATTTTGTTGTTAGTGAACTCTAGTTAATTTTGGTCTAACTCTCTGATAGCATCAGTCAACACTCCAGTTCTCCTTAGGATTCTCCATCGGCTTACACTATGATTCTAGTTGTCGAGTATTCTTGATTATGCTTGTTGGTAATGCTCATTAGTTTTCTTGCTCAGGCATCACTGTGACTTAACTGTCGGTGATCTCTGTCTGTTAGGTTCTACTAATTGTTGGTGTTTGAAGTCACACAATGAAAACTTGTCTTTTATGCATTACAAAAAGCATAATCTTTATCTCCCTGATTCTCTGAAGTCAACCGAATAGATTATATCAAGTTGACATCAATGACAATACAATACATTAACTGATTTAATGTCTTGCATTATCCTTCTGCATTTTGGTAATCAACTTGACATCTTCAAATCTTTAAGTAGTTACATGTCATCAGAATGAGGATCCACTTTTCAGTCAAATTTCATCTGAATAAAAGGTATCTGTAAGCACAATTAAATTGTATTGCAAAACAATTTGGGATGAATATTTTAAAAGTAAAAGTATGGTTAGAAAAGCACAATTATTTTCTAGGTTATTCAGGAAAAGAGAAATGAATCCTATTTTAGAGTTTTTGGGTATTGATAACATGAAAAGCTCAACACACAGTGTAAATCGAGCAATAGTTAAAAATTTTTAAGATGCATTGAACGATATTAACAATTCAAGTCGAGGAGCTGATTTAAGTGTTGCACGTAGAGCGTTGATGACTACTTTATCTAGTAGGAGGTTGACACAGAGAAAACAAGTGCAAGCAATTTTTGATTTACTGAATATATCTAGAAGAATTGTTTAAAGATATATCAAGAAGAGAAATATGTTAGATGAAAATATTGAAAAGAATTGGGTAAATATTTGTAGAATTTCTCAAATAGACAAAATTTCCAAAGATGTAAAAAGATGGGTCATTGAATATTGGACCACTCACTCCCATGTTTCTTCTAATAGAAGGGATACTATACAGATAAAAGATGAAGATACCAGTATAAAAATTGTACATCCAAAACATTTTATAGATACAAGACAAAGTGAATTGGTTCAAGCATTCAAGCAAGAATTTTTTAGATGTGAAAATATGTCAAAGAATGTTTGAGAGGTTGTGCCCTTTCTTTGTATGCATAAATAAGGTACATGAAATTTTTGTTCTCAAAATCATGTTGAGTTTCATCTATACTTGCAATCATATTAAAAATCTATGGTAGTACTTAATCCAAATATGATCATCCCTAGATGTACGACACAATTTGTGAATTTATTTTATGTGATAAATCAGAAGATTCAGATGAGTTCAAAGTACAATATTGTATAAAAAGTTCATACAATAATTGTGGAGATTTGCATAAATTTATATTGAAAATTGAGAATATTAATGTTTCAATACCAGTTTTGTGGATGAGATTTGAATATGAGAGATATCGAACAAAGACCGAAGATGAATCCAAAAAATTATATTGAAGGAGAGTGAATTGTCCTACCTTGAGTTTATGACCAGATTTTGTACTATGATTTATCCACATATCCAACATTTTCATGGTGCATGATGGCAAGCAAAACAATTTCATGATTCCAAAGATTGTTTTCCACCTGATTGTTTTATTTCAATTGTAGATTTTTCTAAAAACTATATATTTTCCCCTCAATAAGAGCTTCAAACTCAATATTATCATTATGATCAAGTTGCAATATTTGTGCAAGTTTTCTATAGACAACCCAATTTTATTTGGATAAGGTAGAAGTACTCATCCAAATGAGCGCATTATCATCAAGGAGGCTCATTACTATATCAGTGATGATAAGGTTCATGATAGGAGCTATGTGGCTCATTATTTTGCAATGAATTTTGAAGATATTATGAACCACATGATGGAGCATGAGCATGTATGAAGTGTGCACTTCGCCAAAATGAACATGCAAGTAAAAATGGTGTTCAATATTTAAATATATAAAGATATTTAAAATAATATAATTTTAGCCTAGATCCATTTTCTTTAAACTGATAGTTCAATAAATGTACATGTAACATGATAGATAATTCAAAGAAAATTATTGAATGGTGTCAAAGTTATTTTGATAGTCAGAACAACAAATACAACAAATGTTATTTTTGGGAAGTGAAAGGTAAAATATTTTTCTCAAAAATTCTTTTAAAATTTCATTCCGTGAATCACTCTAATCATAATTGTTGATCTAAAAATGTGCAACTTTTATTTCATATTTGTAATAGAAATAGACCAATATAATCCTTACAATTGTCAAAGAATTGTTAGTATTAGAAGTTTACACCAAGTGATGGCTACAAGACAACACAAGCCTTCATTGATTCAAGTAAGAGAAAAATCATGCTTTTGTGTTGATTGCATTGAGGACAATCCAATGAGTCAATCTAAGAATATTGCAAATGGATATGTTTCACGATGGGATATGAAGGAGTTAATCAAAATGTCTTCTTATGAAGATGATTACATTGAAATAAACATTCATGATCATATATATTCAGCTAATTATGAACGTGTTTCTAATTTAGTTGTTACAGGTGCATACACATAAATGTTATTTTATTTTATTTTAATTTATCACAAGTAATTTTCAAATTTTATCTTAAACTTTTGTTTTTAATTTAAATTAAATCCATTTGTATAGGTGATAATCTTCCTATGGTTGTGGATCCCGACAATGCAGAAAGTGTAGATTATTATCTATTAGTATTAACAAAGAAGTGGGAGTGAATCAGTGGCCTCAAAATTTATCCTTCAACTATTTACCACCATTCAAATAAATCTTAGATTATTAAGTCCCTACAAGATGCATGCCATGAAATACTTATAATGATTAACTGTCTATCGATTTTCCTTGTCTGTCTTTATTCTTCTTGATTACCGATAAGCAGTAAAACTATTTATCGAAACTCAGTAAATAAGCAGAGTATACTGATCAACCCAGAAATGCATATGTGAAATGTAAAATACTAAAGTACCCTATTAAGGGAAAAAACCACTGGGACTGGTACCCTGAATTTTAACTCTTCTAAAGTGAGCCCTGTTGATGCAAGAGCATCCTGGGTGTAAGGGCAATCTTGCATCACCCAAAAATATGTGTTTTTCTATTCAATAAGGGATATTTTGTACAAAGCTTCTATTTTTGGAAACTTACTATTTTTAGTAAGTTGGTCGTTTGAACTCAGAATGTTCTAATT
>MU227355.1:2770055-2781898 GCA_018584345.1 Thuja plicata
CATAGGAGTGGAAAGTCTAACAGGGTTGCAGATGCCCTTAGCAGAAGGCAACTATTGCTGACAAAGATGCAGATTGAGGTGGTTGGGTTCAATGAACTCAAGAATTTGTATCCAAAGGATCCTGATTCTGGTGAAGCTTGGAAAGCTTGTACAGAACCTGTTACTCTAGACGGGACGAAGTGGCTGGATTTCATCATTCAGGATGGAATGTTATTCAGAGGGAGCCAATTATGCATTCCATGAAGTTCTATGAGGGAAAATCTCATCAAGAAGAAGCATAGCGGAGGATTGGCTGGACATTTTGGTCATGATAAAACCCTTGCTTTGGTTAGTGAGAATTATTATTGGCCACAATTGCAGCAAGATGTGAAGAAGTTTGTACAAAGTTGCAAAGTATGTCAAATGGCAAAAGGAGTGAAGTAGAATATAGGATTGTATCAGCCATTAACTATACCAGAGAATCCTTGGGAGGATATCAGTATGGACTTTGTTCTTAGTTTACCAAGGACTCAACGGGGACATGATTCAATCTTTGTGGTGGTTGATAGATTTTCGAAGATGGCACATTTCATTCCCTGCAAGAAGACTAATGATGTTATTCATGTAGCAGAATTATTTTTTAGAGAAGTGGTGAGGCTACATGGTTTGCCAAAGACCATAGTTTCAAATTGAGACACTAAGTTTGTTGGATATTTTTGGTGTATGTTGTGGAAGAAGTTGAAGACAGATTTGAAGTTTAGTTCGTCACATCATCCATAGACTGATGGAAAGACAGAGGTGGTGAATAGGAGTTTAGGAAATCTGCTGAGATGTTTGGTTGGAGATAAGCCAACAGGATGGGATTTGATTTTACCACAGGGAGAATTTGTATACAATAATTCTGTCAACAGGAGCACTGGTAAGTCATGATTCCAGATTGTATATGGAAGTAGTTTAAGAAATGCATCTGAATAAAGGAAGATGGATAAAGGAGAAATAAGCAGTGCTGAAGCTGAGGATTTTATAGAACACTTGAAGAACATCCATGAGGAAGTGAGGAAGCACATTACCAAAATGAATGCACAATATAAGGCTAAGGCAGATGAGAAAAGGAGACATAAGGAATTTCAGGTTGGGGATGAAGTCATGGTTCATTTGCGAAAGGAGCGATTTCCAGTTGGTACATATAACAAGTTGAAAATGAAGAAGTTTGGACCATGTAAGATACTAAAGAAGCATGATTCAGGAAATGCATATGAGGTAGAATTGCCTAGTGAGCTGAATATTTCACCAGTGTTTAACATTTTAGATTTGATAGAGTATCATGAAGGAGGTGTTGAAGATGAGATCACAGTGGCACAGTGGAGTATTCCAGCAAGTAGTTCAGATACCAAGGAGATTGAAGACATACTGGACAGTCATGTTCATAGAAGCACAAGGAACAGGACATATGAAGAATATTTGGTCAAGTGGAAAGGATGACCTGTTGAAGATTCATCATGGCTGACAAGGGAGGAGGTTAACCGTCTTGGTTTTCCTTTGCACACCTGAGACGTGACAGGGTCACTTCTCAAATTACCCTGGGTGTCTGATGCAGGAGCATCCTAGGTGTAAGGGCAATCTTGCATCACCCAAAAATATGTGTTTTTCTATTCAATAAGGGCTATTTTGTACAAAGCTTCTATTTTTGGAAAATTACTATTTTTAGTATGTTGGTTATTTGAACTCAGAATGTTCTAATTTTCTAGGTGAAGGTTCATCTTAGTCATATAAGAATGCGAGTTGAATTTCATTGCCAGATCATCTATATTGACGAAGTTATTAAGGATTTACTATTGAGATTTTAGGGTGCAAACTCTTTGAGCTCAATTTTTAGGACCTTAGAGGCTCCAAATTAAGGTTGAACCCCTAGCTAACTTGCATTTTTCTATTCAAGCACTGTAGATCGCGATCTCCCCTTTCTGAAAAGTGGTTATAATAGCCAGTCGGAGCTATGGTTCAAAAGTTATGGCTTCCGGAAGTTGGGCTACCTAATCTCATATTTTGTAAATATTTAAAGCTGACCCTTTTGTAATAAAAGTGAAAAATAATTAAATGCTAAGGGTAGTCGGCCTTAATGGCTAGATTTCTAGAACCTTCTCGGGTGGTGGAAATTGCCTATATAAAGAAGGTCCGTAGTGTTGTCTAGGGTAGTTCTAGGTGGATCTGAGTAATAATTCGAGGCTTTGTCCTAGAGAATATTGTAAGGGGAATGCCCATGTGGCTTTGCATATTGTAATTCTGAAAGTTTTTAATTCCACATTTGTGGAGATAATAAGAAGTCCATTTTCTGTTCTTGCAAATTTTTGTTGCTTCTCTATTTCTGTTATGTGTTTGTGGTATTAAGGGGAGCACCCTTCACCACCTATTAGGAGCCAACCCTGTTAAAGGTTACAAACACACTGTTAGGTATGACCTTATTTGAGGATTTTATATATAGAGGTTGTCACTTAGTATCGGGCATCTATTGCTACCATCCTTGAATCAGCCTCCTTCTTAGACTGTCAATAGGTATTGGGCAAGTCCAATGCTACTTTCATGAATCACCCTTTTTGGCACTCCTTGGGATGTACCTCAATCTATAAAAGACTGTTAAGTCCTGCTCGGTTAAGAGACTTGATGCTTCAATGGTTAAACTGAAACACTATGACCTATTTCTAATGCAACTTTGAATTGCATATTTTTAGACTTATTTAAGTACATTACCTCTCTGATCAATGTATCAATTCAATTCTTTGTGCTCTGCACTTTCTTCTCTGTGATGTTGTGCTTTATTATTCATCGGTGTCTGCAGAAATCTTTAACTCTCCTTTAGCTTGATTGATCAGGACTATATAAAGATATTCTTCATCAGTTTCTCTTTAGCATCCTCTTTCTATTCACTCCCCTTCCATGCATATTAAAATAAATTAATCTTGTCTCTTTATATAGACATGATATTCACCATTTCTTGATTCTTGATTCTTAATTCTTGATTCTTGGCATGAAAAACAATCCAGCCAATTTGATTTAAAGCATAACTATTGATTTATCTCATAGTTATCTTTATTCCAACTATATAAATCATCTTTAAATCAATTACTTAACTCTGTTCAAATAAAACAAAGAAAACAACCAGTTAAGTCTATCTTTAGCTCTTGCCAGCTAGATATTTTGTCATTTTCTAAACTCTTTGTTCCGTCGGTCAACTCTTCAGTTAGTTGTCGATGAAAACTACCAGTTCTATCAGTGTGACTCCGATTAGCTTTAGGATCTCCGTCCGTTGGGCATCAAGGATTTTACTCATCAGGCAACTCTATTTTCAGCTCATTGGGCATCTTGTGGTTTTTCTCTTCTTTGCCTTTACCGATGGTGTGCACTCCATCGGTGTTGTCTGTCACTTGGTGAATACTTGTCATTTATGCATTGTTGAAAGCATAACCATTGTTCCATTGATTCTCTGAAGTGTTTTGCATTATGTACATGACCATATAGATGATGTCAAGTTAAAATCAATGATAATACAAACCATTAACTGATTTAATGTCTTGCATTATCTTCAACTTAACATTTATCAAACATTCAATCAGTTACATGTCATCAATCTCTCCCTTTGGCATTGATGGAAACATAATATATTATCACACTATACTATTTTTAATACAATATGAAATACAATAGTTGAGATTCATCAAACTACCAATCATTTTGTTTTGTCAACCGATAAATGTCTGATGATCGGTAAACTCTATTTTAGCTTATATTTGATTCTTGCAGCTTTTTACTTTCTGATGTGTTGAGTCTTCTTCTTGTGTCAATTCCTCTCCTTTTCTTTTTCTCTCATTTATGATGTCTTTTTCTCTTTTTAGCAACTCTCCCTTTGTATAAACTTTCATACAATTTTCTCTCCCTAAGGATATGATCTCTCCCTGTTGGAGTAATCTGATAATGGATAATCTCTCTCTTTTTTAGAAGAATGTGATAATATGGATAATCTCTCTTCCTTGTACAACAATGTCAAACAAATATTTTATAAATATCTGACATTCATGTCAAGCAATCTTTTCTCTCCATCCATAATATATCCTTGAATTTCCCTTATCCATCAGCAAAACATTAATATGCTCTGGTGCTCGGTTCTGATATATGCCTCTTTGTATATAGATGTATCTTTGAAGTTCATCATTTTCTCACATCAACATGAATGATATTATGATAATATGTAGGTTGATGCAACCTTTAGTATTTTACTGACTGGTAGACAAGGGTTTGACCCCTAGTCTCTTTCTCAAGTACTCAAACATATCCTTGGCCAGTGGCTTGGTGAAGATATTAGCTAATTGTTCTTTTGATTGTACATACTCAAGTATCACCTCTTTTTCTTGAACTTGTTCTCTTAAATTATGATACTTGATTGCAATGTGTTTAGTCTTGGAATGTATGACTAGATTCTTGAAAATTTTTATTCCACTGGTGTTATCACAATAGACAATCACTGGTTCTGAGATCTTCATATGCATACCTTCCAGCAACTGTTTGATCCATGCAATATTTGAGCAATTTTCTGCAACAACAACATATTCTACTTCTGCAATAGACTATGAGATGCATCTCTGCTTCTTGCTAATCCATGTGACAAGTTTGTCACCCATAAAGAATGCTCCTCCAGTTGTTCTCTTCTGGTCATCAAGATTTCTAGCCCAATCAGCATTGGTAAACACCTTAAGTCCAAATTTTCCTTCTCATCTATAGCATAAGCCAAATTCCTCAGTATTATTTAGATATCTTAAAAAATTCTTTCCACAGCAGTCATATGTGATTCCCTGGGGTTAGCAAAAAATATAGCAACAATTCCTACTACATGTTCAATATCTGGTCTAGTGTGTACAACATACATGATTTTTCCAATCATTGATCTGTACAAAGTCTGATTTACCTCTATTGTCTTGTCTTCCTTTGTCAACTTACATCCAGTAGCCATCAGTGTTCCAACTGGTTTGGAATCTTCCATTTTAAATATTTTCAGGACCTCTTTGATGTATTTGGACTGTGTAATGAAAATACCTTCACTTTGTTGAATGATCTATAGACCAAGAAAGAACTTGCTCTCTCCAAACATAGACATCTTGAACTCTTTTCTCATCTCATCAGAAAATAATTTGCATAGCATATCATTGCCTCCAAATATGATGTCATTAATAAATATTTCAGCAATCAAAGTGTTAGCATCAGTATCTTCCTTCAAATAAAGATTACTATTTTCACTAGTCCTTATAAATCCAATACTTATTAGATAGGAATTAAGTCATTCATACCAGGCTCTAGGAGCTTGTTTCAATCCATACAAGGCTTTGTGAAGTCTACATACCATGTTTCTCTTTTCTGGATCGACAAACCCTTCTAGTTGTTCAATGTATACCTCTTCTTCAAGTATTCCATTTAGGAATGCTGACATGGTATCCATTTGATATACTTTGAATCCTTTATATGCAGCATAAGCAAGTACTATTCTTACTCCTTCTAGCCTAGCAATGGGTGCAAAGGTTTCTCCATAGTCTATACCTTCTTCTTGTGCATACCCTTTGCATACTAGTCTTGCTTTGTTCCTTGTTACTTCTCCATTCTTGTTCAGCTTATTCCTGAATATCCATTTTGTACCAATGACATTCTTGTCATTTGGTCTTGGCAGACCATGTTTTGTTCTTCTCAATCTGCTCAATCTCATCATTCATAGCACTTATCCATTCTTCACTATCTAGTGCAACATTGACAGATTTTGGCTCAAACTCAGAAATTAAACAATTTGAGTTTAAAGACTTACTTCTTGTTCTTGTACCAACTTTTTTATCTCCTATGATCTAGATCTCTGGATGGTTCCTTCTTACATATCTTGTAAGTATAGGAACAACTCTTTGTGTATCAGCTTGATCATCATTTTGATCTTTATTTTGTTCTTCATTAGATTGCACATTATCTTGATCATTATCTTGACCATCAGTTACAACATTCTGTTGTTATGGAATTAAGCATTGTTTCTTGGGTAGAGTATTGGGTTCTTCACAATATACAAATTTTTTGTAGTCCTCTGGTTCTTTTGTTCTTTCTAGCTCATTCTTTTCTGCAAATTCATCAATCTTTACATTTTCACTTTCAACTATTTTGTTAGAGGCCTTGATGAGACATTTAAAAGCTTTTCTTTTGGTAGAAGACCCCAGAAAAATACTTTCATCACTTTTGGCGTCAAGCTTTCCATTTCTATCATCCTTTAAGACATAACATTGACTACCAAATATTTTGAAGTAACTTACATTGAGTGTTTTACCATGCCATAGCTCATAAGGTGTCTTCTTTGTGTCCTTCTTTAATTGTACTTTGTTAAGTGTATATACAACAGTACTGACCACTTCCCTCTAGAAGATTTGGGTGATGCCTTTCTCTATCACCAGTGTTCTTGCACAATCAATGATTGATCTATTCCTTCTCTTAGCAATCCCATTTTGTTGTGGTGTTCTTGGTGTAGAAACCTATCTTTTTATACCATGCTCATTACAAAAATTAGTGAATTCATCTGATATAAATTCTCCTCTCTATCTAATCTCAAACATTTCAAATCCTTACCACTTTGTTTTTTTGCCATAGCCTTATACCATTAAACATCTTGAATGCTTCAGATTTATCTTTTAGAAACATAATTGTCATCATTCTAGAGTAATCATCAACAAAGAGAATAATTAGTATGGACTAATTCTAGAATATCATCAGATGCATGTTTTGAAACTTGACTTTGTCATTTTACCTTTTTGACCATTTTTGCACATGATGTTGTCTAGCTTTGTCATCGTCGATAAGCCTCTTACATTTCTCCTTTTTCTTATTTTCATCCTGTTGTCAAAATTCACATGACACAATCTTTTGTGCCACAACTATATGTCTTCATTTCTAGTTATTAAGAAAGTGGTGTTAGTATCATTCAGATAGAATAAGTTACCTTTAGTCTATTCACCGGTACCAATCAATTTTCCTGATTCATTGAAGATTTTTGCCTTCTTGTTCTCAAATTCTACTCTGTGACCTGAATTATTCAGCTGAGAAACACTCAATAGATTATAATTCAATCCTTTTACCCAATAAGCATTTTCACATTTAATCAAGTTATTCAGCATTATTGTTCCTTTACCTTCAACTAAAAAAGTTGTATCATTACCCATTCTTATTGTACCACCATTATAATACTCAAAAGTGTTAAAATTTTCTTTATCACCGGTCATGTGGTGAGTGTAGATATGAGTGCAATTTCTACATACCTTTCATCTCCATCTAAATCATCCTTCACAGCTACAAATACCATCTCAATGTCTTCATCAAGTTCGGTGTCAGTATCTTCATCTTTGCAAGAAGCTAGGTAGCTACCCTTCTTGCCTTTATCCATGTAGTCTCAGGTATCTCTTTTTTTCTGATTGTCAGTAACCTCTGTAATCTTTTTTATCACCTCTGTTAGATTTCTTCTTAAAAGATCTATCATTACTTTTGTCACATTTTCTTCTATTAGGACATCTTGCATCAAAGTGTCCAATCTCTTTACAATTAAAGCATACAAGTGGTAACTTGCCTTTGTATTTACCTTTGCCTCTCTGCATTCTTCTAGGCATAAGTGCTTCTATTTCATCTAGATCTTCTTCTTCACTTTCACTTTCACTTTTACTGTCTCTTCTAGATGAGTGTCTATGACTTGATTTGCTTATTTTCATAGAAGACTTAAATGTAGACTCTAAGTTTGGTAAGACACTATTGCTAAAGTTATTCATCTCAAATGAAATCAGTCTACCAATTAAAATATTAAGAGTAAATGTATTATTTGCTACTTTTCTCATTTCTTGAATGGCAGAAACTCTAATAGCATATACAGGCAATAAGGTTCTTAAGATTTTACTTACCACTGTCTCCTCTTCAAGTGTACCTCCAATACCTCATATAGCATTGACTACTTCTTTTATCCTTGTGTTGTACTATGTGACGTTTTCTCCTTCTTTCATTTTGAGATCATCAAACTTTTCTCTAAGGCTTTCTACCTTGGCTCTCAGAACATTTGTATCACCTCCATGTACAAGCTTCAGTTTGTCCCACATCTTCTTTGCAGTTTTGCAATCCTTGACATCTTTAAATTGAACATCAAAGAGTGAGGAAGAAATCTCTATAACCATGCAGTTATGCTCATGCTTCTCTCAATTGATCTACTGTCAATACTCCTATAGGAAACACATATTCAGTATCTAGGAATTGAGTAACATCATTACCAATACCTGATAAGAGGATTCTTATCCTACTTTTCCATGAAGCAAAGTTGTTTTTGTTCAACTTGGGCACATCTTGTCTATTCATCTTGTGATCCTAATGTAGGTCTTAAAACCTTCCTTCTAAGCACACAAGCTCTGATACAAATTGTTAGTAATAACTGAGAGGGGGTTTGAATTAGTGGCCTCAAAATTTATCCTTCACCTATTTACCACCACTCAAATAAATCTTAGATTATTAAGTCCCTACAAGATGCATGCCATGAAATACTTATAATGATTAACTGTTTTTTAGTTTTCCTTGTCTATCCTTATTCTTCTTGATTACCGATAAGCAGTAAAACTATTTACCGAAACTCAGTAAATAAGAACAGTATATCGATCAACCCAGAAATGCATATGTGAAATGTAAAATAGTAAAGTCATAAACCATACACACATAACACATGGATTTTAATGTGTTAACCCTGTTAAGGGAAAAAACCACTGGGATCGGTACCCCAAATTTTCACTCTTCTAAAGTGAGCCCTGATAGGAGCCAATCCTGTTAAAGGTTGCAAACACACTGTTAGGTGTGACCTTGTTAGAGGATTTTATAAATAGAGGTTGTCACTTAGTATCAGGCATCTATTGCTACCATCCTTGAATCAGCCTCCTACTTAGACTGTCAATAGGTATCAGGCAATTCCAATGCTACTTTCATGAATCAAACTTTTTGGCACTCCTTGGGATGTACCTCAATATATAGAAGACTATTAAGTCTTGCTCAGTTAAGAGACTTGATGCTTCAATAGTTAAGTTGAAACACTATGACCTATTTCTAATGCAACTTTAAATTTTAGATTTTTAGATCTATTTAAGTACATTACCTCTCTAATCAATGTATCAATTCAATTCTTTGTGCTCTACACTTTCTACTCTGTGATGCTATGCTTCACTGTTCATCGGTGTCTACAAAATTCTTTAGCTCTCCTTTAGCTTGATTGATCAGGACTGTATGAAGATATTCTTCATCAATTTCTCTTCAGTTTCCTCTTTCTATTCACTCCCCTTGCATGCATACAGAAATGAATTAAGCTTGTCTCTTTATATAGACATGATATTCACCATTTCTCGATTCTTAATTCTTGATTCTTGATTCTTGGCATGAAAAACAATCCAGCCAATTTGATTTAAAGCATAACTCTTGATTTATCTCATAGTTATCTTCATGCCAACTTTATAAATTAGCTTTAAATCAATTACTTAACTCTGGTTGAATAAAACAAAGAAAACAACCAGTTAAGTTTATCTTTAGCTCTTTCCAGCTAGATATTTTGTCATTTTCTGAACTCTCTGTTCCGTCAGTCAACTCTTTAGTTAGTTGTCGATGACAATTGCTAGTTTCGTCGGTGTGACTCCAGTTAGCTTCAGGATATCCATCTGTCAGGCATCATTGGATTTTACTTGTTGGGAAACTTTGTCTTCATCTCATCAGGCATCCTATGGTTTTTCTCTTCTTTTCCTTTACCGATGGTGTGCACTCCGTCGGTGTTGTCTATCACTTGGTGAATACTTGACATTTATGCATTGCTGAAAGAATAAACTTTGTTCCATTGATTCTCTAAAGTCTTTGGCATTATGTACATGATCATATAGATGATATCAAGTTGATATCAATGACAATACAAACCATTAACATATTTAATGTCTTACATTATTTTCAACTTAACATCTATCAAACATTCAATCAGTTACATGTCATCGTTATCTACTAAGATGTACGAAAGAAAAATACAAGTTTCTAGAAGAAATTGTAGATGGTGATGGATAGTCATATCCAATTGGTTAAGTTGTTATTGAAGGCACCTATTATCATAAAATCAAGATAGACAAAAATGGTGTTCAATTTATTCAATACATGCCTGGCCAAAAAATTTTACATTACAGTCACTTGGTTATATTGACAAATTTGCAATTTGAGACATTGAAAAAAAGAGGATGTGGAAACCAAAAGTGGAGGTTTACTATTGAGGAACATGAAAAAAAATATGAGATAATAAAAGATAGAGGATCCAGATTATATGTATCAAGAGTTTTAGGCTAAACTTGTTTTTGTAGCTCTCGTACTTTCATATTTGAACTCTAGAGTTTGAACTCTTAGTTAATGTATTGGATAATGGATATGCTTTTATGTATTTTTCTATGTTATGTATTCTTATAAATGAAATCCCCCTAAGATATTAGTTATATTACTTACATGAGCTTCCCTTAAGATAATAGTTAGATTACTTACATGACCTCCCCTTAAGACATTCGTTAGATTACTTATGACCTCCTCTTAAGGCATTAGTTAGATTACTTACATGACCTCCCCTTAAGACATGGACCCTAACTTAGACATGTTATGTTAGATAAATTGCTTTTAAGTTAGATATGTACATGTATATGTATGACATGTTAAGTTAGATAAATTGCTTGTATGTTGTATTATAATTGTTTTTTTAACTTACATGTCTGGAAAACATGTATATGACATTAGCTATCTAAAATAATTACTTTTAACTTAGATATGTACACATATATGTATGACATGTGTTATGTTTGATTAATTGCTTGTATGTTGTATTATAATTGTTTTTTAACTTAGATGTATGGAAAACATGTAGATGACTCTTCATTAATTTCTTTTAACTTAGATATTGTTAAATCAATCCAAACTTATTATTCAAATTTCAATTAACTTATATATATATATATATATATATATATATATATATAATGTTGATTATATATATAAATGTTTATACTAAGACTATTAATGTTGTTGATTTGAGCATAAGAAATTATATCTATTAACTATAATTCTGGTATGATCCAAACTAGAAGTGATCATTGTTCCATATACTTCACACTAATTGATTTCGGTGTGTGTATCGAACATTTTGATCAGTATGTATATCTCAGTATAGTGATGGGTCACGTCTATGATAGACGTGACTCCTTGAGGAGTCACGCCTATCATAGGCGTGACTAAACGTCTGACACTATGGATACAAAATGATAACACCAATTCATATTAATACGGTGTCGACTAATACAAAATGATTATCATTAATTAATTTAACACTGATTCAACATCAATACTAAAGCCATCAGTTTAATATCGATCCAAACATAAATGTTAATATGATACTAATATTATCGGGTGATACCGATTCTAATTAGTTATCAGGTATTGACCATAAAGATTATATAATAATAATATTTATATATACATATGTCTCTTTTACTGATCGATATATGCTTTAGTATTAGTAATATAATTTATCCGATCGTGGCTATATGCAACAACACAACTCATGATAAGAAGTCTCATATATCTCGTGAAGACAAACATCACATAACACATGATAGGTATCACATAACTCATGACACTTAGGATGATATGCTTGAGAATATCACATCCTTCTTATACATCCTAGCTATGGTATGTGCACTTACATTATGTCACATAATTTCTACCATAACAGATCATGACACATCCATGAATGATATCAAGTCAGCATGATATCA
>MU227355.1:2782098-2828412 GCA_018584345.1 Thuja plicata
TATATATCAGTAAAGATTACAATGTAAATTACAATTCAATCATACCAAGACCTTTCCTGAAGTGTTCAACTTTCACTCTGGAAAGTGGCTTGGTTAGTATATTTGATATCTGATCTCCTGTATTGATATATTCCAACTGAATCACATTCCTATCCACCATGTCTCTCACATAATGATAAGGAATCTCTATATGCTTGGATCTATCATGAAATACCAGATTCACAAAAAAATTTATGCAACTCTAATTATCACAATGGATGATTGTAGGTCTCAAGGGCTTACCAAATATTCCCAGAAGCAGTTACCTGAGCCATACTGCTTCTCTTGCTGCCATAGAGGTTGTAATTTATTCAGCCTTTGTAGAACTTTGAGCCACTCAATATTATTTCTTGTACATCCAAGATATCATGGTAGATCCCAAACTGAAGAAGCGGCCTGAGGTGCTCTTTTTATTAGTTACACTTCCAGCCCAATCAAAATCTGTGAATCCATGTAGATTCAACTCAAATCTCTCATATTTGAGTCCATAATTTAGAGTACGTTAAAGGTATCTCAAAATATGTGTCACAACCATAAGATGAATTTCCTTAGGCTCACGAATAAAATGACTCAAGGCATTTACTGTATAATAGATATCTGGTCTAGTATTAACCAAGTACATCAAAGATCCAATTATCTACGTGTAGAGGGTAGGATTTGCAAATGGAGAATCTGTTGTTGCCTCCTTTAGTTTGTGAAGGTTTGTTTCCATGAAAGAATACATGGGTCTACAATTCATCATACCAAATCTCTTCAATATGTCCAATGTGTACTTTCCTTGATTAAGCACAATATTTTCTGAGTTCTGCCAAACTTCCATTCCAAGGAAGTAATGTAGAAGGCCTAAATACTTCATTTCAAACTCTCTAGCAAGTCTTTTTCCATTGATCAATAAGGTGATCCTCTCCTATAATTAACATATCATCAACATACAAGATTAATATTAACATATCACCTTTTCTTTTATTGAAGTATAGATTTGGATCTGCACCATTCTTAGAAAATCCCAATTCTGTGAGATAACTATTTATTCTCTCATACCACACCCTGGAGGCCTATTTAAGTCCATAGAGAGCTTCCTTTAATCTACACACAAGAGATTCTATAGTGTGAATCTTAAATCCTTCTGGTTTCTCTAAGTATACTTCTTCCTCTATTTTCCCATTTAGGAGTGTAGTCTTTACATCTATCTGATGAACTCTCCATCCTTTGGCTGCTACAATGGCTAGAACTTCTCTGACTAAGGTGTATCTAGAAACAGGTGCAAAATTTTAATCATAATCAATTCCTTCTTTCTATGAGAAATCTCTGGCAAAAATTCTAGCTTTATGTTTCTCTATACTACCATCTACAACATACTTGATTTTGAGTAGCCACTTGGATGAAATAATACACTTTTCCTTTGGTCTTGGAACAACTTCCTAAACATCATTTTTTAAGATGGAATAGTATTCTTTTAATGGCATCCTTCCATACTTGGTTCTTGAGAGCTTATGATGCATTAGAAGGTTCAAACTTAGAGAGATCATTCATTAAAGCCACATAGCTAGAAAATCTTCAGGGTCTTTTACTTTTTCTAAAGGCCCTTGAAGGAGCTGCATAGTTCTTTTCTTCTTCCATTGTTTTGGTGGTCCAAAGTGGTCTTTTCTTAATGTTCTCTTGAGGTGAGTTTTGTACTTCATTTTCATCTTCTTTAGGATACTCCCTCTGAAGCTCAGGAGAAGGATCCTCTTCTAGGTCTGAAGGTGGAGTATTACTTTTAGACTCAATAGATTTTATAGCCCTTGATAGGGCATATTAATGTCATGTTGTAGAAGCCCTAGGACATGCTCTTTCTAGGATATTTTCCATGTTTTCATCATGCTTATTATGCTTTTCTAGATACTTTTACTTATATTTTCTGTTATGTGGCATGATGCCACCAAACCTATTTCGTGATTGGAAATACTTAAACATGCTATACCTGGATGAAGATACTAGATTACTTATTTTGGAAATGTAGTTATGTCTGTTTGAAGTAAATTTGTTGTTTAAACATGAATGATGAATGTGTATCTTGATGTCTTTTATCATAAATTCCTCTAACATCTAGAGTGCAGTGCACCAAATTAGCAACTATTACCTTGACCAAGTAGACCGCGCCCATGTTCTGGATGCTCGACCCAGTCTTACAACAGGTGCATACAGGGAAGCCTTAGGCGTAGCACAGATGGATTTGGGATGATCAAGGTGGCACCGAGAAAGCAAGGAGTAGGCATCATAATAAATTCTCTGAGGAAATCTAGGGAAGAGTGGGAAGTTGGATTTCTTGTCAAAAGCATTTCCTTCCTCTTTCATGGATCGATTTGATGTCCAGTTTTGTAGTTTCCTTTCATGTTTAGTAGGGTTATAATAAAAGTTCTACCTATCTTTATGGTGTGACTAGATAGCAATTAGATGTTTTTCTTTAAATAAAGCTTCACTCCTATGTGAGAAGGAGGGTGTTATCAGTTATATTTTACATTTTGTTTTCTTTACAGTCAAATTTGTAATACATTTTTTATTAATAGAGAACAAATTTTTAAATCTACAATTCAAAATAATTGAGTTTGGATACCCACTCAAGGGGGCCCACTTGGTGGGTAATCTAGTTTATCTAGATAGGATCATTTGCATATAGTTTAATTTTCCTGAATCTTGGTTTTATAACTTTGGTGTTAATACAGTTCCTGCAGCCAAAAGTTGCAGGGTAGTCCAGAACTTCCTGCAGCCAAAGAGGCAGAGCTATTGAAACACTATGATTATGTTTTCCAATCTTTTCAAGTTATAGTATTTCTTCAAGTGATTCCACTTCTACATTTCTTTTCTAGCACTCTTTACAGCTTTAAAATAGTTTCTTCTCAAAAGTAATTCACTTCCTGTAGCCATAGAATAGTTTTCCTACAGTTGCAATTTGTTTCCTGCATCCATAGCGTGGTCTGAGTTAAAATCCTTGGTGCATATAATTTTCTGACCCATTTCAAGTAACAGGTCCCTGGGTTAATAAATTAAATGATTTTCTAAAAAGGAGGATAGCTGCTCGGTCAGATGTCCAATCCCTGAGTTATGGTACTTGCCTAGTATTTGATACATTAAATATAACTGATCATTTATGGCTCCATTATCGGGGATGGTGTCAAGCCAATTATTTTCCCTCAATCATTGGTAGATTTCAATTCTAGCATTGACATCCTTTTTAAATAGGGTTTTCTATCAAAAAATCTTTCACTCCACTGCTGAAATGTTTCACTTACCTGTATGCATAGAAGAAGAAGAGACACTCTAGGAAGGTACTTACCCAACTATCCTAATAGCATTTTAGGAGATATCTTTGTACCAGACAAAGATGAAGAGGAGGGTTAGTTCATGGATGAAATTGTTAACCTTCCTTTATCCAAATCATCATCATCATCTTCAAAAGGTGATGCACTAAACTGTCACCTTCTAGAAGGTGAATTGTAGTTTAATCCATCTACAGAGGCCTTAGCCAATCTCAAAATCCAAAACCCAAAAAATCAAGAAGAAAATCCACTACCTCTAGTCATTTACCAACTGCAAGGTCTTCCTCAGCTTCTTCCCAAGATGGAAAATCCCCCTACCTTTCCATTTCCCATTACTAATTAGCATGGTAACAACAACCTCAAGAATATTCCCTCATCAGCTCTTCCCAAATTTTATGGCCTAGTTACCGAAGATCCAGATACCTCTCTTTGAGTTTGACATCCTCTACCATAGTTACGACTACACCATGGATGCCCATAGGCTCAAATTGTTTCCTACAACTCTTAAAGAGTCTACATTAAGATGGTTTATGGGCTTAGGTTAGGATGTTGTTCAAAATTGGGATGAAATGAAGGTAACATTCCTGGAGAAATATAAAGAATACTGCAGGGGAAATGATATGAGAGAGGATGTCATCTTCAAAATGACCCATAAGGAGGATGAAAGCTTAGAGGATTATGTGTCGATATTCTTGTTCAGCCTGCAAAAAAATACTCATCATTAACTTAATGAGGAGCCCCAAAAAATTCTCTTTCAATGAGGTATAAATGAAGGATGCACTAAGGCCTTGGATCTTATGGTTGGAGGAGATATCACCTAATCCACATGGGGTGATATTTAGAAAGTCTGCCTCAATTACTCAAGAGTTTTAGCAATGAAGGGCAGAGGATACAGAGCCACAACAGGAAAAACTATTGGTGTTGGAGCCTCAAGGGAAGAAATCACACATTTGTTGTCTGGCTTTAAGTAGGACATTATCAATAAAATGGCCACCCAGTTGGACACACTGTAGACAAAAAATATACATGAGGAGGTCGAAGCTATGCTAGCAAAGTTCTGTCCACATTGTAGACAAAAGAAGAGAGATTTTCATTGCAAATTGGTTGCCAACATGGAGACTATGTAGCTACCCATTGATTACAATCTATTTGAAGGGGATGATGAGTTAGTATTCTTCGTTGCACAATGAAGACCATGGGCTCAAAGACAAGGTATGCCTCAGGACCCACTTACTTTTACTGGTCCATTTTATGGTAATCAATGGCAACAACCTGTGAATAATAAATACCCTCCTTGGACTAATCCTCAACCTCAGTGGCAACCTTACCCAAGTCCTCAATGGAAAAAACCTCAAGGGAATTGGCAACAACCCTAGGGTAATTGGCAACAAAACCCTCAGTGGCATGGAGGTCAATAATGGCCAAACCAGTAGTAGGGACTCCTGCAGCCACCATAAAAGCCACAACAACAAGCCTTTCTACCACCTCTTGTAGCCACAATAGCACCCCCTAAGCCTGCTCAACTCCATGCACAACCTTAGTCAAATCCTAATAATAGACCACCAGCACCTTAGCAAAACGTCTACTCAGTGGATCCAAACTAGTACCCTGCCTATGCAATCAATGTCATTAATTTATGATCTAGCACAACTCTACCCACACCTCCTATTATAACTGAAGTATCTCCCAAAAGCCATTATAGGCTTTAGAACATTATAATTGAGTCCCTTGGATCCCTGAGAGATTCCATCATTCCTCCTTGGTTTCTTTATGGTCTTCATTTCTTTGGGTGCCCGTGCACCACATTAAATTTCCCTATGACCCCTTTATACCCCTTATGACCCCTTAGGACCCCTTACCATACACTAATTAATGGTAAGGAGTCCTAAGAGTTTGTAAGTGGTTTTAAGGGATCCTAGGACACATTAATGTGTCTTAGAACCCCTTATGACCCCTTAAGAGCCTTTATGACCCCTAATAAGTATGGTAAGGGGTCCTGAGGTGTCCTAAGGGTCAAAAGGGATCTTAGGACACATTAATGTGCCCTAGGACCCCTTATGATCCTTTAGGACCCTTGAAGACCCCTCTCTCTAAATATTACAGGTCATAAGGGTTGTTAAGGTGTCTTATGACACATTAATGTGTCCTAGGACCCCTAAGACCCCTTACAACCCCTTAGGATTCCTTACCATACACTAGTGAATGGTAATGTGTGCTAAGGGGTTATAAGGGGTCTTAAGACACATTAATGTGTCATAGGATCCCTTATGACCCCTTACAACCTTTTAGCACCCTTAAGATGTATGGTAATTGGTCCTAAGGGGTCATAAAGGGTCTTAAAATACATTAATGTGTTCGAGTACCCCTTATGACCACTTAGGACCCTTTAGCACCCCTAAGATGTAGGGTAAAGGGTCTTAAGGGGTCCCAGGACACTTTAATATATCCTAGGACCCCATAGTACCCTTTAAGACCCCTCTCTCTACATCTTAAGTGTTGTAAGGGTTATTAATAGTTCCTAGGACTATTTCCTATGACTCCCTAATACCTCTTAGGACCCCTTATAATAAACTAATGTATGTAAGGGGGTCATAAGGGGTCTTAAGGGGTCCTAGGACACAATAATGTGTTCTAGAACCTCTTATGACCCCTTTGGACCCTTTAATACCCCTAAGATGTATGGTAAGTTATTGTAAGGTGTCCTAAGGTGTCATAAGGGGTTCTAATGTGTCCTAGAACCCCTTATAACCCTTTAATATGCATCTCTCTATATATTATAGGTCATAAGGGTTTTAAAGGGGTTATAGTCCACACATTAATGTGTCCCAAGACCCCTTACGACCCCTTAATACCCCTAACCATACACTAACAAATGTTAAGGGGTTGTAAGGGGTCTTAAGGGGTCCTAAGACACACTAATATGTTATAGGATCCCTTATAACCCCTTACTACCCTTTATGACCTCTAATATGTATGATAAGGGGTCCTAAGGGGTCTTAGGACACATTAATGTGTCCTACAACCCCTTATGACTGCTTAGGATTATTGAAGATCACTCTCTTTCCAACTTAGGGGTCATAAGAGTTGTTAAGGGGTTGTAGGACACATTAATGTGTCCTAGGAACCCTTAGAACCCCTGTGACTCATTAGGACCCCTTACCATACACTAATGAATTGTAAGGAGTCCTAAGGACTTGTAAGTGGTCTTAAGGGGCCATATGACACATTAACATTTCCTAGAACCCCTTATGACCCCTTAGGAGCTTTTACAACACCTAAGATGTATGTTAAGGGTTACTAAGGTGTTTTAAGGGGTCATAAGTGGTCCTATGACATATTAATGTGTCCTATGATGCTTTATGAACACTTTGGATCATTGAAGACCCCTCTCTACATCTTACAAGTTGTAAGGGCTATTAAGGGGTCTCAATGGATCCTAGGACACACTTATGTGTCCTAGGATCCCCTTATGACCTATTGAGACCCTTTAGGACCACTAAGGTGTATGGTAAAGGGTCTTAAGGAGTTAGAAGGGGTCCTAGGACATGTTAATATATCCTAGGACCCTTTATGACCCCTTAGGACCCTCTAGGAACCCTCTCTCTACATATTAGTGGTCATAAAGGTTGTTAAGGGGTCCTTAGGGGTTGTAAGTGGTCTTAAGGGGTCCTAGGATGATGACATGTAACTGATTGAATATTTGAAGATGTTAAGTTGATGATCATGAACGACATTAAAACAGTTAATGTATTGTATTTTCATTGATGTCAACTTGATATAATCTATATGGTCATGAATATACTACCAAAGAATTCAAAGAACTGATGAATCAAATACTATGCTATCAATAATGCATATAAGTCAAGTATTCAAAAAGTGACCATATACACTAACAGAGTGCACACTGACAGTCAGAATAAAAGAGTAAAGTTGCAGTGTTACCCGATGAGGAAATGCACAACATTACTGAAGAGCAATGTCATAGTGTTTCCTGATGAGAAAAGTATAGTGTAACACGATAGACTAAATTACAGTGTTGCCCGATGGACAAAGATCTCAAAGAAAAGTAAAGTCACAATTATGGAACAATCAGTTATCACCGATGACTAACTGAAGTGTTGACCAACAGAACAAAGAGTTTAGAAATCACAAAATGCTTAGCTGTCAAGAGCTATATATAGAGTTAACTGATACTTATCATTGTTTTAATCATCCAGATAAAGCTGGAGATACAAAATTGATTTAAAGCTTCTTTTTCCAGTTAGCAAGAAGGTCTCTACGAGATCAGATTGGAGATTTTCTTTAAATCTATTGGCAAGAATTGTGGAACACACCAAGAATCAAGAAAGCCAAGAAAAGGTAAAATCATGTCTATAAAAGAGACAAACCCAATTCATTATGATTTTTTGGATGAATAAGAAGAAGAGGAAAGATTCTAAAGAAATTCTAAAGGAGAAGAAAGTCTTCATTCAATTCTGATCAACAAGATGAGGAAAGAGCTAGATTCTACAGACACCGATGAACAGTGAGACAACATCACAGAGAAAAATAGAGTGGAGAAAAGGTATTGAATTGATGATATTGATCAGAGAGGTAATGCACTTACAATAGATATAAAAATCTACAATTCAAGTTGTATGTGTGAACAGATCACTTTAATGTTTCAGTTTAACCATTGAAGCATCAAGTCTCTTAACCGAGCAGGACATAACAGTCTTCTATAATTGAGATACATCCTAAGGAGTATCAAAAAGTTTGATCATGCAAAGTAGCATTGTATATGCCTGATACCTATTAATAGGCCAAGTGAGTGTTCAATCAAGGATGGTAGCATTAGAGGCCAGATACTAAGTGAAAAACTATCTTTCTAAATCCTCTAACAAGGTCACACCTAACAATGTGTTTGTAACCTTTAACAAGGTTGACTCCTAATAGGGCTCACTTTAGAAGAGTGAAAATTTGGGGTACTGGTCCCAGTGGTTTTTCCCTTAACAAGTTTTCCATGTTAAAAATCCATGTGTTATGTGTTTATGTTTCATTACTTTACTATTTTACATCTCACATATGCAATTCTGGATTGATCGGTATACTCTGCTTATTTACTGTGTTTTGGTAAATGAAAGACTACTTATCAGTAAACATACAGAAGAAGGTTTAACAAAGTAATCTGACAAGTAGTAAATTCTTATAAGCATTTCAAGGCATTCATCTTGTAGGATAGAAGATAACTAGAGGCATAATTTGTGGTTATAAGTTTTAAGGGTTGATTTAAGGATTAATTTTTGAGGCCACTGATTCACCATCCCTCTCAATTATTATTAACAATTGGTATCATAGCTTGTGTTCTTAGAAGGAAGGTTTCAAGACCTAAGCTAAAGATCACAAGATGAATAGATGACATGTGCCCAAGTTGAACAAAGACAATTTTTCTTCATGAAAAAGTAGAATAAGACTCCACTTATCAGGTATTGGAAATGATGTTTCTCAATACTTAGATAGTGAATATGTGTTTCCCACACGTGCACCCACAATTGAACAAATGAGAGAGGAGCATGAGCACAACTACATGATGATAGAACTTTCTTCCTTACTCTTCGATGCTGAATTTGAAGATGTCAAAACTTGCAAGACTGCAAAGTAGATGTGAGACAAATTGATGCTTGTACATGGTGGTGACAAGAATGTTTTGAGAGCCAAGGTAGAAATCCTTAGAGGAAATTTTGATGATCTCGAAATGAAAGAAGGTGAAAACATCACACAGTACAACACAAGAATCAAAGAGGTAGTCAATGTTATCCAAGGAGTTGGAGGTGTACTAGAAGAAGATACAGTGGTAAGTAAAATTCTAAGAACCTTACTACCTACTTATGCTATTAGAGTATCTGTCATATAAGAAATGAGAGTAGTAGAAAATAACAATGTTACTCTAGATAGTTTGATTGGAAGACTAATTTCATTTGAGATGAATAACTTTGACAATAGTGTCTTACCAAACATAGAGTCTGCATTCAAAACTTCTATGAGAATAAGTAAATCAAGTCATAAACACACTATGTGAAAAGATAGTGATAGTGAAAGTGAAGAAAAGGATATTGATAAAATTGAAGTACTTATGGCTAGAAGAATGCAGAGAGGAAAAGGTAAATACAAAGGTAAATTACCACTTGTTTGTTTTAATTGTAAAGAGATTGGACACTTTTCTGCTAGATGTCCTAACATAAGAAAAGATGACAGAAGTAGTGACAAATCATTTGAAAATAAGTCTGACAGAGGTGATTGTAGAAGCTATCGACAATCAGAAAGAAGAGATACCTGAAACTACAAGGAAAAAGGAAAGAAGACCAGTTACCTAGCTAAACGAAAAGATGAAGATATTGACACTGAGTCTGATGAAGACATTGAGATGGTGTTTGTGGCAATAAAAGATGATTCAGGTGATGATGAAGAAAGGTATGTAGAAACTGTACTCATGTCTAAAGTTAGTAAAAATGATGTCTGGATCATAGATAGTGGTTGCACTCACCATATGAACGGTGACAAGAAAAAGTTTAAGACTTTTGAATACTATAATGGTGGTTCAGTAAGAATGGGTAATGATACACCTTGTCCAGTTGAAGGTAGAGGAACTATAATGTTGAATAACCAGATAAAATGTGAAAATGCTTATTGGGTAAATGGATTGAATTATAATCTATTGAGTGTTTCTCAGTTGAATAATTTAGGTCACAGAGTAGAATTTGAAAATAAGAAGGCAAAGATCTTCAATAAATCAAGAAGTCTGATTGGTACCGATGAGAAGACAAAAGGTAACTTATTCTATCTAAATGATACTGACACCACTTTTTTGATTGCTACAAATAAAGACATATGGTTGTGGCACAAAATATTGTGTCATGTGAACTTTGAAAAAATGATAAAGATAAGAAAAAAGATAAATGTAAGAGGCTTACCGATGATGACCAAGCTCGACAATATCATGTGCAAAAATTTTCAAAAAGGTAAGATGACAAAGTCTAGTTTTAAAAGCAAAATCCATACATCTGATGTAATTTTGGTATAAGTCCATGCTGATCTATGTAAACCAATGAGGACAAAGAACTACTATGGAGATAGGTATTTTATTCTCTTTGTTGATGATTTTTCTAGAATGATGACAGTTATGTTTCTAAAAGATAAATCAGAAGCATTTAAGATGTTTAAATGGTACAAAGTAATGGTTGAAAAACAAAGTGTAAGGAATTTAAATGCTTAAGATCAGATAGAGGAGGGAAATTTGTTTCAAATGAATTCAATAACTTTTGCAATAAGAATGGAATCAAAAGACAACTCTTTGCACCAAGAACACCACAACAAAATAGAATTCCTGGAAGAAGGAACAGATCCATTATTTATTTTGCAAGGACACTGATGATAGAAAAAGGCATCACCCAAATCTTCTGGAGGGAAGATGTCAGTACTTTTTTTTACACATTGAACAGAGTACAATTGAAGAAAGACACGAAGAAGACACCCTATGAGCTTTGGTATGGTTACACTCCCAATGTAAGTTACTTCAAGATCTTTGGTAGTCAATGATATATTTTAAAGGATGATAGAAATGGAAAGCTTGACTGCAAAAGTGATGAAGGTATCTTTCTAGGGTATTCCACAAAGAGCAAGTCTTATAAATGTCTCAATAAAGCCTCTAACAAAATTGTTGAAAGTGAAAATGTAAAGATAGATGAATTTTTAGAAAATAATGAAAAGGAAATCAAAAAAGAACCAAAGGACTACATCAGGTTTGCTAACAATGAAGAACCTGACACTCTACTTGACCAACAATGTAGAGCTCCTGAGCAACAAATCATTGCACCTGACCATCAGGCTACAAATATTGATGATCAGGATATTGCTCAAGATGATGTACCAAATGATGGAGATCAGATTGAAGGACAAAATGATGATCATGATGATAGACAAAGGACTAAACCTGTACTTGCCAGATGTGTCAGAAGGAACCATCCATAGAATCAAATAATAGGAGACAAGAAGGTTTTTATGAGAACCAGAAGTAAGTCTCTAAACACAAGATGTCTTATTTGTGATTATGAGCCCAAATATGTCAATGCTACACTTGATAATGATGAATGGATAAGTGTTATGAATGAAGAGATTGAGCAGATAGAGAAAAACAAGATATGGACACTTGTACCAAGACCAAATAACAAGAATGACATTGGTAAAAAATGGATATTTAGGAATAAATTGAATGAGAATGGAGAAGTCACCAGAAACAAAGAAAGACTAGTATGCAAGGGATATGCACAAGAAGAAGGGATTGACTATGGAGAAATGTTTGCACCCATTACTAGGATAGAAGGAGTAAGAATATTGCTTGCTTATGCTGCATATAAAGGATTCAAGGTATACAAAATGGATGTCAAGTATGCATTCCTAAATGGAATACTTGAGGAAGAGGTATACATTGAGAAACCAAAAGGGTTTTTTGATCCAAACAAGAGCAACATGGTATGTAGACTACACAAAGCCTTGTATGGATTGAAAAAAGCACCCCGAGCTTGGTATGAAAGACTTCATTCCTATCTCATAAGTATTGGATTTGTAAGGACTAGTGAAAACAATAGTCTTTATTTGAAGGAAGATATTGATGGTAACATTTTGATTGTTAAAATATTTGTTGATGACATCATATTCAGAGGCAATGATATGCTATGCAAATCATTTGCAAATGAAATAAGAAAAGAATATGAGATGTCTATGTTTGGAGAGATCAAGTTCTTTCTTGGTCTGCAGATCATGCAACAAGATGAAGGTGTTTTCATTACTCAATCCAAGTACATCAAGGAAGTGCTAAAAATATTCAAGATGGAAGGGTCCAAACAAGTTGGAACACCGATGGAAACTGGATGTAAATTGATGAAGGAGGACAAGTCATCAGAGGTAAATCAAAATTTGTATAGATCATTGATTGGAAAAATCATGTATGTCGTACATACTAGACCAAATATTGCACATGCAGTAGGAATAGTTGGAAGATTTTTTGGTAATCCCAGGGAATCACATATGACTGCTATGAAAAGAATCCTAAGATATATGAAGAGTACCAAGGAATATGTCTTATGATATAGAAGAGAAGGCAAATTTGAACTTAAGGTCTTTACCAATGCTGATTGGGCTGGAAATGTTGATGACTGGAAGAGCACCACTAGAGGAGCATTCTTTATGGGTGACAAACTTGTCACATGGATAAGCAAGAAGCAAGTATGCCTCTCCTAGTCTACTGCAGAAGCAAAGTATGTTGTTGTTGTTGCAAATTACTCAAACATTGCATGTATCAAACAGTTACTGGAAGGTATGCATATGCAAATTATTGAACCCATAATTATCTATTGTGATAATAGCAGTGCAATAAACATTTCCAAGAATCCATTCATGCATTCTAAAACAAAGCATATTTCTATCAAGTATCATTATTTGAGAGAACTAGTTCAAGAAAAGGAGGTGATACTTGAGTATGTGCAATCTAAGCAACAACTAGCCGATATCTTCACCAAGCCACTGTCCAAGGATGCATTTGAGTACTTGAGAAAGAGACTAGGGGTCAGACCCTTGTCTAATAGTCATTAAGATGACTATAAGGCTGCATCAGCCTGCAAACTATCAGTATATCATTTATGTTGATGCAAGCAAAGAAATGGACTTCAAAGATAAATCTATACACAGCAAGGTATTTATCTACTCTAAGCAATAGAGTTTTTACCGATGGATTGGGAAATTCAAGGATATATTATGGATAGGATTGTTTGACATTATTTTTAAAAGTTCATTTGGAAAAAGTGTTTGTTTAGCATTGTTGTCAAAGGGAGAGAAATATCTCATTATCATATAGATAAAGGGAGAGATTATATCCATTATCAACTCAGGGAGAAAATAAATCAGAAAGGGAGAGTACATACAAAGGGAGAGAATTGCTGACAAGAAACATCAAAAGAAGAGAACATTCAAAGGGAGAGAACTGCTAACACAAGGAAAGAACACATCACATCAGAGAAAGAAAGATTATACATCTATCCAATGAAGGGATTGAAGATAAATAGAAAGCTGCAAGAATCAAATCTAAGCTAATTTGAGCTTACCAAAAGCCAGGCATTTGTAATAGCTACGTTAGGAAAGCTTGATGAAAATATATATTTCATATTGTATCAGCAATAGTATAGTATGATAATGTAGTATGTTGCCATCAATGCCAAAGGGAGAGATTGATGACATGTAACTGATTGAATGTTTGAAGATGTTAAGTTGATGATCATGCAAGACATTAAAATAGTTAATGTATTGTATTGTCATTGATGTCAACTTCATATAATCTGTATGGTCATGAATATACTGCCAAAGACTTCAATGAACCAATGAATCAAAGACTATGTTATCAGTAATGCATATAAGTCAAGTATTCACAAAGTGACTGTATACATCGATGGAGTGCACACCAACAGTCAGAACAAAAGAGTAAAGTCACAGTGTTATCTGATGAGAAAAGCATAATGTAACCCGATAGATAGAATTACAGTGTTTCTTGACAGATGGAGATCCTGAAGACAACTGAAGTTACACCGATGGAATAGTCAATTATCACCGATGACTAACTGAAGTGTTGACCGATAGAACAAAGAGTTCAAAAATGACAAAATTCTTCGCTGTAAAGAGCTATATATAGAGTTAACTGATACTTATCATTGTTTTAATCATCTAGATAAAGCTGGAGATAAGAAATTGATTTAAGGCTTCTTTGTCCAGTTGGAAAGAAGATCTCTACAAGATCAGACTAGAGATTTTCTTTAAATCTATTATCAAGAATTGTGGAACACGCTAAGAATCAAGAAAGCCAAGAAAAGGTAAAATCATGTCTATAAAAGAGACAAACCCAATTTATTATGATTTGTGGGATGAAGAAAAAAACAAGGAAAGATGGTAAAGAAATTCTGAAGGAGAAGAAATTCTTCATTCAATCCTGATCAACAAGCTGAGGAAAGAGCTAGATTCTGCAAACACCGATGAACAGTGAGATAACATCATAGAGCAGAACAGTGTGGAGCAAAGGTATTGAATTGATGATATTGATCAGAGAGGTAATGCACTTACAATAGATTTGAAAAATCTACAATTTAAGTTATATGTGTGAACATATCACTTTAATGTTTCAGTTTAACCATTGAAGCATCAAGTCTCTTAACCGAGTAGGACTTAATAGTCTTCTATAATTTAGATAAATCCTAAGGAGTATGAAAAATTTTGATCATGCAAAGTAGCATTGGATATGCCTGATACCTATTGATAGTCCAAGTAAGTGTTGATCAAGGATGGTAGAATTAGATGACAGATACTAAGTGACAAAATATCTTTCTAAATCCTCTAACAAGGTCACACCTAATAGTGTGTTTGTAGCCTTTAACATGGTTGGCTCCTAATAGGGCTCACTTCAGAAGAGTGAAAATTTGGGGTACCAATCCTAGTGGTTTTTCCCTTAACAGGGTTTCCACATTAAAAATCCATGTGTTATGTGTTTATGTTTCATTACTTTACTATTTTACATTTCCAATATGCAATTTTGGATTGATTGGTATACTCTGCTTATTTACTGTGTTTTGGTAAATGAAAGACTGCTTATTGGTAAACATACAGAAGAAGGTTTAACAAAGTAATCTGACAAGTAGTAAATTGTTATAAGTATTTAAGGCATTCATCTTGTAGGATAGAATATAACTAGAGGCATAATTTATGGTTATAAGTTTTAAGGGTTGATTTAAGGATTAATTTTTGAGGCCACTGATTCACCCCCCCTCTCAATTATTACTAACATAGGAAATATTAACATGTCCTAGAATCCCTTAGGACCCTTTACAAACCCTAAGATGTCTGATAAGGGGTCATAAGGTGTCATAAGGGGTCCTACAACATAGTAATGTGTCCTAGGATCCATTATCACTCCTTAGGGCCCTTTAACAATCATCTCTACATCTTAGGGGTTGTAAGTGTTGTTAAGGGGTCCTAAGACACATTAATGTGCCCTATGACCCCATATACCCCTTACAACACCTTACCATACACTAATGATTGGCAAGGGGTCCTAAGAGTTTATAAGTGGTCTTAAGGGATCCTAGGACACATTAATGCATCCTAGAACCCTTATGATGCTTTAAGAGCCTTTACAACCCCTAAGATGTATGGTAAGGGTTCCTAAGGTCTCATACAGGTCAAAGGGCATCTGAACATATTAATGTGTCCTAGGACCCCTCATGACTCTTTAGGACCCTTGAAGACCCCTTTCTCTACATCTTAAGGGTCATAAGGGTTGTTAAGGTGTCCTATTACATATTAATGTGTCCTAAGACCCCTTAGACCCCTTACAACCCCTTAGGATGCCTTTCCATACACTAGTGAATGGCAATCTGTCCTAAGGGGTTGTAAGGAGTCTTAAGATAAATTAATGTGTCATACTTATGATGTTTTAGGACCCTTAAGATGTATGGTAATTGATCCTAAGGGTTCATAAGGGGTCCTAGAACACATTAATGTGTCCTAGGACCCCTTATGACCCTTTATAACCCTTTAGCACCCCTAAGATTTAGGTTAAGGCATTGTAGGACACTTTAATATGTCCTAGGACCCCTTATGATACCTTAGAACCCTTTAGGACCCCTCTCTCTACATATTAGGTGTTTTAAGGGTTGCTAATGGGTCCTAGGACACATTACTATTTCCTAGGACTCCTTTATACCCCTTAGGACCCCTTACTAGACACTAATATATGATAAGGGGTCTTAAGGGGTCTTATGACACATTAATGTGTCTTAGAACCCCTTATGATCCCTTAGGACCCTTGAATACCCATAATATGTATGGTAAGGTGTCGTAAGGTGTCCTAAGGGGTCATAAAGGATCCTAGGACACATTAATGTGTTCTAGAACCCCTTATGATCTGTTAAGACCCATCTCTCTACATCTTAGGGGTTGTAAGGGTTTTTAAGGGGTCATAGTCCACACATTAATATGTCCCAAGGCCCCTTAAACCCCTTAGACCCCTTAAGACCCCTTACCATGCACTAACAAATGTTAAGAGGTTATAGAAGGGGTCATAAGGGGTCTTAAGACACATTAATGTGTTATAGGATCCCTTATGAGCCCTTAAGACCTATTAGGAGACCCTAAGATGTATGATAAGGGGTCCTAAGGGGTCATAATGGGTCCTAGGACACATTAATGTGTCCTACAACCCCTTAAGACCTCTTAGGACCCTTGAAGACTCCTCTCTCTACATCTTAGGGGTTGTAAGGGTTGTTCAGGGGTCATAGGACACATTAATATGTCTTAGGATCCCTTAGAACCCCTAAGTCCCCTTAGGACCCCTTACCATACACTAATGAATTATAAGGAAGTGTAAGGGCTTGTAAGTGGTCTTAAGGGGTCATATGACACATAAATGTGTCCTAGAACCCCTTATGACCCCTTAGGACCCTTCACGACACCTAAGATGCATGGTAAGGGGTCCTAAGGTGTCCTAAGGGATCATAAGTGGTCCTAGGACACATGATGCCTTATGACCACTTAGGATCATTAAATACCCCTCTCTACATCTTATGGGTTGTAAGGGTTGTTAAGGGGTCTTAAGACACATTAATGTGTCCTAGGACCCCTTATGACCTATTGTGACCCTTTATGACCCCTAAGATGTATGGTAAGGGATCCTAAGGTGTTAGAATGGGTCCTAGGACATGTTAATGTGTCATTGGACCCTTATGACCCCTTAGGACCCTCTAGTGATAGGGAACTTGCATTCAACCAAATGAGCATTTCCACATAACCCATTATAGATCTGAAGTAAATAAACACTTTAAAATCCACATGCAATATAGTAGACAACATACCCACAAAATTGTGACACAAAATATATCTTGGGAAATCCTCATGAGGGAAAAAACCAAGCCTCCAAAAGCATCCATCACCATGTATTATTCAACAAAAATACCATTGCAATACAATCATGAAAGTCTTCAAAGCCCTAGCTACAACCAAGAAATCCATGTGAACAAGCATGAATCCACACATCCCATGCTTCCAACCTTCACAAATGCTACCTTTGGCTAACCCATCTGATTGTCTAACAGTCTAACCACAACAACTACCCTTGTGGTTTCTTTTATAGAAACAAGCTCCCACAAAACTACCAAGTGGTTTTACATAAGCCATGTGCTGAAAAACCATGTGCTACCTAACCCCATTGAATCACATCCAATATTGGGTACTTTATTAACTTTATTCCCCCAATATTAAATAATTACATTAAATAATATCACAATATTACAATACCACACTCAAAGAATATTCCATGGAAATCTCTACATGTTGCACATCCATCTAGGTGCAACATTTACATAATAAAATAAAATGAAACAATAATAAACATTATTATGCAAGGTGTACAACACCATTTTCCCAACAATCTCCCACTTTTTGTATACACTACATAAGGGTCAATACATAGCCACATAAATGAACAAGGGAATAATCCCTCATAGAACATACACCATCATGAACCAAAGTACACCATGTGCTCCATCTAGGTACCCACAACAAAATCAAAGTATCCACCATCTCATACATGAATGAACCCACCTCCTATTATGCGACAACCACCAGACATACATAGAATCCATCCAAAGAGAAATTCACTCAACCTATCAGATAAGAATCATAAAATCATGTACCAACTAATATCCCAAGCAAAAACACTCAGTTGAAAATAAATCACATGTATCCATAGCTGTCAAATCTATAGCTAAAATAGCACACATAGCAAGTGCTAACCCATCCAACTATTCATACCTCTAAGGTATACCAAGTGAATCCCAAATAAACATATCCAACTTATAACCTACAATAACAAGCCTCAAATGCAATACCTTCCACATACACACCAAGAAGCTCCTGTTGCAAAGGTAATGTCAAATCTGAAATCAATCCACTCACAACATCTCATGGAAGTGAATCTGTGTAGTATAAAGGACATCCACATTAATATACAACATATAAACCAATATCATGCAATTATAACTCTCATAACAAGTCTCCAACACTCTCCCAAGTTCTCCACAACCATCAAAGGAAATAGATAAAGGAATAACCATGCCATCTCACATGAACACAAACCAGTGATCACAAGCTCCAACCAATCTCAAATCCAATGTAAATGAAACCGAACATCCATGAATATAACCAAGACCAAAGAGAAACTATGCAAATCATAACATATATCATGTCCTTCTACACACACCTCTAAATGTCAACTCTTCCAGGTATGATCTTCTCCACAAAACCCCATATAAGAATCCATAACAACACCCAAACTATAACATATAACCAATCATGGATGTAAGCCTCTCACAAGAAGATCAAACTCATAACCTATCCTAATCCAAGGAACGTGTGCAATAAAACCATCTCCTAAACTCAACCATGATGATATCTGTTAGTAATAACTGAGAGGGGGGGTGAATCAGTGGCGTAAAAACTTAATCCTTAAATCAACCCTTAAAACTTATAACCACAAATTATGCCTCTAGTTATCTTATGTCCTACAAGATGAATGCCTTGAAATAATTATAACCATTTACTGCTTGTCGGATTGCTTTGTTAAACCTCCTTTTGTATGTTTACTGATAAGCAGTCATTCATTTATCAAAACACAGTAAATAAGTAGAGTATACTGATCAATCCATAATTGCATTTGTGAAATGTAAAATAGTAAAGTAATGAAACATAAACACATAACACGTGGATTTTTAATGTGGAAACCCTGTTAAGGGAAAAACCACTGGGACCGGTACCCCAGATTTTCACTCTTTTGAAGTGAGCCCTGTTAGGAGCCAACCCTATTAAAGGTTACAAATAGACTATTAGGTGTGACCATGTTAAAGGATTTAGAAAGATAGTTTGTCACTTAGTATCTGGCATCTAATGCTACCATCCTTGATCAAACACTCACTTGGCCTGTCAATAGGTATCGGGCATATCCAATGCTACTTTGCATGATCAAACTTTTTGATAGTCCTTGGGATGTATCTCAATTATAGAAGACTATTAAGTCCTACTTGGTTAAGAGACTTGATGCTTCAATGGTTAAAATGAAACATTAAAGTGATTTGTTCACATATATAACTTGAATTGTAGATTTTTAGATCTATTATAAGTGTATTACCTCTCTGATCATTATAATCAATTCAATACATTCTCTCCACATTGTTATGCTCTGTGATGTTGTCTCACTATTCATCAGTGTTTGCAAAATCTAGCTCTTTCTTCAGCTTGTTGATCAGAACTGAATGAAGACTTTCTTCTTCTTTAGATTATCTTTAGCATCTTCCCTCTTTTCTCTTCTTCACCCCACAATTTGTAATGAATTGGGTTTGTCTCTTTATAGACACGATTCATCATTTCTTAGCTTTCTTGATCTTGGTGTGTTCCATAATTCTTGCCAATAGATTTAAAGAAAATCTCCAGTCTTATCTCATAGAGATCTTCTTGCCAACTGGAAAAAATAGCTTTAAATCAATTACTTATCTCTGGTTTTATCTGGATGATTAAAACAATGGTAAGTATCAATTACCTCTATATATAGCTCTTGAAAGCTAAGCATTTTGTCATTTCTAAACTCTCTATTTTGTCAGTCAACACTTTAGTTTGTCATTGGTGATAACTAACTATTCCGTTGGTGTGACTTCAGTTGTCTTTGGGTTCTCCATCCATCGGGAAACATAGTAATACTATCTATTGGGTTACATTTTGCTTTGCTCATCAGGCAACAATTTGACTTTGCTCATCGGTAATGTTGTGCATTTGCTCATCGAGCAACACTGTGACTTTTCTCTTTAACTCTGACCGTCAGTGTGCACTTCGTTGATGTATACAGCCACTTTGTGAATACTTGACTTAGATGCATTACTAATAGCATAGCCTTTGATTCATTGGTTCCTTGAATTATTTAGTATTATTTCCATGACCATACAGATTATATCAAGTTGACATCAATAATAATACAATACATTAACTGATTTAATGCCTTGCGTGATCATCAACTTAACATATTCAAACATTCAATCAGTTACATGTCATCAATCTCTCCCTTTGGCATTGATGGAAACATACTACATTATCATTCTATACTATTGCTAATACAATATGAAATATATAGTTTCATCAAGTTTCCCAATGTAACTATTACAAATGTCTGGCTTTCGGTAAGCTCAAAATAGCTTAGATTTGATTCTTGTAGCTTTCTATCTATCTTCAATCCCTTCACTAGATAGATGTAGAATCTTTCTTTCTATGATGTGATGTGTTCTTTCCCTCTGTCAAACTCTCTCCCTTTGGCTGTTCTCTTCTTTTGATGTTTCTTGTCAACAATTCTCTTCCTTTGTATGTACTCTCCCTTTCAGATTTCTTCTCTCCCTTTGGATACTGTGATGGATATGATCTCTCCCTGAGGTGATAATGGATATTTATGTCCTTTTATTTGTATGATAATGAGATATTTCTCTCCCTTTGACAATAATGCCAAACCAATATTTGATAGTAATGTCAAATAGATTCTTTCTATCCATAATAAATTCCTTGAATTTCCCAATCCATCGATAATAACTCTGTTGCTCGGATTAGATAAATACCTTTTTGTGTATAGATTTATCTTTGGAGTCTATCTTTTGGCTTGCATCAACATGAATGATATTCTGATAATATGTAGGTTTATGCATCCTTCTAGTCATCTTAATGACTAGTAGATAAGGGTCTGACCCCTAGTCTCTTTCTCAAGTATTCAAATGCATCCTTGGACAGTGGCTTGGTGAATATATCGGCTAGTTATTCCTTAGATTGCACATACTCAAGTATCACCTCCTTTGCCTCAACTTGTTCTCTCAGATAATGATACTTGATAGAAATATGTTTTGTCTTAGCATGCATGACTGGATTCTTGGAAATGTTTATTGCGCTGGTATTATCACAATAGATAATTACAAGTTCAAGAATTTGTATATGCATACCTTCCAGTAACTATTTGATCCATGCAATATTTGAGCAATTTGTAGAAGCAACAAAATACTTTGCTTCTACAGTAGACTAAGAGATGCATAATTTCTTCTTATTGATCCATGTGACAAGTTTTTCACCCATAAAGAATGCTCCTCTAGTTGTGCTCTTCCGGTCATCAATGTTTCTAGCCCAATCAGCGTCGGTAAAAACCTTAAGTTCAAATTTTCCTTCTCTTCTATACCATAATCCATATTCCTCAGAATTCTTAAGATATCTTAGGATTCTTTTCACAGCAATCATATGTGATTCCTTGGGATTAGCAAAAAATCTTGCAACTATTCCTACTACATGTGCAATATCTGGTCTAGTATGTACAACTTACATGATTTTGTAAATCATTGATTTGTACAAAGTTTGATCTACCTCTGATGACTTGTCCTCCTTTGTCAGCTTACATCTAGTTGCCATCAGTGTTCCAACTGGTTTGGACTCTTCTATATCTTGAATATTTTTAGTACCTCCTTGATGTACTTGGATTGTGTAATGAAAATACCTTCATCTTGTTGCATGATCTGCAGACCAAGAAAGAACTTGATCTCTCCAAACATAGACATATCAAATTATTTTCTCATTTCATTTGCAAATGATTTGCATAGCATATCATTGCCTCCTAATATGATGTCATCAACCAATATTTCAACAATCAAAATGTTAGCATCAGTATCTTCCTTCAAATAAAGATTATTGTTTTCATTGGTCCTTACAAATCCAATACTTATGAGATAGGAATGAAGTCTTTCATACCAGGCTCAGGGTGCTTGTTTCAATCCATACAAGGCTTTGTGAAGTCTACATACCATGTTTCTCTTTTTTGGATCAACATACCCTTCTGGTTGCTCGATGTATACCTCTTCCTCAAGTATTCCATTTATGAATGCAGACTTGACATCCATTTGGTATACCTTGAAGCCTTTATATGTAGCACAAGAAAGTAATATTCTTACTCCTTCTAGCCTAGCAACCGGTGAAAAGGTCTCTCCATAATCAATCCCTTCTTCTTGTGCATACCCCTTGCATACTATTCCTGCTTTGTTTCTAGTGACTTCTGCATTCTCATTTAGTTTATTCCTGAATATCCATTTTGTACCAATGACATTCTTGTCATCTGGTCTCTATACAAGTGTCCATGTCTTGTTTTTCTCTATCTATTCAATCTCTTAATTTATAGCACTTATCCATTCATCATTATCATGTGCATCATTGACAGATTTGGGCTCATAATCACAAATAAGACATCTTGTGTTTAAAGACTTACTTCTGGTTCTCATACCAGCCTTCTTGTCTCCTATGATATGGTCTTGTGGATGGTTCCTTCTGACATATCTAAAAAGTATAGGTTCAATCCTCTATCTATCATCATGATCATCTTTTTTTCCTTCATTCTGATCTCCATCATTTGGTACATCATCTTGAGAAATATCATGATTGTTGGTATTTGCATCCTGCTGGCTAGGTGCAATGATCTATTGCTTGAGAGCTCTATATTGTTGGTCGGGTAGAGTGTTAGATTCTTCATTGTAAGCAAACTTGATGTAGTCCTCTGGTTCTTTAATGCTTTCCTTTTCATTTTTCTAGGCAAATTCATCTACCTTGACATTTACACTTTCAACAATTTTTTTAGAGGCTTTATTGAGACATTTATAAGCCTTGCTTTTGGTGGAATACCCTAGAAAGATACCTTCATCAATTTTGTAGTCAAACTTTCCATTTCCATCATCTTTTAAGATATAACATTGACTACCAAATATCTTGAAGTAACTTACATTGGGTGTGTAACCATACCAAAGCTCATAGGGTATCTTCTTGGTGTCCTTCTTCAATTGTACTCCATTCAATGTGTAAACAATAGTATTGATAGCTTCCCTCCAGAAGATTTGGGTGATCCCTTTCTCTATCATTGGTGTCCTTGCACAATCAATAATGGATTTGTTCCTTCTTTCATCAATTCCATTTTGTTGTGGTGTTCTTGGTGCAGAGACCTATCTTTTGATTTCATTCTCAATGAAAGAGTTCATGAATTCATCTAAAATAAATTCTCCTCCTCTATCTGATCTTAAGCATTTTAGTTCCTCACCACTTTGTTTCTCAACCATTGCTTTGTACCATTTAAACATCTTGAATTCTTCTGATTTATCTTATAGAAACATAACTGTCATCATTCTAGAAAAGTCATCAACAAAGAGAATAAAATACCTATCTCCATAGTAGCTCTTTGTCCTCATTGGTCCACATAGATCAGTATGGACTAATTCCAGAATTGCATCAGATGTATGGGTTTTCTTTTAAAACTAGACTTTGTCATCTTACATTTTTAACAATTTTTGCACATGATATTGTCGGGCTTGGTCATCGTCGGTAAGCCTCTGACATTTCTTTTTTTTTCTTATCTTTATCATGTTGTCAAAGTTCAGATGACACAATGTTTTGTGCCCCAACCATATTTCTTCATTTGTAGCAATTAAACAAGTGGTGTCAGTATCATTCAGATAGAATAAGTTACCTTTTTTATGCTCACCGGTACCAATCAGACTACTTGATTTATTGAAGATCTTTGCCTTATTATTTTCAAATTCTACTCAGTGACCTGAATTATTCAACTTAGAAAAACTAAATAAATTATAATTCAATTTATTTACCCAATAAGCATTTTCACATTTTATCTGGTTATTCAACATTATAGCTCCTCTACCTTCAAATGGACAAGGTGTATGATTACCCATTCTTATTGAACCACCATTATAGTATTCAAGATTCTCAAACTTTTTCTTGTCACCGGTCATATTGTGAGTGTAGCCGCTAGCTATGATCCAAACATCATTTTTACTAACCTTATATATGTTTGCAATTTCTACATACCTTTTTTCATCATTATCTGAATCATCTTTTACTACCACAAACACCATCTCAATGTCTTCATCAAATTCAGTGTCAGTATCTTCATCTTTGCATTTAGCTAGGTAACTAGCCTTCTTTGCTTTGTCCTTGCAGTCTCAGGCATTTCTTCTTTCTGATTGTCAGTAGCTTTTATAATCACCTCTGTCAGATTTATTTTCAAATGATCTGTCATTACTTCTATCATCTTTTCTTCTATTAGGACATCTTACAGCAAAGTGTCCAATCTCTTTACAATTAAAACAAACAAGTGGTAATTTACCCTTTTATTTACCTTTGCCTCTCTGCATTCTCCTAGCCATAAGCGCTTCAATTTCATCAAGATCCTCTTCTTCACTTTCACTATCACTATCTTTTCTCATAGTGTTTTTTATGACTTGATTTACTTATTCTCATAGAAGTTTTGAATGCAGACTCTATGTTTGGTAAGACACTATTATCAAAGTTATTCATCTCAAATGAAATCAGTCTTCCAATAAAACTATCTAGAGTAACATTGTTATTTCCTACTGCTCTCATTTCTTGTATGGCTGATTCTCTAATAGCATAAGTAGGTAGTAAGGTTCTTAGAAATTTACTTACCATTGTATCTTCTTCTAGTGCACCTCCAACTCCTCAGATAGCATTAACTACATCTTTGATTCTTGTGTTGTATTATGTCATTTTCTCACCTTATTTCATTTTGATATCATCAAACTTTCCTCTAAGGCTTTCTTCCTTGGCTCTCAAAACATTCTTGTCACCACCATGTACAAGCATCAATTTGTCCCACATCTACTTTGAAGTCTTGCAAGTTTTGACATCTTCAAATTTAGCATCGGAGAGTGAGGAAGCAAGCTCTATCATCATGCATTTGTGCTAATGCTTCTCTCACATTTATTCAACTATGGGTGCACCTGTGGGTAACACATATTCAGTATCTAAGTATTGAGTAACATCATTTCCAATACCTGATAAGTGGACTCTTATTCTCTTCTACCATGAAGCAAAATTGTCTTTGTTTAGCTTTGGCACATCTCATATGTTCATCATGTGATCTTTAGCTCAGGTCTTGAAACCTTCCTTTTAAGCACACAAGCTCTGATACCAATTGTTAGTAATAATTGAGAGGGAGGGTGAATCAGTGGCCTCAAAAATTAATCCTTAAATCAACCCTTAAAACTTATAACCACAAATTATGCCTCTAGTTATCTTCTATCCTACAAGATGAATGCCTTGAAATACTTATAACAATTTACTACTTGTCATATTGCTTTGTTAAACCTCCTTCTGTATGTTTACCGATAAGCAGTCATTCATTTACCAAAACACAGTAAATAAGTAGAGTATACCGATCAATCCAGAATTGCATATGTGAAATGTAAAATAATAAAGTAATGAAACATAAACACATAACACATGGATTTTTAACATGGAAACCCTATTAAGGAAAAAAATACTAGGACTGGTACCCCAAATTTTCACTCTTTTGAAGTGAGCCTTGTTAGGAGCCAACCCTGTGAAAGGTTACAAACACACTATTAGGTGTGACCTTGTTAGAGGATTTAGAAAGATAGTTTGTCACTTAGTATCTGGCATCTAATACTACCATCCTTTATCAAACACTCACTTGGCCTATCAATAGGTATCGGGCATATCCAATGCTACTTTGCATGATCAAACTTTTTGATACTCCTTGGGATGTATCTCAATTATAGAAGACTGTTAAGTCTTGTTCGGTTAAGAGACATGATGCTTCAATGGTTAAACTGAAACATTAAAGTGATTTGTTCACATATACAACTTGAATTATAGATTTTCAGATCTATTGTAAGTGTATTACCTCTCTGATCATTATAATCAATTCAATACCTTTGTTCCACACTGTTCTTCTCTGTGTTTTTGTCTCACTTTTCGTCAGTGTCTGTAGAATCTAGTTGTTTCTTTAGCTTGTTGATGATAAATGAATGAATACTTTCTTCTTCTTCAAATTATCTTTAGCATCTTCCCTCTTTTCTCTTCTTCACCCCACAATTTGTAATGAATTGGGTTTGTCTCTTTATAGACATGATTCATTGTTTCCTTTCTTTCTTGATCTTGGCATGTTCCACAATTCTTGCCAATAGATTTAAAGAAAATCTCCAGTCTTATCTCGTAGAGATCTTCTTGCCAACTGGATAGAATAGCTTTAAATTAATCAATTATCTCTGGCTTTATCTGGATTATTAAAACAATGATAAGTATCAGTTAACTCTATATATAGCTCTTGATAGCTAAGCATTTTGTCATTTTTGAAGTCTCTGTTCTATCAATCAACACTTCAGTTTGTCATCAGTGATAACTGACTGTTCCGTCAGTGTGACTTCAGTTGTCTTTGGGATCTTTGTCTATTAGGAAACACTGTAATTTTTTCCATCGGGTTACACTGTGCTTTTCTTGTCAGGCAACACTGTGACTTTTCTCATCGGTAATGTTGTGTATTTTCTCGTCAGGTAACACTGTAACTTTTCTCTTTCACTCTAACCATCGGTGTGCACTCTGTCGATGTATACAGTCACTTTTTGAATACTTGACTTATATGCATTACTAATAGCATAACATTTGATTCAATGGTTCCTTGAAGTCTTTAGCAATATTTCCATGACCATATAGATTATATCAAGTTGACATCAATGACAATACAATACATTAACTGATTTAATGCCTTGCATGATCATCAACTTAACATCTTCAAACATTCAATCAGTTACATGTCATCAGATGTCATAATAACAACACATGCACAAGGAGATAACTAGTTATAGAACCATCTCTCAAATGAACCCTCCAGAACTAATTCACACCATAGCTCAAGATCTATATCCATGAAAGATAAGCATAAACACAATGCACTTGAGAAGAAACAAGGGGCTATACCTCTCAAGTAGTAAACCGTCGAGTAGACCAAGAGTGGGGAATGAGAATGCTCATAAAGATATCCAAGTCTCTAACCAAGACTAATCTAAGAACACTCTCCTCTCAATTCCATATCAGGTGAATTATCCTCGGTCTTCCTATTGAAACCATCAATTGTCCCAACACATACATCTCTAATCCAAGAGAAATCAGCATCACCTCAGTCTCTAATTAGCCATGAGTACTTGTAACCAATCAACCCATGCAAACTCCAAATGAAACATAGAAATATCATGAAGTATCCAAAAAATTATCTATATACTCAATACCAAGAAACTAATACAATATCAATGGGTAAAAGTACAAACCTGTGTCACACTTTTATAAAGGAAAAGGACCACAACATGCAATCTATTCAACTTTAATGACATAAAAAGTGGCATTTGTATTTAGAATTTGAGGATGATGTAAACTAATGAAATGTGTAAAAATGCATTAAGTTTATGCTTGTAATTTTTTAAATTTTTTTTGAACAAGAATTGATATAGTTTTTTAAATTTTGAAGTCCATTTTTCAATTACTGAAAACTACTAAAAATCTGGGGTCTAGTTCCCACCAAACAAGTATATGCAAATAATCTATTTTTCCTCTAATTTCAAAATATGTTATAGATAAATGTATAGCTAGTGCAAAAAAGAAGAAAGATTGTGTTTCAATGTATATTTTCTCCATTATAACTACTCAAATTTGAACTTTCTGAAATAGACAGTTTTCATATCCCACCAAATTTCCCCTATCAAATCTACACTATTCAGAAAAAAAATTACATATTCTGGAAGAGAAATCTCTCCTCTAGTGTTAAATATAAATTTTAATTTTTTTTGATATGATTTACTTTTTTTTACTTATTTGAAGCAACATCTTCTCAAATGTTAAAATACCTACTTGTATTTTGAAATTATACTATATTAGATCTAATCAAAATACTATAAACTTTATATGACAATAATCTTGGCTCCGAGCTCTACAAAAGGGTATTTTTTATATTTTTTTAAAAATATCATTAAAAAGAGTAGGGGTTATTGAAACATCGATTTTCTAAAATAATTTTATTTCTTTTGTAATTGGTATAAAACATGCATTTAATAGACATTTCCAATTGGAAAAGTTTAACCACTTATCTAGCTTAGCTAGAATGAATCTAGATAGACCATATGTTTTTTTTTATGAATATTGCCTTTTCAATTAATAAAATATCAAAGTTACATATCCACAAAAAGGGGTCGAGGGATATAGAAATCACCCCGCAGAGTTCACATGGCAGAGCCAGAATGGTAAAAAACTATTCATAAAAAAAATATGCATAAATCCTTTAAGCAGCAAGAGTAGTGGCAGAAGGAGGAGGATCTTTATCATCAAAATCCCACACATCATTGGGCTTAATAGGAGGGTCAAGGAGCGACCATCCATCATCTTCAACTTCTTCCTTATCTTTCTCTTCCACCCTAGGTAGAGAAATGGCTAAATCCAGGCGGGGAAACTTGGAAGAAGTGGCAAGATGCCAATCAGAGTCACGATGAGAACTAGGAGCATCAGGAGGGGCAGACTAAGCTAGAGCTGGAGACCACCCAAAAGTACAGCGAGGTGGAGAAGCTGAGCGGTGCCACCAACCATCGTCACCACCTCTCAGAGAGTAGTGGCGTGGTGCCTGAGACTGCGGGGTGCATGAGCAGCGCACCAAGGAGCTGTGCCCATGATGGTGACCTCTGGGAGGAGTACCTTCAGCATAAATGGCATCAGGGGGAACCCTAGCAACAGTGCAGGGAGCATTGCCCCAATGATTGAGTAGATCCTATAGGTGAGCCACTTTATTATCTTGAACTTGAATCTGTATCATAACATTATTACATATGCAAGCCTTGTTATATAGAGCAACATTCATATCAATAAAGTTGTGAGGAAAAATAACGTCCCTATCTTGCCATAAAGTGAAAAAAATCCCCATCCTAAAAGTATGCCAAATCTAGGTAAACTTGGAGGGAAGTCTAGGAGAATCTCCTAAGACAATCATGTTCCAGGAAAAAGGCTCAGGCTAAAAGGGTTTGAAGAAATCATGAATCCACTGCCAATATTGTTGAGCTCTCCTACAGAACTAGAAGATGTGCAAGAAAGTCTCAAGGTGACCACAAAAAGGATATCAAGGGTAATGAACACCTAGATGTTTAAGCCTGGGGCCTACTAGGATCCCTTGAAAAAGTAAACACCAAGCAAAAAGAGCCATCTTGGGCTCCGTAATGGCAGCCCCGATGGTTTAAAAGCAAGAGCTCCAGTGAGAAGTGGAAGAATGAAGATGCCATCTCTGATTAAGGGTATCTACCATTAGAATTTGGGGGGAAAACCACCTATAAACCAGCCTTGGTTTGTAATTATTGAAAGGTGTGGTAGGATACCATTTCCAATCCTTCCACTAGGGCCTAATAGCCTGAATACCAATCTTATGGAGCAAGTTGGCAGGAATCGCATAAACCAAAAGATAAAAAGTCTGGAGATATGAGCAAGCCAAATGATACTAAACCTGCATATCCTCCTAGGAATGGAGACCCATAGAGGCTCTATAGAAAAGATCCTTGGGAGTCTGAATGCCACGTTTGAAAAAACACAGAGCACTAGTCCCTTGAGTCTTGGCCAGGGGGATGCCTTGAATTAAAAACAACGAAGACCACTAGAGGCTCTGCTGATTGAAAGAAAGCCCATTGCAAAAGGCATCACCATCCCAATGGAACCAGGGCTTAATAGCCTCCTAGGCTTTCCAAATTCTCTTGATGATGAAGGTACCCTGAATCTAAACAGGTTCTTTCATAGTGAGCAAGGTTTGGAGACCAATGCCCTTCCAAGCTAGCTTGTGAACTAGGAATTCTGAAGAGATGCAATGCCTGAAAAGAATTTTCTAGGCCTCATCACCAGTAAGAGCATGGATAATCCACTTAGCACAGAGAGCATGCCCTTGCTTCTGAGTGGAGAGAAGGCCAAGGCCTCCAGAATCACAAGGAAGGAAATAGAACTCTCAGGCAACCCTATGAAACCCATGGCCATCAGCTCCAGAGGCCCAAAGAAAGTCTCTAAGGAGATGTTCTAGCTTGAGATAAGAAGCCTTAGAAGGAGCCCAACATGAGGAGCAGTAGACATGAGTAGCAGCCAACACTTTGGAGAAAATATGAAATTTCCTAGCAAGGGAGAGAGGCTTGCAAATCCAATATTGCAAAAAAATTTCAATCTTGGCAATCACAGCATTCCATAAATCCACAGAGGATCCATGGAAAGAAAAGGGAATGCCCAGGAAGTGGAAGAATTCCCCATGTTGAACCCATTTTTAGTCAAATTTATCAAGCCAGGGAGGGGCTGGAAGAAAAGAATATCTGAAACAAAGATTTTTAGACCATTGGATAGCAGATCCAGAGGTTTGACAAAAGGTGTCCAGGCACTGAAAGGCATTGGAGATGTTCTCCTCATCCTTAATAAGAGTGAGAAAGGAGTCATCAGAAAAGTGACCATTAACAAGCTGGGAAAAGGATTCAAGAAGGGAAATGTCATGAACCAAACCAGAGGAAACAAAAGTGGCAAGAAAATACCCAAAGCCTTCAGCAGCAAGCACATATAAAGCATGAGCCAGCAGACAACCTTGCGGCTGGATGAATCCAAAAAGCCCAAAAGTATCAGATTGAGACCCATTGATGGTAATTCACATAGAGGCATCACCAAAAATAATTTTCACAGACTGCAAGAAGTGAGGACCAAACCCAAGAGCTTGAAGCATAGCAAGAATGAAAGGCCATTCAATGTAGTCATAGGCTTTAGCAAAATCAATTTTGAGGAACAGGGTAGCCTATTTAGATTGATGAGCCCACTCCATCCCTTCCCAGACATCAATAATATTGTCAAGAATATACCTTGATTTAATAAAGCCATTTTGCTCAGGGTGAACAATAAGAGGAAGGAGATGTTTGATTTTGAGAGCTAACGCTTTGGCAATTATCTTGTAGGAGACATTCAACAAAATTATGGGCCTCCAATTTCAGATATCCTTGGGATCACCAAATTTAGGTATGAATTTGATATTCCCTTTATTAATTAAAGTACCCAAACTTTTATTGTGAAAGGCCTCAAGGTAAACTTTGTGCAGGTCAGGACCAACAACATCCCAAAGGTGTTTGTAGAATTTGCAAGGGAAGCCATTGCATCCTGGAGATTTATCATTGGCCATAGAAAAAGCCACTTCTTTGAGGTCATAAATGGTAAGAATTTTCTCACAAAAGGCACGCTGCTCAACCACTATGTGGTTTGGAGTAACAGCAATACAAGCCTTAAGAGCCTCTTCCCACGCAACAGAATTACCCTGCGAAGAAAACACTTTTTCATAATGATAAACAAAATCCTGAAGAATGGCCGAAAGCTCAGTAAGAGTTTCAAATCCTTGTTTGATTTTTTGAATACCAACATTGGTATGTAGGGCTTTGAGAGCATGAAAAAACTCCTTAGAGGCTTTATCACCCACCTCCAACCAGTGGAGGCAAGCTTTGATTTGATCTCCATGAGAAGCATAGGCATCAACAATTTGCTTCTCATGTTGAAGTTGGGCTAGCTTAAGCTGGAGTTTAGAATCAAAGGGGTTCAACACAAGTGTATCAGTAGAATTACAAAGAGCCTTGGTGTTAGCTTCGTAAGCACGCTTCCTGTAGTAGGCTAACTGATGGCTGTAAATGTGAAGAAATCTTGTAGTACGAGTGATGGCGTCATTCCACCATTGAATCCAACCAAGATGATTGTGGGGTTGAGGCTCTAAATTCAAAAATTGAAGAATGTGAGCAATAGTGGAGGCATGTGTCACCATAGACGTGTTGAGATAAAACTACGTCTGAGCAGCCCTCCTCACAAAGGACTACCAAGTGATGAAAAAATAAATGGGGAAGTGATTTGACAAGGTCACATCTACTAGAGGAATGATAGGTAGGCCTCGATCTATAGAAAAATAGAAAAAATATTGAGCCGTTATCATAGCATGATCTAGTCTCTTAAATATGCAGTCAGAGCCAGCTCTAAAATTAGACCAAGTATGCCAAACCCCACCCTGCTGGTGGCAGTTAGCATTGGGATAAAAAAGGCCCAATTTATTATGCATATGGTACCAGGCTTCTCTCTCCCCGGCTATCTAGTGAAAAGGCTTAATCCCTTCCTTGTCAGAGGCTAGCTCAACCATATTAAGATCCCCACACATAACCCAAGTAGCAGGAGGCAAATTGTCTACCAACCAGCACCAAAGTTGAGATCTTTCCACAACATCATTGGGGGCGTAAACATTAATGATACCAAAAGAATGATTATGAAAAGATAGAAAAATCTAGGTGACACGCTACATAAGATCAAATCCATAAGCAATAACAGAATAATGAAGGCGAGGTGATAGAATAGTAATGACACCACCTTTACCAGCCTCATGTTGAGAAGAAAAAACAATGTCATCCGCCAAATGACACGACGGGCAGAGTTAAGCAGGAACCCATAAATTTTAACTTCCTATAAACATAAAACATCTAGACTATGAAGTCTATGACAGGTATAACAAACATAGTACTTTCTGGATAGGTCAATTAGACCTCGCACATTCCAGGACAAAAAATTATAAAAACTCTTGCATGGTTTCCTCATCCCCAAGAGAGGAGAAACTATTCTACAAGAAAACTGGTACAGAGCCAAAGTTGGGGAATAAATATCCAAAAAGGTAAACCACCTTTTTCTAGGTCATTTGTCTGTCCATCAGGACTATGAGACCAATGCAAAGATCAGGAGGAAATTGAAGAAACCGCTGGCGGTGCGAGCACCACTTTTGGAGTGGAAGGCCTCGCAACTAAGTTTTTCCCCTGGATAATAGGGTTTGAAATAAGTGGCACCACCATTGGTGCATCAGTGGAAGGGGAGATTCTCCAACTAGAGGTTTCAGAGATGACACAAGAATGGAAGTGGCGTGCATCATCTTGGAGCCTGAGGCATTCCTGCCTTTTTGTGAAACTGTAGTCCATTCTTCTTTCTTTCCAGCTTCCACATTTTTTACTAGCGCTTGCTTTGGCGATGGCTTCACTCGAGGGGTAACTAGCGGGAAATATTTAATCTTGTGCTCTATCGATTGACACCTATAACAGGTGTTGGGCAAGTTCAAATAGAGCACTTTTTGAGAAATGGTGAGAGAACCAACCTAGATTTTAATAGTGTCCTCGAGGTCCCTACAATAGTTGACCTCAACACAGACACGCTTCTGGGGATAGGTATTGACAAATTTGTCATGCTCCATGATAATGACATTACCAAGGATTTTAGAAATAGACTCAATAAATGGCCAGCATGGCAAAGGGAGACCAGGAAAATCAACCCAAATAGGGACCCTAAGTTTCTTGTCATCCAAGACAATGAAGTCTCAAGATCATCTTTGAAAAACAAGTAGGGATGACCTAACAGTCTAGGGCCCGTGGCTAAAAATAGCTTTCACCTGGGAAGGGTTAGCAAAATAGAAAAGGAAAAAACCTTTGGTAAGGTTTTTCACACCATCAAGGCAGACCCCATAAGGGGTCCATCTCTTATTTACCTAATCTTTGAGGATACTTTCAGGAGGAGTATGACCCACAAAATATCCAATTAGAGTATGCTTTTCTAACCATTCACATGTAGAATCAAATTCTTGCAGATTAAGAACAATATCAAGGTTACCTCATGAAAGACGTTCGGGATGAGCTTGTGAGGATGTTTGTTCAGAGGAGGCACCATGGATTTTTGAAGCTTCAACTCATGCACTAGCATCAATTGCTGGGCCAAAGTTGGCCAGAGCCATACTAAAAGATAACCCTAATGCAAAAATCCCATAATAAATGTAGTATGACAGATAGAAAGCTCAGAGCAAAGACACAAATAGGAATTCATACACATGAAACCCTAGCAGACAAAAAATACTTCTGGATGATCACCATAGACCATATGTTTGACAAAAATTAATTTTTATTTAGAAATACTCAAATTTAGTTGTGCTGACAAGTGGTCCTGAAACGTGACACAACTTTGTGCTTTTACCCCAATGTTACTAATCCAACCTAGAAATCAGGATCATAAACATGAAAACCATGATTTACACCATCTCAACTAAAGAGATAACAAGCTCCATATGAACATAACATGTCAAAACTCTAAATGGGTATCAAGAGTATACCATGACATAATAATGAAGCCATCCTAAAAACAAGGATAACATGTCAAATGAAAGCATAAACCACACCTTTACCAAAGAGCCCCATGATTCCTAAAGATGTATCCATCTCCATATACCATGAAGATAACCACCACCTACAAGTGCACCAACAAATTTCAAAGACACTTCTGTAGCAACAAGATCTATGTCACCCTCCAACATCTACAAACACTCAATACATATCACTGCCAAAAAACCCCACTCAACTATGGTACTAAGTCACCCATGGCATCATGATATCCATCTCCTACACCAAGAAGATACAAAATAAACTAGGAACCAATCCTACACCACCACATCATCACTGTCACAAGCTCCCACTGAATGATGTATTGAAGCTATCCATGAAATCATGATAAAACCATCCTCAAACCATCAGAATCAACAAAGGCATAAAACTATCAAAGAAATCAAAGCATGCATCATGAGCTCCCCAAAAGAAACCAAAAATAACCATGATCCTCAACCAAGAAGATATGCTTCCATAACCAAATCAAGAATCCAAACAAATAATCATCAATCAAAATACCTGCCAGCATAACATAGTCAACCACAATCCTCCACCATGACTATACCTGGTAACAACATATCATCCTCTCTACACGAAAACAAATCAGCAAATCATGTGACAAAACCATGCCACCAATTTGAATATGCATACATAATGAAAGATTAATGACCATAGACAACCCATATCAAAGCCATAAATGCAACATGTAAGTATAGATCACTTACATAACTGCACAACTTGTAGACCCATTAGTGCACCATACATATCCAAAACACATACTGATAACAATGTCAACATGAGACCAATCTAAAATATACGCTGAGTATACAATGACATAATAATCCAAATCTCCAAAATAAATCATGTCATAAACTCACAATGTCACCATAGTTAATATAATCCATAAATAGTTTAGATCAAAATATCATCAAATTGACCATGTCAAATCTACACCAAATCTGAACCAAAGCGTAGAGCTCTCTAAGATCTTTCTGTCGACTATTCGAAGTCCAAAATCAAACTCTATGTGCCAAAGTTATGCTCGTTTGAAAAAATAAATTAGCCTCCAAGGCCACAAATGCAGTAAGAGGATTCTCACAAAAATATGTCAATATGCCAAAAAAAATTAATTTTTCATATTCCTTCTTGGATCTGACCCGATCCCAAATTACTAGCATATAAAAAATAACAGGCAACAAAATTAAATCCTTTTATAAGTCCAAATTTTTTATAAAAAATTAACTTTATAAAAAAATTGGCAGAATTTTTTATTTTAAACATAAAAAAATTTTATTAAAAAAAGTTTTAAACCCCCAAAAGGGATGGTGGTGGGGGGACCCACCACCCCCAACTGTGGCCCAAGCTCGGCTCGGCACCCATGGCAGAGGTGGGGGCTGACAACCCTGCCACCCACAGGGAAAGTAGAGTCCCTGTGGTGACAGGGACTGTCATCCTTCTTCCATAGGGTATAGGGGAGCCGGGGAGGTGGTGGCCCCGTGCCACCCCCCAAAATTTTTTTCCTTTTGAAAAACAAACTTCCTCCCCCCCCGCGCATTCTGCGCATTTTTAATTTTTAATTTTTTTTTTAATTTTCTCATTGAATATGACATCCCTGCTTCTTACAATTTTATGATTTTCAAAATTGAAAATTCTATACCCAAATTCATCAATTCCATATCCAAAAAATACACATTTCTTTGATTTTGATTCCAGCTTGGTTCTATTTTCAAAATCTATATGTGAAAATGCTTCACAACCAAAGGTTCTGAGAAAAGAATAACCTACCTTCTTATTAGTCCATGCTTCCTCTGGAATACCACAACCCAAAGGAGTAGAGGGACCTCTGTTGATTAAATAAACAACAATATTTACAGCCTCTACCCACATGTTTAAGGGGAGCCCAGCATGAAATCTCATAGTTCTTGTACGCTCCATTATTGTCTTGTCCATGCATTCAGCCACTCCATTTTCTTGTGGAGTTCTTGGGACTGTTTTCTGCCTACAGATACCATTAGACGAAAAATAATCTTCAAATTATTTTCTGCAATACTCACCACTGTTATCAGATCTGAGACATTTTAATCTTTTACCAGTCTCATTTTCAACCAAGCTTTTCCATTTCTTACAAGTTTCAAACACATCAGATTTCTCCCTAAGGAAATAAATCCACACTTTTCTAGTTGCATCATCAATTATAGTAACATAATACTGAGACCCACCAAGGGAAGATACATGAGCTAGCCCCCATACATCTATATGCACAAGCTCTAATTTATCATCTTTCTTTTCCTTCCCACCCTTCAAGAAACTCTCTTTTGTTTCCCATACACAACTTTCACATAAATCTAAATTTACACATTTCAGACCTGGTAAAACTTTCTTTGAGTGAAGTAATTTCATACCTTTCTCACTCATGTGCCCAAGTCTGTTGTGCCATAGTGTTTTTTTTGTATCCACAGCAAATGTTTCATGTTCAACCCGCTCAACGGTAGCAACTATTCCTGAACATTCATTTTTCTCTGTAACAATTAAAGTAGAAGGAACAGTATTGCCTGTACAAAGATATAAGGTGCCTACTTTCACACCTTTTGCTACTACTAAGGAACCTTTTGAGACCTTCCATTTTTTATCATTGAAAGTAACTGTACAACCCTCATCACCTAGTTTCCCTACTGAAATTAAATTTCCACTTAGCCTTGGAACATATCTTACCTCTTGTAGTAGCCAATGATTCCAATTCTACAACTTAATCTTAATTCTTCCCTTCCCAACAATTTGACAAGGTTCATTATATCCCAAATAAACTAGCCCAAAATCACCTTGGACATAATCAATAAAATAACTCCTATGGGGTGTAGCATGAAAATAATCCACTGAATCTAGAACCCATGAATCATTAGCATTTTCAAGGGAAAGGACCAAAACATCATCGTCAGATTTATTACTTACCACATTTGCCTCCTTATTGCCTTCTTGTTTGTCTCCTTTATTTTTCCAAGACCAGCAATCTTTCTTCTTATGACCTAGTTTTCCACAGTACCAATAGTCACTAGGTCCTCTTGATTGAGACCTCTTTCCCTTTGACTTCCCTTGTAATTTCCCATGATTTCCAGAGTTGTTTCCTCTATCTCTTCTTCTGCCTCTGCTTTCTGCATTCAACACACTACATGATGTAGATACACCTAAGCTTTTCCTACAAATTTCCTCGCTTAGAATAACATCAATAACATCATCAAATTTTAGGGTGTTTGTATTAGAAACAAAGTTACTAACAGCCATTATCAAGTTATTCCAGCTTTCTGGAAAAGAACATAGAATCAAGAGAGCCCTAATTTCTTCATCAAAATTAATATTCACAGAGGATAATTCACTAGTAACTATATTAAACTAATTTAAATGATCAGTCACTAACCCACCTTCTACCATCTTCATATTAAATATTTTTTCTTCATAAGAAATACCTTATTCAAAGCGGAAGGCTTTTCATACAACTTTTCTAGGGATTCCATCATCTCTTTAGTTGTCGTTGATTTCGTAATATTAAACAACACTGATTAAGCTAGGCATAAGCGAATGCTGCCCAGTGCCTTTCTATCCAGAATGTTCCAATCCTCCTGAGACATAGCTAGATCTTTCTTAGACACTCCTTCCAAAGGTCATGATAAATCCTTCTGATAGAGATAGTCCTTCATCTACATTTTTCATAGCTGAAAGTTCTGCCCATTAAAATTTTCAACCTTCAGCCTACCCTCGTCTACCATAACTCCCACTTGACCATGAGACTCCCACTCAACATTGAGACCTTCCTATAGGAGAAAACTAAAAACAATCATAGCTCTGATACCACTTGTTAGGATTAACAAGGCAAAAATAATAGTTACATGCAGAAATATAATCTATAACAGAGAATAATAAACCAAACCAAAAGAGAACACAAGACACAAAAATTTAATGTGGTTCACCCAATCCCTGGGCTACATCCACCAAATAGAAAATTCCAATATTATTCTTATCCAGTGATTACAGTCAGATCACAATGTGCAGATCCTTCACAGCTTAATACTGTCGTAAAACATACAACATAATAATGAAACCCTAACCCTAAGCCAATTTATACAAAATTTATGTTGCTTTAGGGTTAGAACATGCCGGTCAAGAAATTGGCCAAAAAAAGACTCAAAAAAAAAATCTCAACGGCTCCACCCCCAAACCCCATGCATTGCAGAAAGGTAAATCACTTAAAAGGTAAATCACTTTCTTGATCAGTCACCATAATATAACATCACTGTGGAAAACCAGGCCACACATCAAATGTTTGCAGGAGCAAAGCTAAAGGTATTCCTAAATCTACTTCTACATTCATAGGTAATTATTGTAACTATAACAAGCATGGACAGAAAGCACATGAATGCAGATCTAAGGTGAACAAACTAAAAAAGGAATCCTACATGGAAAAATATTGAACCATAATTATTTGAATGTTTGAAGATGTTAAGTTGATAATCACTGAAATGCAGAAAGATAATGCAAGACATTAAATCAGTTAATGGATTGTATTTTCATTGATGTCAACTTGATATAATCTGATTGGTTATATACAAAGTGTCAAAGAATTCAAAGAACCATAGAGATAAATGTTATGCTATTAGTAATGCATAAAAGTTTAGTATTCACAAGGTCACAACAGACACCAATGGATAGTGCACACTGACGAATAGAGAACCCCAAGAGGATAGTCATAGTGATGCCTGAGAAAGAAACCCAACAAGCATTATTGATGAGAATAATCACAATAATTCATGATGGACAGAACAACAGTGTTACCCGACGGACAGACAATCCCGACGAACAAACAACCTCGATGGAGATGCCCGAGGAGAACTGAATTTTTGACCGAGCTAATAAAGAGTTAAACACTGAAAAGAACTCAAGTTCAGAAATAAAAAAAGACTTAGCTAGAAAGAGCTAAAGAAGGAGTTAAATGGTTTTTAATATTGTTTTCATTGACAAGTTAGAAGCCAGAGCTAAGAGAGATTTTTAAAGAAGTTTAATTACAGTTGTCAAGAAGATATCTACGAGATAAAAATGGAGTAAAGATTTAAAGCAAGATTGGCTAGAATTATGGATCATGCCAAGATCAAGAAAGTCAAGAACTTAGAAATGGTGAGATCATGTCTATAAAGAGACAAGCTAATTCATTTTTGAATTATGGGAGTGAATAGAGAATAGATGCTAAAGAGAAACTGATGAAGAAAGACTTCAATCAGACCTAATCAATCAATCTGAAGAACAGGGCTAATTCTGCAAACACTGAGCAATAGAACATAGCATCACCGAGCAGAAAGAAGTGGAGCAAAGGTATTGAAAGGATACATTGATTAGAAAGGTATAATGAGCTTATAATAGATCTAAAAATTTGCAAGTCTATAGTTGTATATGTGAATAGATCATTTACTATTTCATTTTAACCATTGGATCAGAAATTATCTTAACCGAGTAGGACTTAAAAATCCTTTATATATTGAGATACATCCTAGGGAGTATCAAAAGGTTTGGTCATAAAGATAGCATAGAGATGCCAGATACCAATTGACAAACTACACTGGGTTTGGTCATAAAGGTAGCATAGAGATGCCAGATATCAAGTGACAAACTATTCTATTTAAATCCTCTAACAAGGTCACACCTAATAGTGTGTTTGTAACCTTTAACAGGGTTTTCTCTTTATTGAGCTCACTTCAGAAGAGTGAAAATTTTGGGTTACCGGTCCCAAGTGGTTTTTCCCTTAACAGGGTTTCCATGTTAAAAATTCATGTGTCAATGTGTTTATGAATCATTACTTTAGTGTTTTGCATTACACATAACTAAATCTAGATTGATTAGTATACTCTAAGAAATTTACTATATTTCAGTAAATGAAAGACTGCTAATCGATAAACAGTAAGAATAAGGTTTAAATAGTGAACTCCGAGCAATAGTTATTTGTTAAGATTATTTCAAGGCATTCATCTTGTAGGACTGAAAATAACTAGAGGCTTAATATTGTGGTACTAAGTTTTTGGGTTGATTTATTGGAATATTTTTAAGGCCACTAATTCACCCCCTCCCCCCCCTCTCAGTTATTCTAACATATGGTATCAGAGCTTGTGTGCTAAGAAAGGGAGTTTAACAACTCAAGCTAAAGATCACAAGATGAACAAACGAGATGTGCCCAAGTTGAACAAAGACAACTTTGCATCATGGAAAAGCATAATAAGACTCTACCTATCAGGTATTGGTAATGATGTTACTAAACACCTGGATACTGAATATGTGTTGCCTACAAGACCTCACATATTTGATCAATTGAGAGAAAAGCATGAGTACATTCGCATGATGATAGAGCTTGCTTCCTCACTCTCTGATGTTGAGTTTGAAGATGTGAAAACCTACACCTCTGCAAAGAAAATCTAGGATAAACTAATGCTAATACATGGAGGATATGGTAATGTACTAAGAGCTAAGGTAGAAACCCTAAGATGGAGGTTTGATGACCTAAGGATGAAAGAAGGAGAAAATATCACTCAGTATAGTTGTAGACTAAAAGAGGTATTCAATTCTATCTGAGGAGTTGGAGGTGTACTTGAAGAAGAGACAGTGGTAAGTAAAATCCTAAGAACCTTACTATCTGTATATGTTATTAGAGTATCTACTTGTGTGTGTAAAATTACACCTTCATGAAATTAAGATTAAGAACAACAATTCTATGGAAAGACAATACAAATTAATCTAAGAATTGAAGCTAAAAATCTATATCATCTCATGGTTCTCTATCCAAGATTTGTTAAGAGAGCTCTCAGGCTTAATCTCTCTCAAGGACAATCCTAGAATGAGAAATGAATGATAAAAAAATTCTCAAATCTAGCTTAAAATGCTCAAAATGCTCCAAGATATGTGAGAAAATAACAAATGCTCCTAAACATGATATACTAAATGTTATGCAAATGTTAAAATGCTCTCAAAAGCTCTCCAATGCTCTCAAATTCTCTCCATATTCCTATAATAAGGATGCTTTTGCTCTTGAAATTCTTGGATCCCAAACACAAAGGAAATGGCTTGTATTTCTAGTATTTTCCCAAGGGTAGGGGGTAGAGTGAGTTGATCATGATCAAAGCTTGGTTAAGTCAAAAGCTTTGAGGTGCTCTCAAATGGAGGGAAAGTTGGTTGGTTGTCTCAAAGAAATTAGGAATTAAATAACTCCATCATTTAATTAAATTATACATGGAAGGGTGATTGGGTTGGATTTGATCTTTTTGATTTGAACTAGACAATTGAAAAATCAATTGCATAATTTGATTAATCCCCTTTAGGCTTGAATTTAATTATTTGATCTTTTAATTTGATTTGAATTTTGTTCATTTGATTTGATTAGATGTCCATTTGATTTGATCTATTTATTTTCATTGAGATGATATTTTGAAGCATTTGGCTGAGATTTATAGTTTGGAATGCTTGAGATACACCTAGTCAATTTTAGGTGTTTACAAATTCCCCTCTTTGAATTGATGTGCGAAGCACATTGATTCAAAGAAAGCTTGTTTGTCCTGATCATTGATTTGATATTGATGAGTTGATTGAGTAATATGAAAACCTAATATGAAAACCTGATATGAAATCCTGATATGAAACCCTGATATGAAAATTTGATATGAAACCCTGATATGAAACCTTGATATGAAAATATGATATGAAACTCCAATATGAAACCATGATATGAAACCCTGATAAATTTTGAAAATTTAATGCCCCAGATTTGATATAAGGTATGCTCCAGAATCCCATTTTGATGACATGATGATGCCCCCTCAGAAATGAAATCATATTGATTATAAGATGTGAATCTTTTGATGAATAATGCTGATAGAAGAGATCCAAGATGATTGCATTTCTGATAACAATGATGTTGATCCTAGGAAAAAAACATGCCCCAGTGTGAAGAGAATTTGATGATAATAGCTATGATTGAGAAAATGTTGTTGATGTTTGAGATATCAATTGATGTTAGCTAGACTCACTTGGTTGATGTTGTATTGATGTCAATCGGATAATTAGGTTGATGGATTGATTGGATAAACTGATAATTCACTCTCAAGATATAGAGAGATGAACAAGTGGATTGAATTTCCTTCCTCAAGATCTAGAGTTAGGAAATTTGATGTGCTCAAAATGAGCAAATGGATGATAGGGTAAACGATTGATGTTAGATGATCAATTGGATGATTCGACTAATTAATATTTGATTTGATTGGATTGGATGGGAAGATTGATGGTGGGAGGCTGATAGATAGGGTCATTTGATATGAATCAGGTGCAGAAATAGGTACAGGGGATAAACAGAGTTAGGTTGCCCCTAGTTGATCAGATGGTGAGATTGCCCCTAGGTGAGAACATGTATATTGATGATATCCTTGATGTAGCATGTGATTAATTTGATGAATCATATATTTGAGGACATTGATTAGAACTTTGATGGTGTAACCATGATTAACTTCCACCCCCTTGATTAAGGAAAATACCATAAACATGCAATTAATCTAACATGAATGCAATGCAATGCAACTAATTGTCCTTGAGGTTTGCGAAAGAAATGCAAACTAAGATATATTTTCATCATTGAGCATTGTGGAACTAGGATTTGATACAATCCTTACTAGTGCCACTGTGACCATAAGAATATGAATATGACTTTCCTTCATGTGGTAACACCATTTATAGAACCTAGTACAACCCTTACTATTTGAATGACTAACTATGGGAGTATGAATACTAGTTTCATCAGATTTAATGTTGCAAGTGGAAGTTGGTATTAAGATATGGAAAATTTAAATAGCCAAGGTATCCTTTTTCATGAATAAACAAAGTTTAACCCTCCTTCCCATATGAATGTCCTCGATGGTTCTTTGATGACCATTTCGTTAGACTAATTCACACAAGTTAAAAAAATTTCCTCAAAATAGTCACACAGAAGCCTAAGAAAACATCATGTCTCCATTATCGCCAATCTAGTTGAACATCCTTGATTAGTTAAAAAGAACATGACTCAAAAAAGTCAATGAAAAAATCATCAAAAATTCCAAGTCTTTTGCAATGTAACAAGATTTTCAAATAAGAATTCCAGACAATTTGATCATTTAGGGTGTGTCAATTTTTAATCCTGATAAAATAAAGCAATGAGATTCAAGGATCGTGTAATGCAATCAAACTGTTTAGGGTTGAACAATGATATTCATCAAAGGTTCCAAAATGTCTCTCCTAAATCTAAAAATCTGCTTCTGATGTGTGACTGAAATGTAGCACTCTTGAATCCATTTAGTACCAAAATCCATGATGTTTGCCCCCAAGTAAAAATGAGACCATGTAAATCTTGGGAAAATGCAACCGAGTCTATGACAATGCAGCTGAAAGACTTTATGCAAGATTTTTGGATTTTTAGATTTTTTAAATGTTCTTAGATTTTTAAAGATTTTTTTATTTTTATGATTTTTTGATTTTTAGAATTTTTAGAATTTACCATCTCTCAAACAAGATCACATTGGTTTTTCCCCAATGTCTAGCAAGGTATAGGACATGAAAGATGAATTTGGAAGATGATGGATTAGAGATGGAAAGGCCATGATGGATGAAGCATGCGAATGTGACCCGTAGGACCATCTCCACAAGATTACCCAAGCTAAGGAAAAAGGATATAGCAATGCAAAACATGTTTTTGGATAAGCAATGGAAGCCAATGATGCAGTTCTAGATAGCATATAGGATAATGACCTGATGTCATGAAATTGAGTGATCCAAAAGAGTGGACATGTCAAGAGGTTTTGATAACAAATTTGTGTACTTTACATCCTTCATTTTCAATCAAGACCAATGGATCAATTTGTGTAAGATGTGGATAATATAGCATGATCAGGATAAAGGGTATTGGAGGCTATGAGGGGATGATTTTGGGATTATGGAAAGACTGCTTATGAATAATGAAGATGGATTGGGGAGAAGCAAGATCATGATAGGGTAGCATGGATGCAACAAGTAAATAAGCTGATGGAAAGGATAATGGTGTCAAGATACTTGATGCTCATGGATGTGTTCAACCTTGTCAAGACCAAAGGTAAAAGAGGGAATATGGATGCAAGTGAGATGAATGGTAGAATATGGAAGATGAAGGATAACATGGATGAAACTTGCCTCTAAGTGTAGAGTGCAAGAGGAAAGAATTACGCATGACGCCTGTTTGTCAGGTTTTCATCATGGTACTTGTCCAAGGTGCCACAGGAAGTGGTTTTCACCATAGGACAGATTTATTTTTCTTTACTTTTGCTATCAAGGAACCCGTTTTACCAGGTTTTCACCAAGGCACTTTTCTACTTTTTTCAATTTTTTTCTTTTTTTGTATTTTTCAAAATTTCTCCAATATTTGGATCTTTGAACAATTCTCTTCTGAAATATATGTTATAATAAACCATGGTGATGGCTAGGATGCTCAAAGATATTGATAAGGTGATGACAAAGCATAGATATGGAAGATAAGGGTAGATGGTGGTGAACATTTTCTGCCGTAGATGGGATAAGAGGGATGGAAAGATGGAAAGCATGTATTGGATAATGAATGTGAGGATAAGAAGGTATGTTGTGAATGGAAATGTTGGCAAGATCAATTGTGACACACACTTTGAAGGGTGGTGGAATGATGGAGGAACAATAGATGAAGGAGGTGAGGATGTAGCTAAGAGAGTGGATTTTGGGATATAGGAACCCAAAGTAGACTTGGAAAGTGGAAAATGTTTGGAAGAAGATGGAGTGGAAGCCTTTGGAAGCTTGAATGTCAACTTTGATTTTTATTTTGTGTGAAAGTCTTTCAAAAGTGACTTGGGAATCCACATAGTCTTTGATTTATATTTCTTTTGTGATGCTTTTGAATGCATTTCTTCAATGAGGGATTTAGGAACCCACATTTTCGTTGATTTTTCTTTCTGCTTGGTGGACCTTTGCAGCCTCTTGAATTTTTAATTTTTCTTTGTGGACCTTTGCGGCCTTTTGGATATTTCTTTTTTCTTTTCATTCACATGTCGATTAGATGGGACATGGTGATTTTTATACACATGTGGATTCTTGAATTTTTGATTTTTATGTTGCAGATCCAAATTACTTCCAAAATACTTGGGAATTGTGGGTGAATAGGAATAATATGGAGGGTTCATATGGATGGGTGTTTGGACATTCTTCAAGTATGTATGCCTTCGTTGATCTTGATACATGGGAGGGTAAGTGGATGAAGAGCTAGGGATAGTAGGAATAGTTGATGAAGGAATATATGGACCCAATATGGATGGAAGGGATGAAGACTTTAGCTTTGGGACATAGGAATACAAAATGGATTTGGATGATGGTGAAGGTGTATGGTTGTGTTTGAATGGAGGGAGATAAGGTGTGAAAGGGATATCAATATCTTTGGCATGAGTTACATTGTCAAGGCTCTCATCTTTAAGGTTTATCTTTATACCAATAGGCTTATCAGTAGCTTTCATGGGAGAAACTTTGATAGGATCAACTGAAGCTTGAAGGGATTTATTCTTATGCAAGGGATATGGAGCAATGATGTTTTCTTGATGTGAATATGGAGGATCATGACAAGGAGTTGATGGGGTATTTTGATCTTGACAAGGATCTTCAGATGGTGTAGAGAGGATGTTTTTCTCTTGATTTTCAATATGTTCATTGGAAATGGTGGAAGGGAT